>JAPWTK010000009.1:265000-697500 GCA_029963805.1 Aromia moschata
TGTTAAGATATTTTTTGGAATATGTTTAATGTGTAAAACATCCTATTTTAAAAACAACTTTAGTGCGGCATCGTTTCTTGAAACACTGCGTAGTTCAAATTAATTTCAAGTTATGGATTTTGAACGTTAATTTTGACGTTTAAAATTTATTTCTATTAACTTCAGAGATATACAGTGAGGTCCATAAGTAACGGATAAATTCATTATCTACGTAATTTATAATTTATGAGTAAAATCCTGAAACACGTCAATTTTTAATTCTAGAATGAAATTTTTTGAGCATAATTTTATACCTCCCCTTCCAACCCCCTTGGAGTGACAGCTACCCCTTTAAAATTTTCAAATGGGATGAGGGTGCGTGTGATAGCTCATTTGAAAGGGTTTTCAATTCTCCATCCAGCAACATAAGATTTGTTTAATTTCTATAATTTTTTAGTAGCAAATAAAGAAATTTAAATGTATAATTTATCCTGATATGTAAAAAGAAACCATTTTTACTTCTTTCTTTTTGTTGGATATTTTGCGGAGCGGATCCGGGAAACCGATACATTTAAGTTGATGTTGACACAAAATTACATAGGCACTAGATTGTATACATTTCATATTAATAATAATTTTGAAATTATCAAATTTAATTCTCTTGATGAAAAATACACAAAATTCAAAAAACCTTATGTTGCTAGATGGAGAATTAAAAACCCTTTCAAATGAGCTATCACATGCACCCTCGTTCCATTTAAAAATTTTAAAGGGGTAGCTGTCACTCCAAGGGGGTTGGAGGGGGAAGTATAAAATTATGCTCAAAAAATGTCATTCTAGAATTAAAAATTGACGTGTTTCAGGATTTTACTCATAAATTGTAAATTACGTAGATAATGAATTTATCCGTTACTTATGGACCTCACTGTATATGTACGTGGCTCCACATTTTTGGCCATCACTGTTTGTCAAATCTATTTTTTTAACTACCTAAATACTCAGGTCACATTAGCATACTGGCAAAGTATTTTATGTGCTTTTTCAAAGTATCTGCCCCAGTTCCGAGGAGCTGTAATCGTCCTTAAGTGCCTTTTACTCTTCCGGCTCTCTATATTTAGACGCATCCTTTTACTCGTATGCTTGATGAAGTTTAAAAGCACATATTTACTTTAACGCCGGCTCTAACATTTTTCGCCACTTTGCTTATCGCCGCGGCCGAAAAATTAAAGCGACCGGCCAGCCATTAATATTAATTTCGTGTTTTTCAGCGTACGCTCCGGGGCCGCTGTTCGTGCACTTTAACTCCATGAAGAGCGACTTCATTACCGACGAAACGCTCCAGCAGGGCTTTAACATAAGATACGAATTACTGAATAGATGTCCATAGCGAGGCAATATAATTACTGTAAAACCAGCTAGTGCAAATAAATCACCTTTAATATAACTGTTGGCGGTAATTTTAATTCATACCTGCGTGGGGAGCGAACTCCGGAATTGTTTTAATTTTGATCGGTTCCGCAGAGGCAGCGGAACAAGCTTTTAACCGATATTGGTTGGGTCGGGGTTCGGACTCTGTTCCCAGTGTGTAGGGGCACATAACTTAACCCTTTAACGCCAAAGTGTACTGTCAAGAGACATGAACTTAGAGGATCATATTACTGATAGAAAAAATAAAGAAAAAAATCAGTAAAACCATGTATTCCTATGTTTTCGAGGTCGCTCTTTCGAATAGAATATTTAAAATTTGCAAAAAATTGATGTAACCTTCAATTTTTAACAAAAACTATTAAAAAACGCGATTTTTTCAAGATCCTTTTTTAAAAAATCGCAGTTTCAGATTTCAGCTATGTTATCGTCCTTTATACCACTCAAAAACAAATAGAAACGTACACTCGAGACGTGTACTTGAAGGAAACGCAATGAGATCAAATTATTTTTCTCATTTTTGAGCTTAGAATAACTGGATATGGCAAAATTCAAAGGGTGATATTTCTCGTTTTTTACCAGTTGCGGAATTATTGACGCAAAATAAGAATTTTGACAAATTATTAGTACTTTGGGGTTTTTGGGGTCGCTGATCACGATCCTAATGTCAGAATTTCAAAATTCAAGATGGCGGCAATATGGCTTCCATCCCGAATCAAATTTCAAATTTTTCGATTATTTTGCCTCAAACTTTGTAAACTAGGGGTTTTCGGGGTCGTTAATCACGATCCCGATGTCAGAATTTCAAAATTCAGGATTTCGAAATTTGCTTCAAAATGGTCGCCATGTCATATCTACCATCCTGAATTTTTGAAATTCTAACATCGGGATCGTGATTAGCGACCCCGAAAATCCCTGGTTTACAAAATTTGAGGCAAAATAATCGAAAATTTTGAAATTTGATTCGAGGTGGTGGCCATCTTGAATTTTGAAATTCTGACATCAGGGTCGTGATCAGCGACCCCAAAAACCCCTAAAGTACTAATAATTGTTCAAAATTCTTATTTTGCGTCAATGATCCCGCAACTGGTAAAAACAAGAAATATCACCCTTTGAATTTTGCCATATCTAGTTATTTTAATCTCAAAAATGAGAAAATTAAATTGTTCTCATTACGTTTCCTTCAAGTACACGTCTCGAGTGCACGTTTTTATTTTTTTTTGAGTAGTTTAAAGGACGATAACAGCTGAAATTGCGATTAAAGAAAAAAAGAATCTTGAAAAAAATCGCGTTTTTTAATAGTTTTTGTTGAAAATTGAAGGTTACATCTATTTTTTTGCAAATTTTTACGATTTCATTCGAAAGAGAGACCTCGAAAACATGGGAATACATGGTTTAGATATTTTTTCTTTATTTTTTCTATCAGTAATATGAGCCTCTAAGTTCATGTCTCTTGACAGTGCACTTGGGCGTTAAAGGGTTAACTATTTTGTCAGTGGTGGAACAAAAACTCGTGTTATCATTAATTTGCATTTATCCCTTTCGGGATAAATGTTGCCGGCCAAGTTAAAGTAAATCCCGATATTACAGTTTTTCGCGACACAGTCTCTGTACATGGAGTTTTTTATGGAGGATCTCGCTCGCGTCGCGCCGCCTCGTTATTGCCGAACGCTCCGTAGGACCGTCGCGGCGCGGTCCACATATGAAATTTCGGCAATAAAGTCGGGCGCCCGGCCGAAATCGAATACACAGGCATAACACGTGCACGACACGGATCCGATGTCGGCGCGTGTAAACCTATCGATCCGGGCCGAATATATTATCCGGAGGTATTGGGCGGCTATGCAGGCGTGTAACGAAAACAAATGTGACCGGCCGCGCTCCTCGATATTGGCTCGCCGGTGCAGTGAGACGTTCCGAATCCGGATGGCTGTGCGCCTCGGAATGTCGCCGAAACGAACAAATAAATGCCGCGCCGAACGCGGCAAGTCACAACACCCCGATTACTATCGAAAATACGCGGATTTAACGCCCAAGTGCACCGTCAACAGACATGAACTTAGAGGCTCATATTACTGATAGAAAAAATAAAGAAAAAATAACTAAAACCATGTATTCCTATGTTTTCGAAATTGCTCTTTCGAATGGAATCGTTAAAAGTTACAAAAAAATTGTTGTAACCTTCAATTGATTAGTGAAAGTATAATGGCCTCGAGACAGCATTTTCGACGCTACGCTGTATTTGGATACGGTCCAAACACTGCGTGGAGCTTGGAATACGCCATGCCCCACCTTTTTTTGGATATGGACAATATATTGAGGATGCAGGAGGGGTATAAGAAGGTCTTATGTATGGTCCAGGAATGGCAGATTGAACGTAAGCAGCTTTTTTTAAATATCTTTCTAAAAACAACTCGATTTTCTAGAAACCATGGTTTTTGACCTGGTTGACATGATTTAAGAAAAAAATACTCAACCGATTGCTCTGATTTATTAATATGTCATTGTACACATTTACAGCTATAGCCCAGACCAAAATCAAAGAGGTAGGTAACGAATTTTCCGATTTTTAGTCGATTTTCTGACCTCAAAAATAATTTTCTTTTTTTGAAAAAACGGCCGCCGATTTGTTATTTTTCGGCGAAAAAAAGTTCCTTTTTGGCCCGGGTTATAGCGACTTTAACACTTAATAATTTGCCATTTTTTGTTTCTTTTTTCAGGCGTTCCAGATGGCCGAAATAATGACAACCGTCGTTTTTTGATGTATTTTTTGAAAAAAATCGTGTGACCAATAAAACCAATGTAAAAATAAAAAAATATATTTTTGTACTCTTAAAGTATGAATAAATACCTGCAAAATTTTAAAACGATATCTCGATTCCTTCTCAAAAAAAAAATATTTTTTTTATCATTGTCAAGGTAGAAAGACTTTCAGCCTATGAGAAATAATCGGGCAATTACATTATTTCCATTTTAATTTATTGCAGACTCATGAAGACTCATTCACGAGCCGCCACTGATTACCGATTACGATCTAAGGCGAGTACACAGCCGTTTGCGTTGGACTGTTCAAATATCGTTTTTAATTCGATCTACTTTCAGATTAATTCCCTGCGGCGAAGATTTTCCCCGTGATTTTATCGAAGCAAGTTTCGATAGAACACAAACGTTCCACCGACGACGACGGAAATAAGTATGTTAAGTGTGAAACAGCGAAAAACTGTTTTGTATAAATTTTTTCACCGTATTTCAAGTTTGATCCATTTTCCGTTCTACTATGTATACGTAGAAATAAATGCGTGCACTTCCTCACTATACGCAGGTATAACAGCGAAATTTAATACACTTCGGTGATATTTTCAGTAGGAGTAGGCGTATTTGAGGCCGTATTATAGTTGTTTATATGGACCTGTTCAAACATTGTTTTTAATCCATCGATTTTAGATTAATGATATCCTCTTGAACCGTATTGGGGATTGACGTGTTCTCTGACCGGCTATGGATTTAATAATAGATAGGTATACACAGCAACTCCACAAAACGTTATGGAAAGTTAAAACGGATTGCTTGGATTTTAGAGAGAACATACAAATGGATTTAGTAGTAGTTAATAATAGAGTTATCATCGAGAATCATTTCGTTTTTTTTTTGAAAATCTTTATTTTTGCGTAAAAATTCCACAAATATTAAAAAAAAAATAAGTTGTGATGTATACAAAAATTGAAAAATTGTTTCTAAAAAAGAAAAATAAAAGTTCACACAATAAGCAAATGTTGTCGTAAATATATGTACAGGGTTAGTCATCTAAAATTGACACCCCCCTTTATTTCTCTTAATTTTCTTCTAATTGAAACATTAAAAAATTAATAATAATTTTTTTTTAAAACAAGCTTTTATTTAAATGCTCTAAAAAAGAAGACAATAAACTTTAAATTGAATCAAACCCATCAATTTATTGCATTACACACTTTATATGATATAAAAGCTTGTCACGAGATTTACTTGTGTAGATGTATTTACCTATTTTATAAAATACATAGGTACTTTTTTTTTTGTTAGATTTTCTTATGTCAAGATCAAGTTACATAATTATTACATTCTTGTTTATCTACACAAGTAAATCTTGTGACAAGCTTTAATTTATCATATAAATTGTGTAATGTAATAAAATTGATGGGTTTGATTCAATTTTTCAGTTTATTTTCTTCTTTTTAGAGCATTTAAATAAAAGCTTGGTTTTAAAATTAAAAAAAAAACACATACATTGCAAGTTAAATAAAAGCTTGTAAAAAAGCTTGTAAAAAGAGAAACTTGAAACATAAAAAAAACATTAAAATTATACGATTCTTTATGAATTTTTAGAATTTCCAAAAAAAATTAAATATTTTTAATTTAATTATTTTAGGTTTGTTGTGTTGCTTAAAATTTCGTTGTTGCTGAAAATTTCGTACTACCAAAAGGATATATGTACCTGACCAGATGTTCCTATCAGGTGTGAGATGATTCAGTTAAGACAAAATTAAAGACATACACATTAAAAAGTTGAAAAATACAGCGCTTAAAATCCACCACTGAAACTAGTGGGACAATCATAGGGGTAAATACCGTATGGTTCTCTATTGAATTGCAGTGTTATAGTGTGCAAGACATGTCAGTCGACTACTAAAAGCGACTAAACAACCGACGCCGACGTCCTGCCGTTATCGCCTTATGAACGTACGTATCTTATTGAAACACACAATCGCTTAATGAATTAAAATCACATCAAGCGGCGAGGCGCGCAGATCGCGCGTTTTGACACGGTTGTCACTGATAAACGGGTTAACACTCGGCTGAGTGTGCCGAGCCTGGCTGTCTGTCTGTCTGACGACGCGTATTGGATTCCCTTAATCGCGGCTACGGTTGAATTGCCATTGTCTCGGAGAGCTTGCTCCGCAATCGGGGGGTAAGACGCACCGCCCCCTCCCCCCGGGTGTTTCCCCATAGGCGTCGACATTCGATTCGACTATTTTGACGTGATCGAGTAACTTCTGTGAAGATGCTTTGGTTTGAAAAACCTATGGGCGCGTCTATATGGGGACCTTTTACGAGAAAACGGTGGGACATGCAACAGGTTCAAAGTTCGATCGGCACGGCTAGCTCGAAAAATATTGTGAATGAACATAAAAAGATAAATATTTAACGCTTTGTGAGTATTTTTTTATGAAGATCAACCTATCATCAGGATCAGAACCAATCCATTAAATTATGCCAGGTCTGTGAGTTTATTTGTTATGAAAAAGTTTTAAAAAGGTGTCAAACTTTGGGTTTTCAAATACACGACATTTTCTAGGTTGATGTCACTGTGCTTTTGAACGTCTAACAAAGGCGTCCGGCCTATTCGTATAAATCTTGTTGTCGCTATTGATCTTAACCCTTTAACGCCCTTTAGTGCACTGTCAAGAGACATGAACTTAGAGGCTCATATTACTGATAGAAAAAATAAATAAAAAATCACTAAAACCATGTATTCCTATGTTTTCGAGGTCGTTCTTTCGAATGGAATCGTTAAAATTTGCAAAAAAAATTGATGTAACCTTCAATTTTTAACAAAAACTATTAAAAAACGCGATATTTTCAAGATTCTTTTTTTTTAAATCGCAATTTCAGCTACGTTATCGTCCTTTATACTACTCAAAACCAAATTCAAACGTGCACTCGAGACGTGTACTTGAAGGAAACGCAATGAGAACAATTTAATTTTCTCATTTTTGAGGTTACAATAACAAGATATGGCAAAATTCATAGGGTGGTATTTCTCGTTTTTTACCAGTTGCGGGATCATTGACGCAAAAGAAGAATTTTGAAAGATTATTGGTACTTTAGGGGTTTTGGGGTAGGTTTCAAAATTCAAGATGGCGGATCCAATATGGCCACCATCCCAAATTAAATTTCAAATTTTTCGATTATTTTGCCTCAAACTTGGTAAACTAGGGGTTTTCGGGGTCGCTAATCACGATCCCGATGTCAGAATTTCAAAATTCAGGATTTCGAAATTTGCTTCAAAATGGTCGCCATGTCATATCTACCATCCTGAATTTTGAAATTCTGACATCAGGGTCGTGATCAGCGACCCCAAAAACCCCTAAAGTACTAATAATTGTTCAAAATTCTTCTTTTTGCGTCAATGATCCCGCAAATGGTAAAAACAAAAAATATCACCCGTTGAATTTTGCCATATCTAGTTATTTTAATCTCAAAAAATTAGAAAATTAAATTGTTCTAATTATGTTTACTTCAAGTACACGTCTCCAGTGCATGTTTTTTTTTGAGTAGTTTAGAGGACGATAACAGCTGAAATTGCGATTAAAGAAAAAAATAATCTTGAAGGTTATATAAATTTTTTTGCAAATCTTAACGATTCCATTCGAAAGAGCGACCTCAAAAAACATAGGAATACATGGTTTTAGTTATTTCTTCTTTATTTTTTCTATCAGTAATATGAGCCTCTAGGATCATGTCTCTTGACAGTGCACGTGGGCGTTAAAGGGTTAAAGATGAATGACATACATATGCCTGTATACTTTTATGGATCTTCCGGGTACCCTCTAGAATTCTCCCTCGTACGTCAGAGTGGCACCCCGCTAGTGAACGCCTATGTCCGCGTCCGCCCTCCTTCTTTTGTCTTCAGGTTGGAAGTACCGCCGCATCAGCCGAAGAGCGATTTCTTTTTCTCCGGGCCGTAATAATTATATCGCGCGCTCCCGCCATCGGGCTTGTCGACGTCGCGTCGGCAGCTAGACGGTTAGGCGCCATTATTTTAGTAATGGAGATGCGCCATTTACATTTTCGCCTCTTTTTTTTTTGGCGCGCGCCTCACTCGTTCCGATCTCGTAATTGATGGTAATGGGGAGACGAGGAAAAATACGCTATTATGAGGGATGTCTATTGTTAAATTTAGCGCAGAAACACATTATGCGACTAGATGTTCGGAGGGGTTGGAGATTTACACGGGCGTGGCAACAAGTATGCGGATATTATTATGGAGATTTCATTAGTTTTTCGTCAGAATGGGACATTAGCGCCATTAGGACTTGTACGTAATAATGAACCGTTGGAAGAACAGGATGGAATGAGACCGTCTCCATACCAGGTATGGAAATAACATTATACAGAGTGTTTACGGACTTCGTGAAAAAAACGTGGTGGTAAAAGACGATAAATAGCACTTCATCAACACCACAGATCAACTAGATCAAGCACAAGACCGTATCTTCTGTATGGGAACAAGTGAATCCAACGTTCGGGATGCGTAAAAGAAAACACACAAGCCCCGACTACTAAAGCAGGGTCGCATTTAGGAGAATCAAACCATGGTTTTGATTTATTCAAATGACACCAAATATACATTTGTTTTTTACTTTTTTATACAAACAAATTAAATTGTTGATTGTTTGTCGACATTACTGTTGTGATCCCACAGACAGCGATTTTCTAAATATTTTCTACTCCATCGCTCTGGCAATCTAGTCCAGTTACTAGGGCGGAAAATACTGCATTACCTCCGAAATCTGTCGGACTGCATCGATTTTGCTGAAATTTTGGATTTAAGCTTGCCTTACCCTCCTTTTCAAAAGTTATATATGGGCGAGGTGTGCTTTTTGATTTTAAGGGGTTAAAAATACCCCCTAGTAAAAAAATAGAAAACTACATTTCTAAGCATTTCTCGCATTAAAATTTGGTTAAATTGTATAAAATTAATATACTAGAAGATCGACATCCCTACTCCGATTTGAAATATTCGCCTTGTCGAGACCAACGTGGCATTTTAGGAAGTGACCGTTGGCAGCGCTCACGTTGGTCTCGACAAGAATTTCATTGGTTTTTCTTCAATAAGTCGGTTAATTTTCGAGATTTGCTCATTAAAAAGTCTACGTACCTTTTAATTTTAAAGGTTTGAAGGGCTCGGGACAGGTGGTGTTCACACCATGACATGAACTTTAATCGGTAATATCTCCGTCAATTTTCATCCTACAGAAATTAAAAAAAAAAACGAAAATGTTTGTTGAAAAAAGAGCTACATTGTATTCTATATTTTTTTACGTATATATCATGATTTTTAAGTTATTTTGAAAAGAAAATTAATTTTTTTTAGAAGTGTGCAAAATACGCGTTACCAATTAATGTTACTTTTTTAAAAAATTATGCAATTTAAACCGGTCAAACTTCTGGATCTAATAAATAATACTAAAATAAAATGTCATGTGGAAAACGATAATTTTTTATTCTGGTGGATATTTGGTTAATTGTACTGCTCTTTTTTTCTTAAAAAATTCGAGAACTCTATCTTTTATGCGCTATAACTCAATAAATTTACATGCAAATGACTTTTATCAGTGCTCATTTTGAAGATTTTTTCAAAAAAATTTCTCTATCATTTTTCCCGAAAAATCAACCCTTTTTTCATAATTTAACGTTGAAAACATTGATCCAAGTATTCTCAAAAAAGGGTCTCCTTTCACCGATCATATCTCGCTCTCTATTGCACCTAGAATAATTTAATAAAAACGAATCTCTTTTTTTTTTATGCGCTTCATTTTTGTTCTGTATACTTTTTTGATTAGAGGCGTCATTTTTTAGTTATTCGTGAAAAATCGTTAAAAAACGTGGCTTTTTTCGATGAAAATTCAAGATTTTCAACCACTAATAACTGCAAAAAGTATTGACTTTCAGAAAAAAAAGTTTATAGAACAAAAGTTGCTTAGAATTTGATCCTCTATCGATTCCCGGGGTTATTTTGAGTAAAAGGAATTTCAACCGCCGAGAAGGGGTGGCAACAACCCCTGGGGCAAAAGCACACATCGGCATTATATATATTTTGTTATTTAAGCACTTTCCTATCATCTCATCAAATTTCAAGTGAATCGGTTCAGTCCGAAATAATTCGGAGGTGAATATCCCGAGTAACTGGACTAATCAGGATGTTTTTACATCGTATGTTTTTTTAATTTTTGTGCAAATACAACACAATCTTTTTTTGCATTCGTGCATCTTACCAAAATATAGCATGTTTTTCACAAAGGCTGCAAATACCCGATATGTAGATCTTAAGTCAGTAGTGAACTCCATATTACTAGGTACTGACGAAATGGTCGTACAAGGAAGAATCAGTTGTTACCTTTTAGTGCATTGTTGATAGAGTTAAATAAAATCGTTTTGTCTTAACAAATCTTTCGTTTTATTTTATGAAGTGCTTCGTCTACGCACACGCGTCGAGGAACTCGCCGGCGCGGCGCTCCCAGTTTATCGGAGCCTCGGATCTCCGGCGGTGCCGTGATTGACGGGGCGGATGTGGGGCAGCGGGGCCCTCGGATGGAGGCCGCCGCCGCCGCCACCGCTGCCTCCTCGTAAGAATATCCAGATGACGAGAAGACGCGCTTTTTAATATCCTGACTGTCAGGCGGACACGCTTTGTCATTAGCCCCCGCACAAAGCATCCCCGTCCTTTGTACAATGTGACAAGTAGTGATTACGTGCGCGCACGCAGCCGAACGCCGAACACACACACACACACCATACGGAAGCCGTCTCTCGAATTAAGTGAACTACAAAACAATATTCATAAAAAAACAGTGACTGTATTTAAGGGGACTAGGGAGGGTTGAAAATACAAAAATTGGCTCGTGTTCAATGGTTTATAACAAGGCCGCGAATAAATAGAAAACTTTTTTATTGTTAAGGGTATTAATTATAACATTATAAAATGAGAAAATTCATTGAAAGTCGTTCCCAGAACAGTAATATCGGCGTCTCAATGTTATAAGGACAACTGTCGAATCCACGGTTTTACCACGATTCCAGTCGAACGTATAAAGTTTTTGGCAAATTCTAAAATTACTTTTTCTCCTTAGGCTTCCCTCTATCGATTATACTTAACAAATTAAAAACAAAAATAAAATTAACAAAATGGCGTCCAGAAAACAAATAAATTTGGAAAAATTCGAATTATTTGTTATTATAATATTGTAGCAATATTTTTTTTTCAATCTGATTTTAGGTATAATTCATGCGTCATAGTGTTTTATAACTCCTGTATAAATTTCAAGTTGATATATTTCGCGGTTCTCGAGATATCTTAAAATCATAAAAAAATGTAGTTTCGAGAAAATCGCATTCAAAGTTTCGGTACAATATATGGGTAGAACAGTCGTACGGAAACAAAAACGTTTTGACTTTATTATTAGGTCGTCTTTAGTGTGTCGTTACAAATAAAAACTTAATTCTATTCTCTATATTGCATAGAGAACCCTAGAAATTAGAATAATGGTCAGACCGTTCGGTCGGGACCGACCGCGCGAATATCTGCGTTCGGCCGGCCGCGCGCCACACTACGTTTTACGCTCTCTTGACCTCAATTTTGGGAATTTTTCAAAAAAACAAACGGGAAGATATTCCTAAAGGATCACAGTATCGGAACAGGCAAAAAAACGAAAATCGATTTTTTCGAAATTTCAACCCTCCCTAGTCCCCTTAAGAGCATTTTTATAGAAAAATTAACTTTGTGTAAAGTAATTGTAGTTGTAGTTAATTGCTTTGAAAAACTGATTAAGAATACTAGTAAAACATTAGTTTAAAATTCATAATTTCATACTTTTCTTGAATATACCCGTACATATATGCAAAGTAGTACATCAATATTTACGTTACTGTACTTGAAAAAAGTGCTCGTTTCGGTTCAATAGCATATGTGTAATTACATTTAAAGCTTTTAGGAGCCATTCTACCTTGACAACGAAAATATATTTTTTTAAATATATTTTAGAGAAGGAATCAAGAAATCGATCGTTTTGAAATCATTTAAATAGTACGTTCAAAGCGTGAAAAACTTAAAAAGTGCTTACACGCAAGCATCTGACAGTGTGTGCGCGCCTGTCTGTTTTTTTGTTTGTTTATTTGGGTTCAAAATAACTTTTATTCAACATATAACAAAAAAAGAACCACGCACACAATACACAGGATTGTGGATACCGATTAAATTTTCCGGAGACGGACTCTTTAGGCGTTTTTTTAGGTCGCAGGAATCATTTTTTTGGTTTATTTGGTCATATGAACCCTTGTAAGGGGGTGAAATAGGGGTTGTATAGGATGAAAATAGTATATTTGAAAAAGGTCGGGTTTGAAAATTCAAATCTGTTTCTTGGTGGGTTTTCCTGGTAGGTCACTCTATTTTCTGGGTCCAGTTGATCTTGTGTTTGTCGGTGACTTCATTTGTGGTGTTTATTTGATCATAAAAACCTTTAAAGGGTTTTTTTCGAGTTCTTATCACATTGTAACCATGTACACCTACTTCATACCCTTAGGTTGCATACGATAAAATGGACCACAAAAAATTGTGTAGATGACAAAAAAAAACGCAGAACCAGTTTGGGAAGTTCTCTTAAATCAATCTCTCTTAAAAATATTGCATTTTCACCATGTGCAATCCCGATTTCATCAGCTTAAAGAGTTGCATAAGATCAAATAGAACCCGAAACTAGAATAACCGATAAAAAAATCTCTAAGAAATAGTTTTGAATGTTCAAAAATCTGATCCATTTTAAATATGCCTTTTTCACCCTCTACAACCCCTATTTCACCCCCTTACCAGGGTTCATATGATCAAATAAACCAGAAAAATAAATTCTGCGACCTAAAAAACCCCTGAATAGTCCGTCTCCGGAAAATTTAACCGGTATCCAGAATCCTGTGTATTGTGTGCGTGGTTCTTTCTGCAAAGTGACCTATTTAATCGAGACGCGGACGCGACCTCTCCCTCTCCAGATCTCGTCGAACCCTGTAGCATTCCTCGGTTGGCGATCGTTTACCGCCCGCAAAAACTGCGGCTCCCGAAGTGGGATTAATGAAAGTTTAAAGGTACATCGAAAGCGTGTTCGTGTAGGGCCCAGTGCCGTCCTATCGACTGGTGTTCCGTCTACGGGTTGCCATGGCGACCAGCCTCGCTCAGGTTCAAGTACAGTCTGACACAAAGCCGGGCGCAGTGTCGCCGCGCGGGCACCGGCCGAATCCGTCGGCTCGTTCAACGAAAAGTCCCTAGAAACTCCCCAGACTCGGTTCTAGAAATCGTCTTGGTACAAACGTAAAACTCATTAACCAGTAAAGTAAACAAAAACAATTGTAATAAAATTGCAATCGTTCAACAAGAAAGGACAACGGTTGCTATAAAATGGATCATAGACTAGTTAAAAAATGGTATTACATCTTTAGAACTCATTGAAATAACATTTTCGTTTCTTATTTTTTCAAAATCGCTAATTTTTTAAGAGTTGGCTTGATTAGGACAGCTAATCTTCGTATACATATGTTATATGTTTGAGCTTGAACTCTACCTACTCCACGTAAATTTTATAAAATTTATTTAATTTGGCGCCCTCTGAAAAAAAAACTTTAAGACTTTTTGACATCGTTAGAGGGGGTGAAAAAACAGTGATTATTAAAATATAAAAAAAATCCGAAATACAGACATAATCAATAGATTGACGAACATTTAACAAAAAAAAAATGTTAATTGAACCGCTAATGCCTGAATAATCTGTGAGATTAGTTCTGAAAATGTTGTTTCGAGAAAAACGCGTTTAAACATTGAGGTGAAGATTTATTATTATATAAAATGTAACACATTTATCAAAATGCTATGATCAATGATTCGAAACCTACGACTTATGTACCAACTTGAAAAAAATGTCGTCGTATTTCCATCAGTTTTTGGAGAGGACATTCTTAAAAGTAAAGGTGGAATTTTTTGAAAAGTGGCAACGTCGGGCAACGGCGGCGACCTGCGCCATTCCTCCGAACTGTGTCAGCGACGTTCCAGCCGCGTTATGTGCAACTTGTGGAGCGTCCCATGAAGGACGCCGCGCGCCGTCGTCGTGACGTCGCGACGCTGCGGAAAGCCGGCGTTTATCTACATCTGGAAGGCCTTGATGGTTTTATGGGCTTAGCAAAAGCTCACAGACACGTCGATTTTTTTATTAACGCTTTCTGAAACTGGCACTGAAAAAGCACTAATTAGAAATGTGTCTTGTAGACTGGGTAGGTAGTTGTACGTTTTCAGTCGTTTAATTAGCGATGTCACAGAAACCGAATTTACTGCGCGATGCGGCAGGCAGTTTGCTCCCTCTCAGTTCACCATCCGGTATATCGCATTAAGCGTCCTAACCGCAGCAGCCGCAATCCCACGTCGTGTTCACGTCTACTGTCGTCGCGACGTCCCCGTTTTTTTCTTTATTACCGAATCGGTTTGTTGGAGGAAACTGTGTCTAAAAGTTCGGGACACAGCGACAGACTGGAGAATACGTCTTACACGTTTCCCCGAAACGGAGAAAATAATTCATCTGAAAAACCGTGTACGTTTACAGATTTCGATGTAGCTGAGGATTCTCGAAACACTTTTTGTTTTCATTACGCATAAATCTGCATCTATTAATATCATCGTCGTTTTTTTATTCACTTCCGGATTAACCGAAACAGACCCTTCTTCCGAATTTTTAATGGTACGTCGCATATATTTTCATTTGATTTGATTTAAAATTACATTCTGAACATTATGATATAACAATACTTACAGTTTTTGAAAAAGTTTAAATACTTAGTGTGAAGAGAATGGCTCTTATGATTTTTCAAACAGTGATATTTGCTACAAGTATTGGTGTGACTTGTGTTCGTGCAGCGCGGGGTGTAACAGGACCGTAGTCAGTTTACGAATGAAAACGTTAATATGTTCACAGAAACTATGTTGCATCATAGTACATTAATAAATAGTATTACTTATTACCAAGCGTGAATACAGGGCCGACACTGTGCATGTCCTGCCCTTGACTCGTTGGCCTTCACAGTTCACAGCTGACTTGCATTACGAAAACTGCGCTAGAAAGTTTAGTTATTTATGGCACGCTGTAACAGATAGTCGCCGATATTGCATTTTTACGTATTTTTACGTACGCGTTTTTATATATGTATATCTTAATTTATATATGTATTTTATCCTTGACTTAACCGTACCATGTGGTAAAAATAGTACTATGTTGCTACTTAATTTATGTAAACATATTAATATTTTCATTCGTTAACTGACTACGGTCCTGTTACACTCCGCGCTCGCACGAACTCTAGATATGACACATTCCTATACCTAGGTGGCTTAGAATTCTCAAGTAAACGCCAAATCAAATATCGGGAAGTATCAACAAAAAAGGGGTTTGATTTTAATGCACCGACTTGTAATTGACAACAAAAATGTTGTTGACTCTCGAACAATGTAAAATTGCTTTATTCCATCGGTTTTTTCATGAGTTGTGAGCAAATTGCCGTGCACGTAATTTATGGAGAACTAAGCAAGAATCTTTCCGCAGTGGTTCGAGTTCACGCTCCAAGATTTCCAGATCGGTGACATTACAGCTGACATTTTATCAAACTAGAGCAGATAAAAATAAAGAAATTTCGATTCTGTATTTAAACTGATATTTATTACTCTGTTCGAAAGTCAGCAATGTTCTTGTGCTTAAAGCCACCTAATGTAAGTGCGTTAAAATCAAGCCTTATCCTGTGTTGACATTTCCCGAGTATTTTATGCCTGGTGGCGTTTTTCTGGAGAATTGAAAGAATTCAAGTGCGTTAACAACACCACAGTTGTCGATAGTGAGTTGTCGTTAAAGAAATTAAGCCTCACTATTTTAGAAAATGAAAATTATGTGAGCAACTTAAGGGGACTAGGGAGGGGTGAAATTTCGAAAAAAATCGATTTTCGGTTTTTTGCATATTCCGATACTGTGATCCTTTAGGAATATCTTCCCGTTTGTTTTTTTGAAAAAATTCCCAAAATTGAGGTCATGAGAGCGTAAAACGTAGAGTGGCGCGCGGCCGGCCGAACGCAGATATTCGCGCGGTCGGTCCCGACCGAACGGTCTGAGCATTATTCTAATTTCTAGGGTTCTCTATGCAATATAGAGAGTAGAATTAAGTTTTAATTTGTAACGACATACTAAAGACGACCTAATAATAAAGTCGAAACGTTTCTGTTTCCGTACGACTGTTCTAACACAGATATTGTACCGAAACTTTGAATGCTATTTTCTCGAAACTACATTTTTTTGATGATTGTACCGCGATATCTCGAGAACCGCGAAAGATATCAACTTGAAATTTATACAGGAGTTGTAAAACACTATGACGCATGAATTATACCTAAAATCAGATTGAAAAAAAAAATTGCTACAATTTTATAATAACAAATAACTCGAATTTTTCCAAATTTTTTGTTTTCTGGACGCCATTTTGTTATTTTTATTTTGGTTTTTAATTTGTTAGGTATAATCAATAGAGGGAAGCCTAAGGAGATCAAATATTTTTAGAATTTGCCAAAACCTTTATCCGTTCGACTGGAATCGTGGTAAAACCGTGGATTCGACAGTTTTCCTTATTACATTGGGACGCCGATATTATTGTTCTGGGAACGACTTTCAATGCATTTTCTCAATTTATAATGTTATAATTAATACCCTTAACAATAAAAAAAGTTTTATATTTATTCGCGGCCTTGTTATAAACCATTAAACACGAGCCAATTTTTGCATTTTCAACCCGCCTTAAGACGCAATGTCTGTGAATTTTTTTGTTCGCGCAACTTTGATGAGGTTTTTTTCTTGAATGACTCGGCACTTATTTTCACTGCACCGATCGGGCTGATTCACGACGCTCTGTCGGAAACCGTCGCGATGACTCCGATTGCAAAGCCGAGCTTCGATTAAAACTTCGGCCGAATAAGTAACTCTCGGCCGACAAACTTATTTTTAAGTGACACTTCAAATACTCCAAACTTCCAGGCCTTAGAAACAGACCGACATCAAAAGGAGAAGTCGAGCCTCGATTCGAACTTCGAAGTGCGGTGGAATTCCCACTCTCCGCAATTCAGTTTTCGGGGAGACACACCTTTACAAGTTTCTCATCGAGTCGTCGAAATGGGACATTATTGTCAAACGGAAAGTCATAGTTTTCAACAAGAAATAGTTTAGGACTTTTTTTTGTGCTCTTCACTCTATAATTACTGCAATTTATGGTTTGTGGCAATTTTTATTCGACCTATTTTAAAAACCTACCCCCTCTAACGCCCTCAACCCCCTACCCTATTAAGTTATAAACCTTTACGTTTACCTACTCTGTTATGTTGTAATATTTATTACATTTGAAGTAAATACCTTGTATCGTTTGCGAATTACCTGCAGATGAAGAAAAAGTGTAATATGTAATCTCATTTATTCCTCAACCTATTAACCTTTGGAGTGCCGGAAAATCTTATATAAGACGCTTTCCATAGGCTATACAATCATTCTTAAATTGTAACGAAACTTACTAGTCTTTGCTTTTTGGAGGTCGTTGATCACGACCCCATGCTTTGGGGTTGACACCCCCTAAAAAGTACCCCCGATTCTGATATCAATGTAAGATTGAGTTTTGAATAAAAGTATAATTTCATTTTATATTTCATGTGTCTTTGCACTATGAACGGTGGCAGATACCCCTGAGGGAATATCCCGTGGAGGTTTCTGATAGTAAACGAATGAAACCAATTCTTGTTGCTATTTCCAGGGGTGTTTCTGAGTTAGACGATATTTGAAAATATTTTTACAACGCGTAATAAATTACTCGTTTGGAATCAACTGAAAATACTGAAAACTCGAAAATCTAAAAACTAAAAAAAAAACAAAATACAAAAAACTAAAAAAATAGTAAAAAACGAAAAAAAAAAATGAAGCCACAAAGTCTCTCTACGTCCTCGTTGTTGGCTTCGGGTAATACTGAAGGAGAGATCATCAATCAGTCACACACTGAACGGCAAAATTATTCCAAAATCACCATAAAAACCAATCCGATTTTGAATCGACAGAGGGAAAATGTGTTTACGCTTCGGATTGGCTAGTGACAGCCTACTATGTTTTTCCAACCTATTCTTGTAAATGATCTATTTCAGAAATATTTTTTTTTAGTTCAATTTAATAATTGACTGACCAATAAATATTTTATAGTGAACGTCGTTTAAAATTTGATAAAATAATTTTCTTACCGAGTGAGAGAAAAAAGGAGCAATAACGTACTCTCCCCTGAAAAGGGTAGAGTATTATATACTTTATTGTTGTAAACAAAATTCATCTTTCCTGATTTTGGAGAATTTTCTACTCTCAAAAACTTATTACAAAGTAATATTGTAGATACTTACGGCAAAAAAAAGTGTCGAAAACCCCGGCGCTCCCAAGTTTAACTGGCTTAACATCTTAAAGGTTAACTGACTTAACATCTAATTAACTCCAGATTTCGGCATGGTACACAAGTGTTTCAAATTTTAAGTTGAATTTTCAAGGCGTTTTCAAAACGGTAGGCAAATTTAGCGTTTAAAATGTTTTAACTATACTGCCATTCCACTATGTAGATGTGAAAGTAAAAATAAATTATTCAGAGCGGCCTGTATTGATTAAAAATTTAAAGTAGAGTAAAGTAATTAAAACCCTAAATTTAGAGTGATCTATATTCCTATTTCCATTAACGGAAAACAAGGAATATGTTCTGATATACCTACTAATAACTATTGATAAAAAGTAACTAGCTGAAACCATGGCGACAGTGAAAAGTGGGAAGGGAAATCTACAAAAACAAGAGAGGGAGACTATTTGCGGGGCGATTAAAAATTCATCGTTTGTCAACTGTTCATGGAAATGAATTTCGCTCGGATTATTCGGCGACCCTTTGTTGCGGCATTTTTTCGAAACGCTCATTGCGCGGGGTGCATCGATAAATGACGTTGTAAAAAATTTAGGAACCGACGATGGTGTCACTTTGACCGGATCGAATTCGATCAAAAACGTTAACGACTTTCGGTACACATTTTAACCCTTCATATTTTATTTCGGATGTTTCAAAATTGAATTTCTTTTCCAAAAAGAGGCCGTTAACATTTCCAAATTGTCATTATGCGTACTTTTGTTTTTAAATGTTCGTTTGTTTGATTTAAATGACGAATTTCAAATTGTTCGTGAGATATCTCTTCACACTAGCGCGTTCGCCATTTTTTGAAATTATTTTTTGCTTGAGGTACATACAGGATAGGTCATACGATTTCAACTTTCGTGCAATAAATGAAACTGATTTAGAGCAACTCAGTTCCATTTTGTCCTCTGAAGAAGCTATTGCATAGAAATATTAACTTCTAGTTAATTCTTTTTTGCTACTTACTAACTTTAAGGGGTAACACCACTCTTTTTTTTTGTTAAAATATAGATACTTTAGGATCATAAAAATCATAGGCAATTGGTCTTATAATGAAAAAAAAAAAAGAAAAACTAAAAGGTTTGATTCTCGATTTTGCAGTAGCATCTCTAAGCGCGCGTCGAGCGCGATGCGACTGTGTTCGTCGGATTTGTTGCTTTTATACTGCTTTAACCTTTCAAAATAATAAGTGGCCCTATTACCAACAGAGTAAAAGGTCTTTCGGGTTCCTCAGAAGTCCACCAGGGTGCGCAAATAGCGTAATACACATGTATATGTAAATTATTTTAAACTCTAAACATCATTATTTCAAAATGACTTTTTTCGAACTGGGCGGACACATTGCTCAAAGACTGTTCCATCGATCGATTTGAAATTTTAACAGTAGCTTATAAATTATATTTTCCATAAAATTTCATAGCCGTTTTTTGATAGAATGTATATTTTTTTTACTAACAATTTACTGCTGAATTTTTTAGGGCGAAAATAGATTTTTTTTTCGTTAGTGCAGTTTCTACAAAAATAAATTAAAAAAAAATCCCCACGTACTTCTCTAGCCAATAATATGTAAATTAAGAAAATGTTTGGTTTTTTGTTCCAGGTCTAAAACTGTTCGAGAAATTTGTCGGCCCGTAGAGGGCTTTTTGATAAAGGTGTTTTTAAAATACGCTGTATGGCCGCTATTTTGTATGAAAATAGTAAAAAGATTTTTTTTATAGTTCAATACATGTTTAATTAATCCCCCAAAAAAAAATCCTATACCTCTTCCTCTTCTCATTCTCCCACAATAAATTATCAAAATTGGGCCTTTTTTCGACCGCTAGAGTGGTGTTACCCCTTAAACAATTTATTTTAGTAACGTCCGCATTCAACGCAAAAAATAGTAATTAAATATTAAATAATTTGGTTTCATTTTTTGATTTCGGATGAGCAGTTCATCAGGAACCATGTCAACCGCCAATCACCTTACTTTCCGCATTACGTTCAGTTTTATTTTAAGGAAATACGTTCGGACCGTTCTCGATTTTCTCGTTAGCGCAGCCTCCGCGACGGGTCAAACTCGGCGCAGCCAATAAATTCCGGACGCATCGCTCGCGGCGAAAGTTCCGCATTAAATTGCTAATAATCTGTTAATAGTTGCCGTAAAGCCGTAGATTAAGTCCGTGTCCGAAAATAACGAGGAAACTTTCCAGAGTGCATAAATCAACGGGGTCAGATTAGTTTGTTTGTACGACGGAGTGCATCGCATGAGTCTCTAGGTGCGTTCCGAATCATCTTCCTCGTACATATCAAATTAACTGACGTTTCACCGCTACCTTTTTTTGTTTACTATACAGGATGAGTCTGAGAAGTTTACCATCTCCTCCATTACAACAATGACAAAAAAAAATAAATTTTCAGGGATGGAATTTGACCTAAAACACTACAAGATTACATTACCAAAAATTAAGTTGTTTTTATTTCATGCAACGTCACGAGATGTCAATTCTATGTTTTTAAATAGAAATCGTTTTTTTTTAAGTACAAAATTATTGATTTTTGTTTTTATTTTTGGAGTACAATCTCCCTGTAATTAAATTTCTGTTTAGGGCAATTAAAATTTTTAATCGGCTTACGAAAGTCACCGGTCGCGAGCATTACCAAACGCAGAAGTAATTAAAAACCATGTCCTGATAACGAAAAAAAGTGGAGTATTCTTGCCGAAATCAATACCTACAATGTTGTTTATCGCCGCCGGAGCAGCCCGGAGGAAAATCATCGTGTGGAAGGCGTTCGCCGGAGCGGGGCGGAATTAAGAAAATTAGCGGAAAGGATCCTCCGGTCTATTTAATGAATAATAAATGCGGGAAGGAAGCGAACACGGCTCCGCGGTGTACCCATAAATTTTAATATCAATATAAGCTCAGGTGTTAAAAGTTAGAAATGGAATTTCCGCCTAACTTTGCGCGTGGCTTTTTAAACTTTTTATAAAGCACCTACAATGTGTATAATATATATTTCCGCATAAAATTTTCGCAGGAAAAATGGTAGTTGGATAGTTGACTGAGAGGTGGAGCGAAATTACTTTCGTAATTTTGCTGTAAACACAAAGTATTCGCACAAAAACGGAAGGGGAACAAGAGAGAGATCTCAGACGCACTCTTTCAACACAATCAAAAGAACTTTTCACTGAAATACATTTGTCAAATTTTCAAGAGTATTGGCAAATTTTCTGTATTACCATTTAAACATATCAAAATTAAAAAATTGAACATTGCAAAACCACAAAACGAAACAAACGTAATTTTTTTTATGCATATATATTTTACTTTTCATCAAAAACTCTCTTCTCTCTGCAATGAAAAATCTGTTCAGTTCTGTTTTAATTTCTGTTCAGACTCTCAAAGTTTGTATATTATTAAGAAATTCAAATATTGAGGCGAAGATTGGACAAGATTTTTCTGACTCAGTGCGTCCAAATACGTCGGAAATAATATCTGGTAAAATATTGGAAAACTCTAGATTGAGGATTAATGACAAAATTTAGACTTTATGATAATTTGGCGCGTGTAAGACAAATTCAGATAACACCATGATTATCAGTGGATCAAAATACGTTGGATATGATATGTCTGATAATTGTATTAATATGTCATAAATTCAGCCATTTTTGGGACAATTTCCTCCCAAAATTGGCATTTCTGAGGATCTGCCAATGGCATTTGATCAAATTCTGACAATGCCATGATGTTCAGCGGGTCAAAACATGTTGGAAATGATACCTCTAGTTAAAGTGGTCAAAGTTATTAAGTTCAGTAGTCAGGGCATATTTCAAGAAATTACCGTGGCAATCAAGGGGTTAGTAATCAGTAAATTTTCGATACTTCGACTAAGATTTACAAATGTTTTATATAAAAGTTTCAAGTGTATGTAGACTGAAAAATAAATTGTATTTCTTGTAAGTAAGTCTGTCCAAAAACAGTTCTGTTTTTCATCCCTCTTAAATATATACTCGTACATCTCACAACACCGTTACCAGTCGTATAAACGCCACGTTTGGGGGTTGTTTGTTTTTTTTTTTGTTTCAAATTCCGAGTGACCGAAATTCGACGTAACGAACTCCGCTCCGTTAATAACTCCTCGTAAAAGTGGAACGCCGGGCGATTAGTTAAAATACCCCGCCGACTAGATCGAACCCGGATAATGATGCCCGTCGTTTAACCTCTACGCAGCAGCCTCCCCCTCTACCCCGGCGCCAGGGCCGGTGCCGAATGGAAACGCGGCACGCATTGATTGAACGCCGGCGGTTAATCGGGACTCGGGACGGCCGGCGAAACGGCGATATCCGACCCGCAAATCGAATCTAAACGCGGCGCACGGCAGTCCGAAAAAATCCGGGATGAACTGGCGATAATCCGGCGCGTTCACGACAAAAAGCTGCTCCACAAAAATTGGGGTGATGCCGCTTGCGTTCAGTTGTTGCATAGCCGACTTTATTAGTCCAGTAGGCATGAGCTAAAATAATCAAAAACTGTTCTTGAAAGATGTAGGGCTAGTTGGAGGGACTGCTATTTGTAGTATGAAGTTATAACAAAAATTTCAGCTCGATCAGTTAATCACTTTTTGAGTAATTAATGATCGTATTTTTTTGCAAGCCTTAATTAACAATGACGCCATTTCTTTGTTTATTGTACGATATTGACCGGATTGGGCTAGAAAAATCATAAATCTCTTTTGCGAGACTTATTGAGATTTTGAAAAATATTGATTTGGGCCAGTTTTATAACGTTTTCTACGCGACTACCTTTTTTGACGCTTTTTTTTTTATAATATCTTGATAGTACGCTTCAAGAAGCGTATTTTAAACAAAAAAATGGGCGTCAAAATATTATAGTCACAATTCCGAGAATTTCGAAGCGGCAACGCTAAAACAATATATACGTCGCGTCAAAAGAAGTAGTCGCGTAGAAACATTATAAAACTGGCCCAAATTAATATTTTTCAAAATCTCAAAAAGTCTCGCAAACTTGAAGAGATTTATGATTTTTCTAGCCCAACCCGGTCAAAATCGTACAATAAACAAAGAAATGGCGTCGTTGTTAATTAAGGCTTAAAACAAATTCGATCGTTAATTACTCGAAAAGTTATTAACAGATTCAGCTGATTTTTTTTGTAATTTCATACTACAAATAGCAGTTCCTCCAAGAAATTTCATGATCTTAGTGGCCCTACTTTCGAAGTAAAAAAAATAGTGAAAAAAAAGCACTTTTTCAACTTCAGCAGTCATTTGCAAGTTAACAATAGCACTTGGAGACTTGGACTAGGGCTTAAAATTTTGGATATTCAATAGGCTACAACTTCTTATTTGCATATGCTATATAAAATATGCCAAGGAAAGGAGATATAAGTGAAAATGTGAAAAACATACTTTTTTTTACAAATTATTAATTTAAAAAAAAATAGCGGACGGTTTCAGCTCTACGAATTCCGCGCATTGTGTTCTACGCAAAAATACATAGGAAACCGTCAAAACTAGCCCTATATCCTTCAAGAACACATAAATATGGTGCAAAATGAATTAATTCTTGACTTTGAACAAAATCTCTTATCTAAGCTTTTATAAAATATAGCTATCTCATGGTTTATTTATTGAATATATTTTATAAACCAAATAAGTATTTAAAACTTTAAAAACTGTTATATATTTATACACTGCGGGCCAAACGTCCGTCCCCCCGCTATTATTTTTTGAACTAATTGTCGGATTCACTTGAAACTTGGCGTGGTTATATAAGGCATAAAATACTATCTCATGGAGTAACTCTTAGACAATTTACCCTTAAAACAGGGGTGGGGGTGCAAACGGGGGAAAATCTTAAATTGGAAGGGGTGGAATGCGACACCTCATTTGAAAGGGATTTTTATGGGGAGTATCACGGTGTATGATTTTTTATTATTAGGCTAATGATTTGTGAAATAATGTACTTCGAAGTTTTATTTTCCCTATCAATACCCACCGTTTACAAGAAAGTTAAAATTAAAGATTACTCACCTTTTGTAGCGAAATTCCCACTTCTGCTTTATTATTAATGCAGAAGTTGTTCGAAATATTCGCTTTGTACCTCCATCGGTTTCCCTACCCTACCAAAGGTTTCCATCGAAATGCTTCTACAGCCATCTATTATTTTTTAGCGGAGATCGGCTAAATTTTGCGTTGGCGTACTGTACACCTGAGATTTTAGGTACCACCATAAAAAAAATCTAAAGGGGTGAGGTCCGGAGACCGTGCGGGCCACTCTGTTGGGCCACTTCGTCCTATCCATCTATTCCGATAATGATGGTCCAGAAACGCTCTCACCGGCCGTGTGTAATGTGGTGGTGCACCATCTTGTTGAAACACAATGTCTTCTGTGAACTCATCAGGATGGGCTTCTGCAATCTCTACTATAAGAGGGGTGTATGCCTTATAAAAGAAACCAAAGAGGTGAGATGTAGAAACCTAAACCAAAATCTAAACCATAATTCATTAAATTGTGGCCACTACCACTGTTGACCGCTTGGAATATCTTTTAAACGTTCTGGGACTATTTGTGTTACTTGCGGACTAAAAAATTTTTTGGTACAAGGCGAACATTTCGAACAACTGCTGCATTAATAATAAAGCAGAAGTGGGAATTTCGATACCAAAGGTGAGTAATCTTTAATTTTAACTTTGTTGTAAACGGTGAGTATTGTTAGGGAAAATACAACTTCGAAGTACATTATTTCACAAACAATTAGCCTAATAATAAAAAATCATACCCCGTGATACTCCCCCATAAAAATGAGGTGCCGCATGCCACCCTTCCAATTTAAGATTTTTCCCCCTTTGCACCCCCACCCCTGTTTTAAGGGTAAATTGTCTAAGAGTTACTCCATGAGATAGTATTTTATGCCATTATGTAACCACACCAAGTTTCAAGTGACAACTAGTTCAAAAAATAATAGGGGGGGGAGGGGGGCACGGACTTTTGGCCCGCACTGTATATTAATGTCATATAAAAGAGGTGTGATAAAAGATTTTTGTCATAGATTTTTTATAGTCTAATACCAGCCTTAGGAAATGTACTATCTTGAAAGAGAACGGTGTGGGAACTCAGACCGACTTTATTTCGATGTCCTCTTGAACAGTTAACAGAACACAATAACACTAAATGCAGTAAACATGATCTAAGCTAAAAAGATTAATAAGCATTCTGTGAAAATTAGTATCAAAATACAGGGTGGCATACGTAACTGACGTGTTCCGATTACGCATCTGCACCGTTCACGTCGGATTTACGGTGTTTGGCGCAAAAACACGGCCCATTAGTATTGTAAACTTCCCGGCGGGGCGGCGGCGGCGGCGCCGTCTAGAATCCGCGCGCCTCGCGATAGAATTTAATCGTCCCACCATCGATCATCATTTAGTTTATAACAAGACAGTCTCAGGCGTTACGAGCGTTTCCCGGGAACCTCTTCCTTAGCCGAATTTAATTAGGAGCGATCGCGCAAAAACCGGGCGAAACGCGGGTTCATTAAGTGCCGGCCGCTTATTTATACGCCGCCCCTCGGCGGCGGCAGCGGCAGCGGCCCGACATCCAAAAAACACGACGGAAAATCGTAGAGCGCCGCAGTCGGTCCGCCAAAATTGATCCGTTTTACCTGTATCTACGAGTTTTAACCTTCAGAAGACGGGATATCCAGCATGCTGGCTCAAAAAAAAGGTTCCTCGTCTTTGTTCAACATCATAATTTTGGGGTTTTAGTGAATTCAATATGGGGGAAAAAAATTTACAATTTGCTTGAAATCGGACTGAAAACTGTACACATGGTTTTATGAGATCGCTGATTACGAAACCAAAATTCTATTTAAAAAATTCAAGATGGTGGACCCAATATGGCGACTAAAAGTTTGTTATTCAATCAATTGTGGAATAAAATCTCTATCCATTTGTTTTTGGCATCATTGATTAGATTGGGTGTTGTGATATCAGATTTTGGAATCCAATATGACCGATTCAAATTGGTGCAATCAAGATACCAGTTGATATAAAAGAATATATATGAGCTATTTACTTGGGAAGAGCATTATTTTCATTCTGTTGTCGAATTGAGAAATGTCTATACTATAATGTGTCAATAAACAATCAATTTTTTTCTGCTCTACTAATAGAGCGATCAAAAATTCATTTTTAGGACTTTATTAAGTATATAATGAGGTATATACATATATTTTTGTTCAATAAAAAATACAAAATGGTGTCATAAATACTCATCGAATACATACTTATTCCGAAAGAAAAAACCAGGGGTTCAATATTTTTTAGTATTCTATGAGTGTGCAAAGTTTCATTTAAATCGGTGAGTGACAGTTAGGTAGTGTTACTTGTAAGTATTTGGCCACTGTACTTCCAGTACGCAGTATAATATTTTCCTCCGCAATTGCTAGATTCTGATAAATATTTAAAATTATTTTCAGTAAGTATTTCCATATACCGAATATGGATTAATTTGGTCTACAATTAAATCCACCTTCTATCCACGTCGTAAGCTTTATTTATTTTTATCCGGGCGATTTCTTGAGGTCTTTCGGCGCACGCCGCTGGTCAATTTCTCCCTTCACGTGCCCCCGATATCCCGAGATACATTTTTCCGGCGAGTTAAGCAAATAAAAAAAGTAAGGCAATTGGTTTCTTGTTGAGAACATATCTGGGTACTTACCAAAAATTGGGGTTGTTTCAGCCGAAATGGGGCGCACGACCGCGAAGGGCGAGTGGCATGGGGGGGCGAGTGGGGCGAGCGCGCACGATCGGGGAGGCGGCGGTCACGGGTCGTGATTTATGCAGGCGATAAAGAAATACCTTCCGCTCGTTTTTTTTTCTAGAGGCGAAATGCGAGAGTCTTGTAGTTCGGTAATAGAATTTTTCGCCATAAATCCGGGCGTTTGCGAAATTATTGGGGGCGAGATGTGCGTGATGCGTGCACGCGCCGAATGCTAACGAGCAGACGTAGGAACATCGGGCGACACGCCAGAGGCGGACTCGGCGCTTAATCATAACCTAACCGAAATGGATTTTAAAATAAAAACGTTAAAAAAAACTACGACGTATATAATTGATGATGTACGTATGGGGCATTTCACGCCAAGTGAGGTCAAATTTCTGTTTGAAACAAATCACAATCGATAGTACTTGCTAAAAAAACTAACTTCCCTAAAATTTTAGATTTTTTGAGCCACAAGGAGAGGGATGGTGAGGGTGAGAAAATACAAATTTTCGTTTCGACTCTAAAATTTCTAACGTAGAAAATTTCCCGTAGAATACGGTGGTATTTTTTAAATTTCAAAATTTAGCCATTTTTTAAAAGTTGACTACCATACTGGATTCGCCATTTTGTTTTTTGAAAATCTTACGTTAGATTCGTAATCAGCGACCCCAAAAACCTTGGAATATGTTATTCACTTGCCATTTACTATCTCACAGGATGAGAAAATACGCTAAAACCACGTTTTTTTCACCTTTGGACCGTTTTTTTTGGGACAGTTCCTGGTCGACGCCCATTGTGATTTAAAAATTAATCGAAAGTACAAAAAAAAGAAAGAGATAAAAAAAAATCGCGTCATACTTTTCGAAATTTCGATTTTAAACTCAATCCTCAAAATAAGGGTGAAAACTACCCCCAATAATTTTGAAAATATTTTTATCATTTTTGTATTCAGAAAGATTGAAATATTAGTTGAAACGATTATTTATATTTTCTCACCCTCTCCATCTCTCTCCTTGTGGCTCAAAAAATCTCAAAATTTTAGGGAAGTTAGTTTTTTAGCAAGTACTGTGGATTGTGATATGTTTCAAACAATTTTTTTTGACCCCACTTAGTTGGCGTGAAATGCACCACATATATTCTCAAAATAGTTTTATTTTTACTAGAACAGAATCTAAATACATTGACAATAAAAAGGATTCGGATATTAAAAATCTGTCTATGTTTTTTCTAGTAGGGTCCACTGCTAGTAAATGATAAATAAAGTAATGTGTTTCTGTTGTTATTTTCTTAAAGATCTAAAAAATCAGAAACCATTTGATTTGTTCTGAAATAAAAAAAAATGTAAAAACAAATACGATTTATCAATTGTTTGAACAGCTAATGAAACATAAATTAAATAGGTTTGTATGACAAAACGTTACCTCTTACTGTACGATTTATTACAATTAAAGAAAGACACACATCTATAATTCAGCTAACCCTTTACCCAAAAAGATTTTGCTCTGGACGCTAATGGAGCCTAACAGCCGTTCAGTCAGCCGTCAAAGAAAATCAATATATCATACGGGCAAAATGTCGATAAACTTACCTCTTCAATCAAACTCGTATGGATTAATTGCTAAACGGAACAAATAACAGGCTGCTCTTTTCTGTATCTGAAGTACACCCTACATTTACACGTCTCGTACAAAACTCTCGACAAAAAAAAAACATAGGTACCAATTGTTGTGAGGATATATCACGAAGTGCTTTTCAGATTGCTGTATCAGTTTTGTCTTTTGTGTGTTGTTTCTTACTATTTAAACTTAAATTTTGGAATTTTAAATTCCAAGTCCAAATTCTACACTAATGGAAAAAATTAAAGGACCAAAAAATTTTTCCGAATTTTTAGTGATTTTTCAGAATGCTGTATCTCAGTGAAAAATGATCTTATCGAGGTCTAAAAAAAGCATTTAGAAGCTTCAAGTTTCTAGTTTTGAGATATTTCGGCAAAAAAATGTTTCTGTGAAATGAAAAAATGAGCTACATATTTCGCGCAATTTTAGGAAGTAGTGTGAGAAAAAAATTTACTTTTTTTTTCAAGTCCACGAGCTTGAAAAAAAAATTTTCTAACCTAGCTATGGAATGGACCGGATATCTTGTCTATTCAGCTTCAATTTACTTTTTTTTTAATCTCGATACGACCATCTGTTGCTGAGATATCGAACTTTAAATCAAAAAGGACCCTTTTGTCTTTGATCGACGATATCTCAGCAACCAACGGTAGCACAGAAAATCTAAGGGCAGTTCTGAAAAATGGAATAACCATCCTACAAGGTTCTGCTGCGATTTTTGAGGAGAATTTTTTTATCCCTGACATGAGTTTGAAAAAACAGGAAAAAAAACGGGTAATTGATGGTTTTTCAGAACATCAACGGCTGAAATTCAAATCTTCATGAAATTACTAATGTTGCGTGCCTTTTACAGTTGAATAAACCCCCAAAAACCATGCAAAGTTAGCACATTACGATCTAACGAACTGTTTTCTTGTTGCAAACGGTCAAACTTTTGAAAAAATTAAAGGGTCACGTTTTTTGAGCTTAAACATGTCCTAATCATGGCTAAAGTGAAAAAAAAATTTCGAGCTTACTCACAATTTTTCCGCAAATACCGTTGAAATTTACAAAAAAAAATTGAAAAATTTAGCTTCCAAAACTTGAAAAAAAATTTATTTTGATTTTTACTACCCAAAGCGTACCACGTGGAGGTTGCACGATCGGATTTACGCTTCTTACACACACGTCTGCGTGTGTATAAGAAGCGTAAACCAAAATTGATCAGAGTTGTCTCCTTAGCAAGTATGAATCAGGGTCGAAACGCAATTTGGGTCATCAACTTTAATTTAAATTAAATTTTAAATTTAAAAAAAAAAATTGTTTTTGAATTTTTTTTTTTTTTTTGTATATTTCAACGGTATTTTTGCGGAAAAAATTGTGGGTAAGCTAGAAAAAATTTTTTTTCACTTTAGCCATGATTAGGATATGTTTAAGCTCAAAAAACGTGACCCTTTAATTTTTTCAAAGTTTGACCGTTTGCAACAAGAAAACGGTTCGTTAGATCGTATGCATGGTTTTTGGGGGGTATATTCAACTGTAAAATTCACACGCAACATTATTTCATGAAGATTTGAATTTCAGCAGTTGATGTTCTGAAAAACCATCAATTACCCGATTTTTCCTGTTTTTTCAAATCCATGTCAAGGATAAAAAATATTTCTCCTCAAAAATCGCAGCAGAACCTTGTATTGTGTTTATTCCAGTTTTTAGAACTGCCCTTTTTGTGCTACCGTTGGTTGCTGAGATATCGTCGATCAAAGACAAAAGGGTCCTTTTTGATTTAAAGTTCGATATCTCAGCAACAAATGGTCGTATCGAGATTTAAAAAAAAGCAAATTGAAGCTGAATAAACAAGCTATACGATCCATAATATGGCTAAGTTAGAACATTTTTTTTCAAGCTCGTGGACTTGAAAAAAAAAGCAAAAAAATTCGCAAAATTTTTTTCTCACACTACTTGCTACAATTGCGCGAAACATGTAGTTCTAATTTTTTTTTGCCGAAATATCTCAAAACTAGTAACTTGAAGCTTCAAAATGCTTTTTTTAGACCTCGATAAGACTATTTTACACTGAGATATAGCATTCTGAAAAATCACTGAAAATTCGGAAATTTTTTTGACACTTTAAATTTTTCTATTAGTGAAATATAAAGTAAATAATAATAAGGTATATGTATATAGCACGCCCTCGTGATTTCGGTAGACAGTTAGAAGTAAGAATAATATTGTTACAAACGTGTTACATTGTACGAATTTTTTTGGGACAGGACGAATTGCCTCCTATTATCTGAGCCTACTTCCTGCTGGGATGGGTAACCCAGAAATAGGCGAATATTTACCATCGTTTACGTTGAGGAAATGTGAATATAAAGTCGGACAAATAAAGATAATAATACATATTTCTTATTTCTGGAGTTTTCGTAATTGTCCCTTTTGTTTCCACGTTTCATACTTTAATATGTCCCATCTCACTGTAAGAGAGGGGGATTACAATTACGAATTCACGAGGTTTGAGGTCATTCGCGATGGCACCGGGCTGAGTGTCAATGTGATAATAGAGCCAGAATTGCCAGTACAGCCAGCAGTGACGCGACGCGGTGCGTTAATTAACGTTTGCGGTAAAGTTGTTGGTCGGTAATGAAGCTACCCGCGTTACTAGTATATCTACGCGGACGATGTGGGGGGGATGGGGGAGACGATAACCGCCAATTTGATTGCGTAACGTCGACTCCTGGGAGTGATTTTAGATGTTACGCTTGGATCTCTTTACACAACGCTAGAGAGAATCCATAAACACGGACCCTCAATTCGAGCATTTTTTCGAACGTTCTTGTTGCAGAGACATCAAAGTGATGAGTGAAGGCCACAAACTATTATTGTTTGATTTTTGACGATTTAATTTTCAAAGGCGCCGTTCACAACAACAGACTCAAAATATTCTACGAATTACTATAATTATACTAAGAGGCAAAAGTCTGGAATAAAATTCATAACTCCAGTATGGCTAATTTTTTTGAAAAAAAAAAAATACCAAGACAGGCGTGTTTTGCATACATTTTCAAAATTTCTTCACCACCACTTTACGATTTATAACCTAGAGGGCATGTTTTTCAAGTATAGTTTTTTTTAGAATAACCACGTAACAGTTTTTGTTTGAAAGTACTTACAGCATTTTTACTTTACCTCATATATTTTGATATGTACAGCTCACTGAAGTCATGTTAGCACTGGAAAACCATTTTTTAGCATTTTTTCGGCTAAACCGTCAAAGTTACAGAAAAACTTCAAAGGAGTTTTTTGTAGGAAATTTAATTAGGAAAAAGGTCCTATGCATTATAGATAAAATGATCTATAAAAGATATAGAGGATTTTATAAATTAACCTACCGAATATTAATGAGTCAGTTTTACGTTCTTAAAACTGCGGAAAAAACGATATTATCTGAAGTAAAAATTATTTTCTTGTTCAAGAATTATTTCTTTATCACTAGATGTATTATATTAATCATTAAGTTCAATTAAACTTTCGACGCATGGTCGGACGGTCGCATTGTCGCATGGTCGGACGGTCGCATTATCGGATGGTCGGACGGTCGCATTGTCGCATGGTCGGATGGTCGCATTGTCGGAAGGTCGCATTGTCGGATGGTCGCATGGTAGCACGGTCGCATGGTCGGACGGTCGCATTGTCGGACGGTCGCATGGTCGGACGGTCGCATTGTCGGACGGTCGCATGGTCGGAGGATCGCATGGTCGGACGGTCGCATGGTCGGACGGTCGCATTGTCGGATGGTCGCATTGTCGGATGGTCGGACGGTCGCATTGTCGGAAGGTCGCATTGTCGGACGGTCGCATTGTCGCAATGTCGGATGGTCGGACGGTCGCATTGTCGGAAGGTCGGACGGTCGCATGGTCGGACGGTCGCATTGTCGGAAGGTCGGACGGTCGCATTGTCGGACGGTCGCATTGTCGGACGGTCGCATTGTCGGACGGTCGCATTGTCGGACGGTCGCATGGTCGGACGGTCGCATGATCGGATGGTCGGACGGTCGCATGATCGGATGGTCGGACGGTCGCATGGTCGGACGGTCGCATGATCGGATGGTCGGACGGTCGCATGATCGGATGGTCGGACGGTCGCATTGTCGGAAGGTCGGACGGTCGCATTGTCGGATGGTCGGACGGTCGCATTGTCGGATGGTCGGACGGTCGCATTGTCGGATGGTCGGACGGTCGCATTGTCGGACGGTCGCATTGTCGGATGGTCGGGCGGTCGCATTGTCGGACGGTCGCATGGTCGGACGGTCGCATTGTCGTATGGTCGGACGGTCGCATTGTCGCATAGTCGGACGGTCGCATTGTCGGATGGTCGGACGGTCGCATTGTCGGACGGTCGCACGGTCATACGGTCGCATGGTCGGACGGTCGCATGGTCGGACGGTCGCATTGTCGGACGGTCGCATGGTCGGACGGTCGCATGGTCGGACGGTCGCATGGTCTGACGGTCGCATGGTCTGACGGTCGCATGGTCTGACGGTCGCATTGTCGGACGGTCGCATGGTCGCCTGGTCGGACGGTCGCAATATATGGATGTTCGAATATGCGGATGTTCGGATATGCGGAAGTACGGATATGCGGATGTTCGGATATGCGGATGTTCGGATATGCGGATGTTCGGAAATATGGATGTTCGGATATAAGGATGTTCGAATATGTGGATGTTCGGATATGTGGATGTTCGGAAATTATATAGACATCCAAAAAAAACGTCATCAAAGTTGGCCAAGAAAAAAAGACGTATTTCTATTCTTATTCGAATTTATAACCTTGTTTACTCGTCAAAACTGTCACAGCTTTGTTTATTTTAGTATATATTAATGACAGTTATTGTTTATTTTACAAATTGTGACAGTCACTTGTCAAAAAGTTTGACATAACCGAAAAGCTTAGACATGCCCGCTATTTCCATCTCTCTCGTTCATAGCCAGAGTTGATGAAGTTTTTTTTTTGATGTCTCTATATGAGAATTAAATGAGGGCCGAGATGAAGGTTTAAATGAGGGATAGCTCTCATCCAGGCCCTGGCCGGTGACGTGACCCATGACGCAATATTTTCCAGGGGCAATCCCATAATGAAGACATAGAATGTCAAAACCTTGTCGATGACGTCATAACTCGAAAAGAGGTGGGGGTAAATTTTAGAAAATACATAGAGTTTTACCTCTCACCGTATCAGCAGGCCGTGTAAGCGCACCCGCAGTAAAACCGCCTCTGCGCCAACGCCTGAGATAAATCTAATATATTTCCTAGAATTTCCCGTCTACCTCATAATAAAGGCGGGAGCAGCGTCTTTTTTTGTGTGTGTGTGTGGAGCGCCCGAGCACACATTATCCCCGGCTTTTCGGCCTCGCAAACGGGACCGAGGCCGCGGCTTGGCGGCTTTTAATTCGCGGGGAATGTTTTAATTAAATTTTTATACTAGACGCACACCCGCGCAACCTCCGAAATACCGTAATAATGTTGTAAATATGAGGAAGTGGACCGCGGGCGCCGACCGACTCTATGAAATTTCATTTTATGCAAGATTAACACCTTTCCGTATTAAAAATGTCTGGAATATTTTCCGAGCATTAAAGTCGGCACCTTCCTGGCGGTGCATACACACATACAATGGACGCCGACCGATCGCGACGTATCCCGTTTTAATATTTTAGAAGACGACAGGATAAAAAAATGCCAAAATGGGTTAGTTTCCTATCGCTTGTTATAAACGACAGAAATTACATGAAAAATAGAGACCCAAATTTCTTTTTTTTTCTATTTATTTCCATGTATGTCGTAAACATTATCACTAAAGCGTTATAAACTTGAAAAATATATAGGTATATATTTTTAAATACACGGTGTCCCAAAATGATTTGTCCAAGTTATGACTCCTATATTAATTAAAATACAAGAGCGTAACAAATGCAACGTCAATTTGTTATAGGAAGAGTGACAACGAGCATAAAAAATGCCGCCCTCGGTAAAGCCATCTCCACAGTGCCACCCCATTTTTTTTCAAATAGCACTTCGTACATTTTTTTACCTAACATCTAGTCTACATCTAGATTCTACTGAACGGTTATTTAAAATCGGTTCATAAATGGTGGAGATATTTTCAATTACTTTTTTGTGTGTAATAAATACAATACGCGGTGACACAAGAAATATATACAATTTTGAAATGTATGATATAATACTTATATAACTATTGACAAGGCCCTTTGTGCACCCTAAGAGATACTATTTACAACTTCTGGTTTACCCGGAACTTAACTCAACGTTCTTTTGTCTAAATAGAAATGTACATATTTTTTTAGCTTATCTTATTCACCTCTTTTCAACCATGTACGACATGGTGACAATTGTTTCTTTACTGACAGTTGTAGTGTATTATATTAAAAAAAAAAGACTAGAGAAAAGAAATCGAAAAACAGTTACTTGTTTTAAATCCAGTTCATTTCTGCTACTCAAATATGTTTTTAATTCTGACAGAAAGTCCAAAAACGACGATATTTTAAAAATTAAGATAGGAACACAGTTCATCTATTTCAACTGGGATAAAATCTAATGTTTCATTCTTGCCGCGTTGAATTAGCATATTCTCTTTATTTTACAAAAATACAGCTAAAAACCTCCATCCATTATATTGTTACCTACGCGTTTCTCTCAAATGATTCACTTCTTCAATTCTAAACACGTTTATTAATACTCTACAACACGTCGGTCTTAACTGTATAACATCCAAAACATAACTAACTAACTAGCAACACCAGTGTTTATAAATTTGACATGTTCTAGAAAATTCGTTTGACATCTAGAATATTTAATGTCATTCCATACAATTCTTTATTAACAGCTAGTGTATAAACTAAATAGACTAAATATGTAAACCATGAGACTTAATAAATGTCAGCTGTCACAAATGTCACAATATTAATCTTGTACAATTTCGGACTAATGTCCTTTTGGAATTGAGAGCAGGCTAATCTACATGGCAAAAATGAAAGACAGTTAGGTAGTTTTTAAAATATTGTGAGTTGTTTTTCGATATCACAGCTTACTTCTCCAGACTTCAAAAACATTTGGGCATCGTCATAACTGTCAGCACAGAAATAAATAAATGTCATACGTGGTTCAATAGAGTTATTTTTAAAGATATATTTAAAGCGAATAAGATAAGCTTAAAAAATATACATGGTTCTATTCAAAATAAGAATGTTGGGTCGACTTCCGGTTAAACCGGAAGTTGTAAATAATGTCTGTTAGGTTGTAAAACGGCCTTATTAGTGGTTACAGAACTCGTGCAAATTTTAAAATATTATAATAATAAATAAAGAGGTTAGAGGTTGTTGTTACATGTCCCCGGTGTCACTCGGCATACATTTTCAAATGTACCTCCGTGTCAGCAAATTATTTTGCTGTGAAAAAGATCGCATTTTTCTTCAGTGGTCAAATATTCAAGAAGCGTTTGTTTCGTTATTCCAACAAGTTTTAAAGCGTTCCGTAGAGAAACATTTTCGCACTAGCGCATTCGCCATTTTTAAAAATATTTCGTACAATACCCGCCATCACACACAGTCGCAGATTACATGGGTCATTAAACCTCTTTACCTGCACCCTTGTATGATTTTGCTCCTTTAACGCGAATGCAACAGAACTCGTCAGATGCGCTGAACTTTCCGAGAAGGACTCATTGTCCGCATCGGAAAAATCGCCTGCCATTTTCCGGCCGGTTTGCCGGTCAGAGAAAATGCGCCTTCCACCTGCAGTCACGACTCATTAATTAAGGGTTTTCTAATTGAATCCAGACAAAGTTAATTTGTTGTCGCCATGTGCAGGCGGGATGCAATCCGACCGAATTGCCGTTTCGCTCGCCATTAGACGCGACAGTCGTCGCCGTCGTCGTAGCAGAAAGCCCGGACAGATTATATCCCGTTACGAGTTTTTTTTGCGCGATTTCTAAGTAATGGGCTTGCAGTAATTAACGGTAATTAACACGAACTAAGGCGCTTACAAATTTTACTCCGGCGCAGCTGAGTTAAGAGAGGATTCAATATTATTGGGGTATAGAAAAGCTGAAGCAAAATTTAGCATATACACAATAAAAATGTACATATGTATGTACGTACATTGCGCTGATGTTTGATTTATTATTTTTCCTCTGATGATAAGTTTGTAATGTTTGCGGATTGGTGTACGTCAAGATATTCGGTGGTGTTCGGCGTTTAATTAATTAATTCCATTGATTTTTCACTTAAATTGACAACATTTTTGTTCACAATAGTGCATTACTTCTACAAAGACATATTTCGTTAAATTATAAATGTAAAGAAAGTTGATTAAATTCATAGATAGTTGAGGTCCTTAGAAAGTACCTTAAACTTTTAGACATCTTATTAAAAAAACTTAGTCATATTTTAATTATGTCATATTTATTTTATGTTATATTTTATCTGGAAAACATATGTTTTGGTTAAATTATTTTTTATTATGTCAATCTAAAATACCTTAGATAACACAACTCAAATATCTCGAGAATTTCATCTTCGACATACTACTTTTTTTTACATCACTGTACATAGAAAATCCGCAACCCGCGAGAGGGGGGGGGGCGGGCGCATGTCTCCTCGTCCCCTTCGTGGCAGTTGACAACTCTATAGCGTCGACGAGGAAATTGTTTCGCCGCTTAATCAACCCGCTATGGCGCCCTTTCACAATAACGCGTCTCAACAATAAACACTTGATCCCGATATATTATATAGTTTCGGATCAAACAGTATAAGCAGCGGCCCATTTTCGTGGCAAACTGAAACATCAGTTTGTGATCAGTTTGTTTCGTGAACAGTCACACAGAAAACGGCTCTTTTGTAAACTTAATTTTTTAGTAATGAAAAATCATATATTTTTTTTTTGTAATCACCGAAATAAGCGAAGATTCCGCCTTCTGGTATGATCTGAGCTTTCTCTGGAGAGCAATCTGATATAAAATATTAATTCTCTTCTAGGTATACTAAATCATCTAGGTATGTAGCATTTGTTTAGCTTCATTTAAGTTTCCTATACTAACTACCAAACCTCAAAAAAATAAGTAAAAAAACGATTTACCTGCAAATGACGAACTTAAAGTAGATGAAGAATTTTTCTTAGAAATGCAATGAAGTCGCGATTTTTATTACTACGGAATACTTTTAAGTTCAGTCCTTAGATGAAAACGTATATGATTTGGACTAGAAAATAGTTGCACATTTTTTTAATAACAAATTAGTGAAAAACAAATGGAGCTTTTTCAGTTTTTTGATCATAGAAGAAAAACTATTGAAGCAATCACATCGCATCCTGAAATAGATAATTTACAAGAATAGGTTGGCAAAACATAGTAGGCTGTCACTAGCCAATCCGAAGCGTAAACACATTTTCCCACCGTCGATTCAAAATCGGATTGGTTTTTATGGTGATTTTGGAATCATTTTGCCGTTAAGTGTGTGACTGATTGATGGTCTCTCCAGTATTACCCGAAGCCAACGAAGAGGACGTAGAGAGACTTTGTGGCTTCATTTTTTTTTGTTTTTTTTACTATTTTTTAATTTTGTTTTTTTTTTTAATTGCTAGAATTTTTTTTGAGTTTTCAGTATTTTCAGTTGATTCTAAACGAGTAATTTATTACGCGTTGTAATTTTTTTTCAAATATCGTCTAACTCAGAAATACCCCTGGAAATAGCAACAAGAGTTGGTTTTCATTCGTTTCTCATCAGAAACGTCCACGAGATATTCCCTCAGGGGTATCTGCCACCGTTTATAGTGCAAAGACACATACAATGAAATATAAAAAATTCTATTTTTACTCAAAACTCAATCTTACATTGATATCAGAATCGGGGGTACTTTTTTAGGGGTGTCAACCCCAAAGCTTTTTTTTCGTGATCAACGACTTCCAAAAAGCAAAGACTAGTAAGTTTCGTTGCAATTTAAGAATGATTGTAATGCCTATGGAGAGTGTCTTATATAAGCTTTTCCGGCGCTCCAAAGGTTAATAGCCTTGTATGGTTTGTAGTAAAACAGTTTTTTGTGTTTACAAAACATTTTTTGAAGGGACATTTTAAAATACAACCCATACAATATCTATATCAAAATGACCAGGGAATTTAAGAATTTTCTTAAGTTAAAAAATATAGGTATAATTTATTGTTTTTTAAGGCATTTTTGAGGTATGGTATCCCCTTGACAATTTTATTCGTAGACGTGTACATTAAATAGAATCTAACTGTAAGAATGGCGTTTCAGGTGAGCTCCCGGATGTGTCCCATCGACGGTCCCCGTCCCTCACGCCACCGATCGGGGCCTGTATGCGCGTACGTGCCGCCGGGGCGAAAAGAACAAATTGCGGCCCGACACCGGCGTTCGTGCGCGTGAATGTTAAACAAGTATTAATTCGATAGATAACATCGCCATCGTCGGCGGTTTCGTCGCTACTGAAACACATCCTTATTTTTCAGCGCCCGCCCTCCGGAAATGCCCGCCCGTTAATTTGACGGGCGCTGTTTGTTCGCGGTAATTTTTTTCACGCGTTACATTTTCGAAATGCTGAAAAAACGTTAGGTAATACGAATTTTACTTCTACATCGACGTAGTGGAGTGGAAGTATATGTTTATATTATTATTGCCTAAATAGATTTAAGAATTGCAGATTAAGCGAAACAAATTTTAAGTTTGACCGTTAACCTTCTTTGTATGCACGATAACGCGTTAAGATATCAACTTGTCTGGAAATTTTGTTCTCTAGTTTTAACTGGCGCATTCGCCAAATTTCAAACACAAATTTCATATCATCATGGGATCATAATAGACAACATTAAAAATCATTAAATAGCTGTATAATTAAATAAACTGTCTTACATTTTTGAAGAAAAATTCCGATGATGACAATCTTTTTGCCAACTTTCACAGGAATTCCTACCTACAACAAAACAACAATTTTCCTGTCATTAACACAGGCCGACCCTCTAACCCAGAAACCAGAATATATTTTTCCGAAGGTTTTTGATGCGCTGAATCCGAATCCGAGGTCCAAATCTCTCAATTGGCTCTGGTTTTCGAGATATCCTAGCCTAAAAGTGCAAAAAAAACGATTTTGGCCTATATTTGAGGTTATGTAGCATCGCAAATTTTTTTCTCAAAAAAATATGAAAAAACATCTTAAAGTACATTCCTTGTCCTTTTTAAATGACGTCGAGTTTCCTCAAATATCTTTTTTTTCGCTGCGACATCGCATTTTGAAATTTTTAAGTTTGTGAATTTCTGTATAATTGAAAACCTATTAAGGATCGCGTGTACATCAAACAGTCGATTGGTTTTTTGATTAGAAAATACTGAAAATGTTTGAAATTCAATCACAGGTCAATGTTTTCTTATGTAAAAAGACTTGCTCGTTCAGAATCCAAGGTCAGATTTTCAAAATTTGTCGAGGAAAATTTTGGAATAGCTTAATAGGTTTTCAATTATAGAGAAATTCATAAACTTAAAAATTTCAAAATGCGATATCGCAGCGAAAAAAAAAAGAAGATATTTGAGTAAACTCGACGTCATTTAAAAGGGCAAGGCATGTACTTTAAGATGTTCTTCATAGTTTTTTAAGAAAAAAAATAGCGATGTTACATAACCTGAAATATAGGCCAAAATCGATTTCTTTGCACTTTTATGTTAAAAGTTATGATATCTCGAAAACCAGAGCCAATTGAGAGATTTGGACCTCGGATTTGGATTCAGCGCATCAAAAACTTTTCTGGTTTCTGGATTAAAATCTTGTCGGCCTGTGTAATATACAGTAAGAAACTAATTACCTAAATGTTTAAACGTCACTGACTTTATCCAACTTTATTATTAATTCTGATTTTTTATTGTTATTATTATTAATTGCACTAATCTACAAATTACATTTTTGTAGATTGTTTTTACTAAAATGACTTCTTTATCTTTCGTTTCTTATTATTTTTTTAAGGTTTATTTATACACTACTCGGATGTAATTTTATAAAATGACTGAATCTAACACCAAAGTCTTTTCGAATGAATAAAAAAGGGGTGTAATTTAGAAGAATAAAAAAATACGAAAGTTTTTTTTTTAAATACAAAGAAACGATTGTTAAATTACTGTTGTTTATATGCGGAAATAAACCCTGTCTACATTTTGTTGAAAATTTAATTACTTAACAAAATAAAACATCGCTTCCCAACGAGCTTTTGACATGCAGCTGGTTTTTGTTAATATCCGTGTATGTGTGAACTCGAGAGTAATTTATTGTTGATTTCTGGTTGTGAGAAAATTGTGGACGGCCTGCCAAATATACGTACATACATATGTATAGAGATAGCTTTTGTCGATGTATTCAGTAATCGAGTGTAGCAGTGCTTTGGAATTACAATGCGCTAAATCGTCAACATTGATTTCAAATATGTTACATGTATTGAAAACGGAACTAGATGGGGAGGTAATCACCCCTAGCGACACGTTTTTCGATTAATTTCGCCATGATTGGAACGGACCTTTCATGTCGTGTAGTTTTTTTATTCCTGTAAATCTTTAGAGAGATCCGCTGACACGAAAAGTCGCAACAAAACAATTCCTATCGTTGATAAACGTTTTACACCACTTTTTTTTTTTAATTTTAAAATTCTTTGACCGATTCCTTTGTTAGTAACCCGATCTCTCGAATTAAACCTAGTTTAATCTCCCTCATTTTCCCTCTCTCAAGATTTGAAGCATGTGCACGCATACGAGCATCGATTGAGTCAGGAGAGACAATGCTCTCCCCAAGTCCGGCTTACGTGGGGAGCTTTTATTAACATCTGCGGCCGCTTCTACCTGGCCTGTGCGCCGGAATGGCCTTCGAACTGCGGTATTTAACATCAAACGACGTTTTTAGACCGTTCGGGGTTCTGTGTTAATGGAGCCGTACGCAGGTCGGTTAGTTACGTCAAGAACAACAGAGTTTACTTTAGGTATAGGTTATTTCCATTGGAGGGTGGAAAAGCTTGCCTTGAAAAGTATAGAAATAAAAGTATAAAAATGACTCAAAAATCACAAATTACACAGGCCGACAATATTTTAACGCAGAAACCAGAAGGTTTTTGATGCGCTGCATCCAAATCTCTCAATTGGCTCTGGTTTTCGAGATATCCTAACCTAAAAATGCAAAAAAAGCGATTTTGAGGTTATGTAGCATCGCAATTCTTTTTTCTCAAAAAACTATGAACAACATCTTAAAGCACATTTAATTTTAATTAAATACATCTTAAAGTGCCTTTTAATTGACGTCGAGTTTACTCAAATATCTTTTTTTTTTCGCTGCAATATTGCATTTTCAAAGTCAGATTTCCAAAATTTTCCTCGAAAAATTTTGAAAATCTGACATTGGATTCTGAACGAGCAAGTCTTTTTACATAAGAAAACATTGACCTGTTATTGAATTTCAAACATTTTCAGTGTTTTCTAGTCAAAAAACCAATCGACTGTTTGATGTACACGTGATCCTTAATAGGTTTTCAATTATAGAGAAATTCACAAACATAAAAATTTCAAAATGCGATATCTTAACGAAAAAAAAGATATTTGAGCAAACTCGACGTCAATTAAAAGGCATGTACTTTAAGATGTTGTTCATAGTTTTTTGAGAAAAAAAATTGCGATGCTACATAATCTCAAATATAGGCCAAAATCGCGTTTTTGTACTTTTAGGTTAGAATATCTCGAAAATCAGAGCCAATTGAGAGATTTGGACCTCTTAGTCGGGTCTAATTAGGGTCGGTCTAATTTTGTCGGTTATAATATGACTTATTACGAATCAGAACACCTCTGTAATATTTTATGTATAAAAAATATGTTTTATGTATAAAACGTATGGCGACACAAAAAAACTGTACATTTGAACAAAATATTTCATTTGATATCTTCAATTCAAGGACTGATGTATATGTAATGTTTTTCAGGTTGTTGTAAATTGAAAAAAAAAAACCTTCGGGGATATTGTTAACAGAAAAACGACGACGATTGATTTTTGCATCCTACAAAACTAGCGTGTAACATTGTTCAAAGATGTTGTTTACACTTTAGTCGACATCTAATTTAAAGTTTAAAAGTCATTCAATGGGTTCGCGTGTCTTTGACCCGCAGGAGCGCTACTGTCTGCAGAAATCGAGCCCGCGCCAATTGAGAAACACCGCTCGACGCTCCTAGTAACGCCTCATTGCCCTCCGCCTCCCCTCCAGCGTCGCATCTCGTCTAATTCTTCAATTAGACGCAAACTAGGCGGCGAGAGGGCCGACAGCGGCGTCCCGGACCCCCGTACACTAACTAATAGGACGGATTCAATAACCGTCTAAATCGTATATAGCGCGGCCTGCTTTGCTATGCCGAAGGCGAACATTTACGGCATCGCCGATAAATCGGAAGGGCCGAAAGCTGAAGGGAAAAAAGGAAGAAGCGCCGGCGACGACGACGGGCGCAGCACGTAATTAAACTATCAAATTCCTCCGCAGGTCGCCGGAGCCCGTGTAGCTGCCAAGAATTCGTAATTGACGGTCCGCGCTCGGCGAGCTAATATTTTACCGGGCAGAGGACACATGCAATCTGGGGGGCCGGCCGTCTGCCCCGATGGAAATTCCGAACTGCACGGGATCGGCTTTTTTTAATTCCGCCCGGGAATTTTTACGCGTCCCTCCCGCATCCTAGTTCCAGCCCCCCGGCCGTTTATCTATACAGCGGCCGAGGGTAGTTTGCCTTCCCCTCTTATCTATGTTTAAGGATTGAGTTTTAAAACTTTCAGCCTCAAATGCGCAATAAAATTACGATTTTCACATTGGCCACGCTGTATTTTAACATATTTGGAGTTTTGGTAATTTCCCGAGATGAATGATTAAATACATCGCAATTTTAAACGTAAAAAAATACACATTTTTGAATAAAAATAATGTATTTTTAAAGGACAATGTTAAAAATAGCCGATTTTTGACTGCTCGGGGGGGAACGCATGTAGCCCAGAAAAAATTATTGATCGCTGTCAAAAAACGTGAAAAATGACCTCTGAATACTTCAAATGGCTGAGGAAATGTCAACTTCACCCCTAAAACTGTAAAAACCACCCCAAAACAGCTAAAAATAGATAATTTAATTTTCGGGTTTGGTCAGATAACTCATATAAACCACAAATAACAGTTGGGGATGGTTTAAAAATAATAACTTTAAGTCTTCAAAATATGAAATCGATGAGAAAATGTCGCTTTCACCCTTAAAAAATATAAAAACTACCCCCAAATGTCTTATTTCCGATTCCTAAAAATTGCTGATCTCGGGTGTATCTTGGGAACGCTTGAAACCCAGAAAAAATGATTGAATATGGTCAAAAAATATATGAAATTACTCCTTAATATATCACATGTTTGGGGGAAAGTCTATTTCACCCCTAAATATAAAAAAAAAAAAATTGTAAATTGCTATAGCCCATATCTTTTGACTTTAATAGAAGGACTTTTTTTGACCCAGGTAAAATTATTAAAACTAGTTCAAAAATTGTAAAAGTTGTTAAAAATAGTCTCTATTCACCCCTAAAAAACAAAAACAACCCTTAAACTGCTAAAAATAGCTCATTTTTGTATAATTTGTGTACTTATAAACTAGAAAAAAATGAGATTCGGGATGATTTAAAAATAAAATAACAAGTTTTTAAAATACCAAGTGACTAAGTTAATATCAAAATCACCCTTAAAGTCTTAAGAAAAAACAATTTTTTTTCTTTAATCGGGTAATGTTAATGTTAATATTGTTAAACCATCCCCAACTGTTATTTGTGGTTTATATGAGTAATCTGACCAACACCGAAAATTTTATCTATTTTTAGCGGTTTCGGGGTGGTTATTACAGTTTTGGGGGTGAAGTTGACATTTCTCCAGCCATTTAAAGTATTCAGGGGTCATATTACACATGTTTTTTGACAGCAATCAATCATTTTTTCTGGGCTACATACGTTCCCCTCGAGCAGCCAAAAAATCGGCTATTTTTAACATTGTCCTTTGTACACCGTAATCCTTTAGTAAATCACTTTACATTTCAACCAAAAATTACTGAAATATGTTATAAGCGTAATAGGTAAAAACACTGCCTAAGGAATCACTATTTCCACGTCTAATTTGTCCACATTTAATTAGACTAAATTGCTAAAATTACACAAGTTTACAAAAAAAAGTTGTCTGAATCTGGGGTCAGACCATACATTTCTTATGTATTTTTCGGCACTGAATTCGAATCTGTTTTAGTTTTTTTTTTCTATAAAGTAAGGATTTTGAGATATCGTAACCTAAAATCGCAAAAAACGCGGTTTTTACATATTTGAGGTTATGTAGCTTCGAGAATTTTTTTCTCAATAAATCGTGTATGAGATCTTAAAGTACAAATCTTCACCTTTAAAATGCCGTCGAGTTTGCTCAAATATCTGTTTTTTTCGCCGAGATATTGCAATTTAAATAATGACCATAAGGTTTCCATACTAATTAAATGTATTGGGAAGGATATTTGAACAGACAATTTTCAAAATTCGTATCTCGGCGAAAAAAAAGATAGTTGAGCAAACTCAACGGCATTTTATAGACGAAGATTTGTACTTCAAGATCTCACACATAGTTTTTCGAGAAAAAAAATCGCAGAGCTACATAACCTCAAATATATCAATAAAACGTGTTTTTTGAATTTTTAGGTTAGGATATCTCAAAACTCTGACGTGATAGAGCAAAACTAAAAATAGATTCGAATTCAGCGTCGAAAAATACATAAGAAACGTATGGTCTGACCCCAGATCCAGACAATTTTTTTTCTAAGCCTGTGAAAAAAGTTGTCTGGATCTGGGGAGAATGTTTTTCTCAAAAAATCATGTATGGGATCTTGAAGTACAAATCTTCACCTTTAAAATGCTGTTGAGTGTGCTTAAATATCTTTTTTTTTCGATGAGATATCGAATTTTGAAAATTGTCTTCATATATAGAGACATCCAAAAAAAACGTCATCAACTCTGGCTATGAACGAGAGAGATAGAAATAGCAGTCATGTCTAAGCTTTTCGGTTATGTCAAACTTTTGACGAGTAACTGTCATAATTTGTAAAATAAACAATAGCTGTCATATGATGTGACAGTTTTGACAAGTAAATAAGGTTATAAATTCGAATAAGAATAGAAATACGTATTTTTTTTCTTGGCCAACTTTGATGACGTTTTTTTTGGATGTCTCTATATATTACCCAATACATTCAATTAGTACACTCAACATCCACATATCCGAACTTTTCCGTTCCGCAAACTTCTACATTTCCGAACTCTCGTCACCTCGGGATAACCGAACTGCTGGCGCATGCGCAAAGGGTTTTTCTGGCTCATTCTAGTACTTTTCTTTATTTTTCTATGGTTTTTATACAAATGTAATACATACATACATGTTAATAAAAGAACTTTTTTTTAAACAAAAAAAAATGTCATGTGCAAAGGAGAGAGTGATGCAGGTAATTATTTTGTAATTCAAAGTGAAGGTTTGTTTTATTGAACATTTTATTGACGTAACCTATAATAATTTAAAACTGAAATGAAAAATGATGAGAAAATATGTATTTTTAAGAAAACCGTGATACAAAACAAACATTATTGTACTGTTTATTTGCAGAGAAAAGAGCCTGCTAAGAGGCTAACCTTGGAGCAAAATCTGGATCTGATAAATCACGCAAAAAATGGTGTTAAAAACGTTGATCTATGTAAGATGTACAATATTTGTAAATCGTCAGTGGCAGAAATTCTTGGGAAAAAAAGAAATTTACTTGTCGGAATTTGAAAAAAGACGAAAATTGAGTGGACGGATTGACACAAAAAAGTGCACCGGTACTTATGATACGCCATTTGAAAGAAGTGTTTTCCACTGCTTGTTTGTACAAAGAAGAACTCTTGTAGAACCTGTCTCAGGTGTGCTGCTGAGGGAGGGCGATTTCCTCTTTGCTGAATTCTGTGACAATCGAAATGTTTGATAACAATCGCATTATTGTGTTTACATTTTTTTCTCATTTCAAATTTCGCGGTTTTTTGTCGTCAACCAATCAGTCACAAAAGTTCGGTTGTGTGGAAGTACAAGTTCGGAAATATCGTGAGAAAAAGTTCGGAAATATCGTGAGTTCGGAAATTTGGAGTTCGGATATGTGGATGTTGAGTGTATCTACGGAAACCTTATGGTCATTATTTAAATTACAATATCTCGGCGAAAAAAAAAGGTATTTAGACAAACTCAACGGCATTTTAAAGGTGAAGATTTGTACTTTAAGATCTTATACACGATTTATTGAGAAAAAAATTCTCGAAACTACATAACCTCAAATATGTCAAAAAAACGTGTTTTTTGCACTTTTAGGCTACGATATCTCAAAATCCTGACGTGATAGAGCAAAAATAAAAAGAGATTAGAATTCAGCGTCGAAAAATACATAAGAAACGGATGGTCTGACCGTTGTTTGATTCAGACAACTTTTTTTTTGTAAACCTGTGTTATTAATTTACATTTTTAAAATTGTGAGATCCTGAGCCAACAGAAATTTGTAAATATTTTTTTTCGATACCGAAAAAATTAAAACCGTTTGCAGTCTAAAAAACAATTTTAAATTTTATATTACTATTGATACACACAAGACCAACGTTTCGCGTTCACACATTTTATCTTTCGTGTGTTGGATGCTTTTGTACCACTAGATAACCGCCAACACTCGTAAAACTCGCTGCTCGCTTTTAATACCGACTTTCATTTCTGCAAAGATTTCCATTCGTAAATCGAGGGACAGCGCCATTCAGACGCGGATAACGGGAAAAGTAACATTGTAGACGCTCGACGTGGGGTAGTTTGGGGATTACGTAAACACGAGGACTTCATATAGCGGTCGGCAGACTGCTCACGTCTGAAGGCGGCCAAGCAGAGAGCTTCCTGCTACAAGTCGTTACACGGATTCTCTCGCTCGCACGTATCTGTGCGGCCGACGGAGAAAATCGACGGCGTGCATCCGAGTCGATCTAGATTGCCTCGGCGGGCCCCAACAGCCCAGGAGGGGTTGCGAGAAATTTCTTTTTTTTTTTTTTTGGTGAGACTTAATCCGACAAAATATTAAACGATTTTAAAGGAAATATTTTTTATGCGGGCGTGTTTACGTCCTTGTATGTTGGATACAAAAGTTGTAATATGACATAGTTTTCATGTATATAGGGTGTTGCAGAAAAGCGTGATAGAAAAAAAATTGGATCCCTTTCTAGTTTTTCTAATACATTTCTGGAGAATGTCAAACGTTCTTGTTTGTTATCTTGCGTTAAATGTTGGACCTTTGTCGACTTAAAAGGATGAAACATGTCTTTCTTAGAAAGTTCTATATCCTTTTACAACACTTTTCAGTTAATTTTTGACACAATCTCTTTTTCAAATATAATTCAGTCAATTTTGACAAGTTGGCAATAATAAACTATACAGGGTGTCATTTTTTTGTAGACAAACTTTAACAGAAGATAGAACACCTGTTTTTAAAAAGAAAAGTTCCTATAAACATATGTCGTAGAAGGCTTCGTTTCCGAGATACAGGGTGGTTAATATAATTTTTTTCTCGAATTTTCATTGTAACATAAATATAAATGCTTAGATTTTTTTCATGTTTGGGGAGTAATGCCTATTAATTAAGGCATAAAACAAGTGATAAGTATGTTCAAAAACTTGGACAGTGGCGGAGTGGAGGGGGTGCTCAACCCCTTTCTTAAACAGAACTTCTACGCCAATGACTATTTAAAAAAAAACTGTTATTTTCATTATCTACATACAGTTTACCAAAAATAATGTACCTCCTTCTGTTTCGAAATTCTCTCCGCGAGCCGAAATCTCTTATTCTTTATCTCTTTCCAATATAGTTTAAATAAATATGTGTTATATCAAGCCATACTCAAATACAATACTTTTATAAGTTGAACAATTGTTATTAATTCCACAATTGTTAATTAAATATTGTTATAAATTCCAAAATTTTCTCCATAAACATTAACATCAATGTTCATTCAATATAATTTTTTTAAATGTAGTTGCAGTACATTAATATGGAGACATCCAAAAAAAACGTCATCAACTCTGGCTATGGACGAGAGAGATAGAAATAGCAGTCATGTCTAAGCTTTTCGGTTGTGTCAAACTTTTGACAAGTAACTGTCACAATTTATAAAATAAACAATGGCTGTCATATGATGTAACAGTTTTGACAAGTAAATAAGGTTATAAATTCGAATAAGAATAGAAATACGTCTTTTTTTCTTGGCCAACTTTGATGACGTTTTTTTTGGATGTCTATATTTACGCAGCACATAATAAATAAGGATTGTTAAAATTAGTGTACTAAACAGATTTCGGCTTTTTAAATCCTTAACAAATCATATTTAAGTAGGTTCATTGAAAGAATTTATTAATTGTGGGTGTGTCATAAGAAAAAAAATACGTTTTTATTTATCACGCTTGAAAACTGAAATGAAAACTACATATATCATAATAAACTTAACATTGTACCCTACAACTTTCGTATTTAACATTTTTTTTATATAAATCCAAAAAAAAATTAAGGAGGGGGAGGGTTCATTTATAATGAAACACCCGGTACATCCTCATTGAAAATTCCATTTCGACACCTAACGGTATATAAATAACGCGTCGACACCACTCTGTGCCTGTTCTACACGTAACACTCTCTAATTTTACGGCGATTCTACTCAAGACGAATGCTACATTGTAGACAGAATTCCGGGCTTCATGAGGCAGTATTCTGGAGTAATTATAGAGAGGCGGGGGCGGTTCGGGAGGGTAGTTTGTCAGCCTCACCTTAATGAAGAGGGCCGACCTTCAGGTTGATTCAGAAAGGAGACAGTGTCTACCTCTAAAATTTAAATATCTAACCCAAAGTAACGTTAAAATAATTTTTGGATACATACAAGGAATGACTTGGAATGAAGAACCTATGGATTCGAGTGGAGACTTAATAATGTGATATTTGAATTCTTCTAAAATGATACATTACATGAGCATACACTCACATAATGTGTCGTTTTATATGTATATGTTAATAAGTGGTAATTCACTAAGAGATGGAACAAAATAATAACTGTCCCCTTCTCCCTGTGTATAACAAAAACACGAAGCCAAATGAGCATAATGTTTGGACGTACATAGTTATTTTGCTCACAACGCTAAAAGACTCCGAATTACAAGTTATTTGCAACGGTAAAAACTCGAAAGGCGAATATCTTCCCATTCAAAAGTTATGGAGTACGTCCTATCTTCGTCGACACCCGTTACGATACGTACTCCTCGAGGAAGGCAACGGCGGGACAGCCGCCCCCGGCTATCCCCGCGGTTTTCCTGCGAAAACTTCCGAACTAATTTAAGCGCGATCCATTCAATTTCGGACCGGCATCAAAGTTGGCGCGCGGCCGCCAACTCCGCGTCTAGGCGGCTTGTTCGGCAGCAAACTTCGGCCGAAGGAACAGACTGAATATTACATTAGAGGCCCTTATCGGCTGCGGGCAGACTTTTTTCATCAATCACGGCCCGGCAGACGTGCAGACAGCGCTCAGCGCAAACAAAACGCAACCATACATTCGCAGATTGCCCGCTTGCCCCTTTCGATACATAATACTTCCATTTGTCAGAGTGCTCCGGTCCCCCCGCTCCGTGCCCCGCTCTCCCCCGCATTTAACGCGTCGTCAGAGACGGAATGCAGCAGTGAAGCGTGAAAGCCGGCGTATACACATACTTGATGATGTTAATTTAAGGGGGTAGGTAGTTGGAGTCAGGTCTTTCAAAAAATCCAATTTTTTGTTTTTACATTTTCTTAAAGTGTGATATTTTGAAGAAAACAAAATGGATACAACCGTTGCGGATTATTTGCGGAAAAATCACTCAGGCATGTCAAAAGTTACGTATGAAACGACAATAACAAAATTTTTAACTTTCTCAAATATGGCGAAGGCGCTAGTGATTATAAGATCGTCCGTTGAAAAAACGGATTTCATACTAAATGACGTATGAATTGGTAATTGAATGGTAATTTCGAAATGTGGATGCATATAATATTTGTAAATAAGTAGTAAACAAGATATTGAGCGGCTTGCGCTGTCTTCAACGGTGTACAGTATGGATTTACTTTCATTTATATTAAATTTAATTTCTTAACTTCGACTTAAAAATACATGCTTTTTATATAATTTATGTTACTATACGTGAAAATAAATAAAACCTTATGTCAAAGTGCCGTATTTAAGACCCGTATCAAAAAATTGTTATAAAATGTATTTGTGCGAAATTTAATAAGAAGTTTTTGCTTATATAGTTTGTCCCCGGATCGAGTTTAAAAGAGGAAAACATTTTGTGCTTTTAATTTCTCAGAAAAAGTGACTCTTGATGATTTGCCCTGCTTGATTTCAAACCCCAAAACGCAAATTACTTTTTATATAACTCAAACGGTTCTCGAGATAATACCATTTTTCTTCGTAATTTGGACTTTCACCAAATTTTATAAGTAATTCTAGTTGGCGAATTTAATACTATATGCTATAGAAACTAAATTAATTGGTTAGCTAAAAAAATGATTCGAATGACAGTCTCATGTTTTAATCATCGAATTAAACAACTGATTATAAAATGAAATCAAAACTAAACCAGATTTTTTTTTATTCAAATAATGCTCCTCCTTTTTCTGCACAAATTTCGATTCGAGCTCTAAATTCGTTAAAACTATTTCTAATTTCCTCAACTGACAAGGACTTGACTGCATTTTGAATCCTTGTTTTTTAATCGCTCTTCATCATTTTCTAGTGGTTCACGATTAACAATTTGCTTTAAACGTCCCCATAGATAGAAGTCCAATATTGTCAGATCCGGGCTTCTCCGCGGCCATAAAATGGGACCATCCCTTACTATCTCGACGGCCATCCCTTCCTATCCAGTGTTCATTAAATTCGGAATTGAGCCAATTACGGACAGTAACGGCATGATGAACAGGGCACCCATCTTGTTGGAAAAACATTCTCGTTCGATAACTTAAAGGAAGTTCATCGAGTTTATTTGTTAAAAAAATTGTAGCATGTCCAAATATGTATTACGATTAAAATTTTCTTTGAAAAAATATGGACCAATAATGCCATTTGTATATGAAACCACACACCACACATTAACTTTTTTTGAAATATTGTCTTCGACAAAAAATAAAGTGGGGATTTGTTTCACTCAATTCCGGCAATGCTGAGAGGAAACGACGCCGTTTGTTGAAAAAGTAGATTCATCGAAAAACAAAATTCGTTTATTAAATCCTATGTCATTTAAAACTCTGGTGCCCATCTCCAAAGAAAAATCCAAACGTTTGGCTTCATCACCCTCCTCTATGGTGTGCCTGAATTTTGGTTTAAATGGTAAAATCCGGTTCTGCTTGAAAATTCTCTGTAAATGCGATTTACTTATTTCAGTTTCAATTGCCCTTCTTCTAAGCGATAATCTTGGAGCTTCTCTCACGGAATGGAGGGCAAGAACTGAAGCAGCATTATCTTCATTCAACCGTTTTTTTGATTTTTTAATGTCTAAAACAGAGCCTGTTTCTAAGAACTTGGTCACCAACTTCTTCGCTCTGACATTAGAAATGCTAACTTCCGGGTATTTTTCGTTATTTTTATCAATAACAAGACGATAGCAGTCTTCTCCAGTTACGTAACATTGAAACAAATAAATTATTTGTTCTAGAGTCAATATTATAGCATATAAATAGTAGCAAAATGACGAAGATTCGATTTCAAGTTATACTGACTTATTAGTTGTCAGCAGTTTTCAGTGATATCTTGCAATGAAATCCGCCTACTAGAATTTTTTGAAGTCCAAATTATGAAGAAATATGGTATTATCTCGAGAACCGTTTGAGTTATATAAAAAGTAATTTGCGTTTTGGAGGTTTGAAATCAAGCAGGGAAAATCATCAAGTGACTTTTTCTGAGAAATCGAAAACACAAATTGTTTTCCTCCTTTACATTCGATCCGGGGACATACTGTATATGTATGTATGTAGGTAATTTACATTTTTTAACGTTGCACACGATATACAATGTTATTACGTTATTAGATATGGAGGCATTAAACTTAAAAATTTGTCACATTGGAATACTCCCTTAAGTAATGACTTAAGTTGTTGACTCCCTGTGTCATTGAAGATAAATATTGCGATCCCATTTCCACATTTGTGCAAGATTATCTCATTACCTCTTACTGGAGGACGTTAAGCGTTCCCCGAAGGGCATTCGAATTTCCTTTCTACCCCTAGATCCACTCCTGTAATCCGATACCGTTCCTCTCAGTAGGATTGGCGGAGTCCTTCCGGAAAATCGACCACCTCCTAAGCGGCTCGCTACAAGCAGGACGCGAAGGATGTTCGCTTCCGCTTAAGCGTATTTATAAAGGAGAAGTCAAGCGGAGAACTGGCCAGGCATTTGCATAAAGGTTAAGGAAAATTTAACGCAACTACACGGAAAAATGTCTGTAAAAATGTATAATCTAACGTTGGCCACAAATGTCCTACGTTATGAGTTCTTCTCGAAACTATTTTTTTCAAAGTCGGTGATTACTGTAATTCAAAAACCACTATTATACAGCCACAAATTTATACAGCGTATTGAAAGCATAAAATATCTAGTGTCTGATCGAAGGATTTTTTTTTATTAAAACATATTTTTTATATACAATAAATTGGTGGTTTTTTCCTTAAAGTCCACGAGTAAATTAGCAGAGGCCACCATTCTGTTTATTTTCAAAAAAAAGAAAAAAGCTTCGATCAGGCACTAGATTAAGTATTAAACTTATTATTTTTTTTTGTTTGATCGAGGATAGATGAACTAGTAAAATGTTATGATCTATATGTTATCTACAATAAATATTTTTAGTTTTTATTTTTGTCAAGTAAAGTTAAAACATAATATAATAACTTTGTATTATTAGTTTTATAAAATAAATCAAATTACTGTCGAAAAAAAAATTGAAAACACCATTTTTTTTCACGCCGCTACTACCCCAAACCTTTTAAGAAGTGCCTAAAAAATTTAAGAGCTTTATCAAAAAATGGCAAGTCATATGTATCTTTTGACGTATCCGAGCAATTTTTCCGAAAAAAACCATGACGGTTTTATCCAATTTATTCACTAGTTTAAGAACCTACATACGTGTATGTTTTTCTTGTGAGAAGAATAAACATTCAAGTTATGTTTTGGGAGAAATCATCAAGCGTAGTGCGCCGGTACGGCCCTGCACGTTTTCCATCTAATACCCGCCACCATTAATTTAATACAAACACGGCTCGTCGGAGCCGTTTCGATATTGCCCGTCGGGTCATAGGTACGCCGACGAACCTCCCATCCGTTTGATGTGGCTAAGTAATGTTTCCTGAACGTTAACTGCGACGTGTAGATGATTGCAAGCCAGGGGCGGCTCCGAAGAAAAGAAAAAGAGTAAAATATTGGACGCAAATGCCAGATATACGAGCCCTAACAACTATATGTTCGGACAAACGCATTTTTCGCGTCTTAGACTGTTTTTATGTATGATGAAGCAAACATTGACCAATGCAGCTGACAGTACATAAGAACTTAAATAATTTAAAAGAATATTCTAATTAATGTTTTCAAAAAACCAAATTAACAATGTCACAACTTAACAAGATAAATAAAATGTAACAAAATAACAGGCAGCTAAATGTTAAAAAAAAATATTTTAAGTATTAATAAGGCGTTACGTCACCTTTTGTCTTAATTACGGCCGAATTCATGCAGGCATTGTTTCAACCAAGCTTCTACAGAGTTCTGGTGAAAAGGTGTCCCAAATTTCGTCGATTTTTTCCTTTAAAGTAGAGACCATTCTTTGAGGATCATCTCTCAAAACTCTTTTTATCTCATGCCACAGTGTTTCAATGACATTTAGGTCGGGGCTGTTTGATGGCCATGATAGGACTTTAATATGCTGTTCCCCGAACCACTTTTTCGTCTTTTTTGCAGTATGGGAAGATGCGCCGTCTTGTTGGAATATGAAATTATTGCCTGGGTACATATCCTGAACAGTCGGTAATAAGCTATTCGTAAGTATTTGTATATGTATATTTGTCAGCGTTGACGGTACCCTCCATGACCTCATACTGTCCCAAACACCCTTCGGGAATTTTACGGTTCGTTTAAGGCAGTCCTTATGAAAGGCTTCACTTTTTGTTCTTATTACTCTTTTTCTATGATCGCTTATGCATACATCAAATTTGGACTCGTCACTGAAAATTACTTGTGGCCAGTCTTCTATAGTCCACGATACCTTCGATTTGGCACAATTCCGTCGAATTTTTTTTGCGCCTCAGTTAATAAAGGCTTCTTTAGCCTACGAACATTTACGAAAATTGAAAATTTGAAAAATAAAATAGTAATATCTTATTAAAACTGAGCCCAGATTGATGAATGTATTTTCTACAACATTCGCGGAATAGCCTATCTCCTGTTTCAGAGTTCCATTGCGCTGTTATATCCCTTAAGGTGTTCCGTTGACTTTTTTTTGCAAATTTTCAGAACAACCTTTGGCTCCTTTCAGTAACAAGTCTGGGTCTTTCAGGACTTTTACCTTTTGCGTCCAAATTTCCGGTCTCGCGCTAATGTTTTAATATGTCCCCAACAGTAGACTTTGCAAAGCACCATTCTTCCGCAATTTCGCGGATTTTTTTGCCACTGCAGTATTTTTTTACAATGAGTTGCCGCAATTTTTGATCAGTCCACGGCCCATTTTAATTTAAAAATAACGAATATTCGCAAGAACAGAAATCACCTGTGACTGATATATCTAATTGTGAAACGAATGCTTACTGCGACAACAAGTTTTTCTTAATTTTTTATGGCAGGTTTCTCGATTTTCCGAACATTTAGTTGTCAGCATTTTTGGCAGATTTTTATATTTTTGGCTATAAATTCATAACAAATCCAATCTAATAATAATATTTAGCATAATATTATCTTGCAAATATATGTAATTTTATATATTTTAGGTTTTTAAAGCGTGGTTGTAAATTTTTGCATGGCAGTGAATAATTTTTTTTTGAAAAAATGCGTTTGTCCGAACATATAGTTGTTAGGGCTCGTATAAGTTTATTTGTTATAAAATTTCGTATCTTAAAGCCTGTGGGGAATTTTAGTACCTGATACACTAGGCGCAGAAATTAAAGGATATAAAAAAATCTCAATTTTTTACGTGATCTTCAAAGAGCTGTCATTTGGGGAAAAAAGGTCGTAGAGAAAAGAAAAAAGAAGAAAATTGAAGCTTCAAGTTTCTAATTTTTGGAACTTGAGTTTAAAATGTTTGAGCTTCAGCAATTTTTGCGTAATCATAAGAAAATCATCAAACATTTTTTTTTCGAAATTTTTGCTGGTCTTTTAAAAGTTCCACGGACCTCAATATATTTTTTTTCAATCATTTCATCATAAAAATCTTCTAGATAATTTAATTCTCTTTAATTTGACCCGTTTTCGAGCCCTGTACGATGATTTTTCGCCGTTCAAAGCAAATAAATCATTTTTGACTTTGGTAATGAATTACTTGGGAATTAATGAATGTACAAAAAAATTCAAGTAGGGTTTTAAAAACTGCAAAGTATCTTTACAAGCTGTAGTGATTGGTTTTTGGCTAAAAAAAATGTTTTCGAAACGAAATTGTTGATTGAAAAAGAGGTAAAAAGTTGCAAAATTTTAAAAAATTTGCATAACTTTGTAAATAATGTGAACGGCGATAACTCAACGAAAAACCATCGTACAGGGCTGGAAAATAGGTGAAATTAAAGAGAATTAAATTATCTAAAACACCTTTATGATGAAATTATCGAAAAAAAAAAATATTGAACTCCGTGGAACTTTTAAAAGACAAGCAAGAATTTCGAAAATTTGTTTTTCGATGGTTTTCTTATGATTACTCAAAAACTGCTGGTGCTAAAAAAAATTAAACTCAAGATCCTAAAACTAAAAACTTGGAGCTTCAATTTCCTTTTTTTCTTTTCCTACGACCATTTTTCCCCAATTTTCGACCTCTTTGAAAATCACCTAAAAATTTGGGATTTTTTTTTGGGATAAATCCGTTCCTCGTTTTTTGTCGGAGCGCCACGAAAAGTCCAACCCGTCACGGCTATTTTAAAAACCTTTCACCGAATCCAACGGGGATTCGAGTCTTCGGCAGGAGCCGCCCGAAACTTGGTTTCCCACCGGGCGCCGAGACGTTTTCAGCGATTTAATCTCCTCGCCGAGCGAAGCAATTTTCTCACCTCGACAGTTTAAATAACGCGATGGGTATCCGTAATTACTATAAAATCGGCAATTTCTCGCTGCGGCGGCAAAAAGGACGCCACGGCGTCGCGCCACCCCCGTCTCACATCCCCGATACGCGAGATGAGGGCGATAGAGGTACGTAATAACCGCAGAAACAATATCGATAACGGTATTAACGCCTCATATATTCCCATTAACTTTTTAATCGATGGAAATAAATTAGTTGGCGCAGCGACACGGGAGGCCGCGATCGATAATCCGCGCTGGCCAGTGGCGTACGTGCAGGAAAATGGACCGACCGATACAATAGTGGAATTAAAAAAATTTGAATTTTTGAAAGTGAAAACAACTCATCTCGTACATAAAAATTAGTGCTCAATTTTAGTCATAAAAATAAAGGACGCTTGGTAAAAAATATAGAAACATTTTATGCAATTATTAGCAATATATGTTTACGTCACACTGTCTAAATTATGTTAAAAAATTGGGTATAACCGCCATGCCATAGTTTTACCGTTGGCCATATTATTAATATGGACATAATATTGGGCATAACCGCCATGCTGTAGAGTTATAGTTTCCAGTTCTCTGGTGCGTCAGGTCTGTAGAAGTTTTCACTTTAAAAAATATGAGAATGAATATCAAACACCCCCCAACTTCTATCTAGACCAGGGCCAATCATTTTTAAAGCAATAAAAATTCTTAGCAGTATGCGAGTCGTCGAAAAATGTAGTTTATGGTGTAAATAATGAAGGAAAAATCGATCCGACTGAGTGAAAGTTCCGGAAGGGGGGTTGGGGGTGGTACTGAGGGGGTGGATATTCGTTTTTTGCGATTTATGCTAAATTATGCATCATATCGAAAAAGTTAACATTATTCACCATAACCTCAAAATTATCGAGAAAAACGCAAAAAACCGTTTTTTTTTTTTTTTTTTTGGTTTTTAATTTACATCTCCCGCAAAACTTTTTATATTTTGATGAAATTCGGTGAAAATGTTCATTTTGTGTTTAAAACAAGCCGTATTTTTTTTCAATGCAAAATATTTATTTTTCAATATTTTATGAAGCAAATTGAAAAAAAAGACCCAATTTTCAATCGAAAAATTTGGTTAGCAAACTTTCGATTTTTGAACTTTTTAAGTGCTCATTTTCTTCGTTGAAATATCAACTTTAACACAGAATTAAAATATAATGTTGTTTATGTAGAAAAATATCGTTAAAAAAGCGAAAAACCGGAAGGTATATAACCTTCGTAGGTAACTCTTCATCGTCTGAATTGATACAACTTCGATTTCTTCAGGTTCATTTTCTATATTATCAATTTCTTGGAGTTCTTCTTGATTTTCGAGTTCAGTATCATTATTTTGATTAATATTTACTAGTACCCACGTACTATCTTCTTCGATGTCCTCGGGATTTTTAGAAGTAGTTTTTCCGGTTTTTCGCTTTTTTTAACGATATTTTTCTACATATCGACAAACAACACTATATTTTAATTCTGTGTTAAAGTTGATATTTCAACGAAGAAAATGAGCACTTAAAAAGTTCAAAAATCGAAAGTTTGCTAACCAAATTTTTCGATTGAAAATTGGGTCTTTTTTTCAATTTTCTTCATCAAACATCGAAAAATAAACATTTTGCTTTGAAAAAAATACGACTTGTTTTAAACACAAAAATATAAAAAGTTTTGCGGGAGTTGTAAATTAAAACCAAAAAATCTTTTTTTTGCGTTTTTCTCGATAATTTTGAGGTTATGGTGAATAATGTTAACTTTTTTTCGATATGATGCATAGTTTAGCCGCAAATCGCAAAAAACGAATATCCACCCCTCAATACCACCCCCAACCCCCTTCCGGAACTTTCACTCAGTCGGGTGGATTTTTCCTTCATTACTTACACCATAAACTACATTTTTCGACCACTCGCATACTGCTAAGAATTTATCGTCTATTACGGTATTTAAAACGGTTTGGCCTTGGTCTAATCCGGCTGTGATCGAACTGGGTTTCATTTCTGTCTATCAGACAGGGTCCTTATTAAAAAGGCCCATTCATTTAACGTCGTCGTTCCCCTAATCTGCGTGTTTCTCACTCTCATCTCGCGATAAACGCGATAAAAACATAAAAGTAATTTGATGCTTCACTCATTATTATAACTCCTCTATTCTGGCAGCAGCGCCGCGCGCGCCTCTTTAGAAAAAGAAATCATCGCGAACTTTGATAATTGGATATTTTTCTTTTCATCATTCTGAGGCGGACTGTTCTCTTTCGCGACGCCATCGCCATAGAACGGCCCCGAGGCAATAGCTGTCTCGTCTTATTGGATTTACTTTGTATCAATAAGAAGTAGACATCCCGGGCGTTTATTTTTAAAAGGGTTTCTCTGCGACGTCGTTATTGTGCGCGAAATAAATGCCTCCCGATATTTCCCTCTCTCGGCTAACGGCCGCAGACAACTCGACATAAAAAAAAAGATTTTTTCGTCGAGTTGTGCGAAATTTATTTATTCGAAAAGCTCTCATTTCGGTACATATTATGTAGTTAGTTGGTAACAGTTATAATATACAGAGTGATGAACTGAATCTATTCAATAAAAAATAAAACTTTAACGCTTTGTATCTCACGGGATAAGTCACATGTGCTTATCTTCATGAAATCACCTGAGAAAATATCTCCTTCAGTTTTCAGATTACTTAGGAAACGCCCTGTATATACAATAAAATCGACGAAGGGTTGAGAACAATATTTTTTATCAATGTGTACAGAGTGTTCGTAAATTACACCGACTTTTCGCACGACATTCACTTCGATATTTCACTTTCATTAAAAAATTCAACATGCGTTAAATACAACACTCGTTAAAATGGGTAACGTGGCCATGAAAATCGTATCACTCAGTATATTAATTTAGTCGAGTCATAACGCGTAATGCTAAAAACTTTTTACCTGAAAATTGTAATTGTTTGTCATCCTTAACCTCGGGTGACTTTAGATGTTTGTGTAATTTGCGGACACTCTGTATACATTTTTCCAACCATTTTCTGCGTGCAGTAGTGTAAAAAAGTAGTCAAAAAATGAAATTGTCGATATATTCGATTTTTCGTACAAATCTACAGACGGCAGTAAAATAATTTTTCTTCGTTGCTAAATGCTAGAAGCATATTTTAAAATGCACATAAATCAATCCTAATATAACAATAGTATATAACTTTGCCGAGGAGGGGGAGTTTTGCTCCACACCCTCCCACAAAATATATATTTTAAAAAGGGAACGGCGATACTGATTTACTGAGTCAACTTATAAGAGATACCTATTCGTCACCTTTTTTAATTTGTCATCTTTTTAGAATCAACAGGATGTTCATATACTTCTGGGCGCCGACAAACTTTATTATTTTAAATGTAACAACTTTTTTTTACAAATTTGGAAGGAGCTTGCAATTTTGAGTCGAAAAATATGTATTAATAACCGATTCTCAAACCCAGTCGTTTCGGAGACATTTGACAAAATGACAAATAAAAAAGTTGATATATGTTATGATCTAGCAAAAACCGTCATAACTTTATTTAGGTAATAATACTCTGTAATTAAAATAAATTCGAAAATGCTACATCAAATCATCAATTTATTGTGCTACATTTCAATTGAGATGGTTTGTTTAGTTCAAGTTGAATACCCTGTATTTTTTCGGTCCAAATTTTTATTAAATATAAACTGTAATCTCGTAGAAAAGTGAAACATTTGTAGTTATTAGTATGCTTTAATATATCGAGTAGATTTTAATTTATTTAATGTATGAGTTTACAAAATTTAGTTTTGCCTCTTCTCTAAAATTTACTGTTTTTGACTCTTTATACTTCTCTTTGCGACATTTACTGATGTAGGCTTCATTTAATCCCGAACATCGGAAAACGCGATGAAAGGGGATCGTGAAAATTCGTTATTACGAAAAGTGAGGAATTACAATGAGAATTAAACGTAAAAGGCTTGAAGCGCCACACGTTTCATTCGAACTGACTTTGTAGAGAAATTACGAGGGCGTGATATAAAATATTCCGGCAAACATAAAAATAACACGGGTTTTATGAGGCGGCGGTATACATTTCTGACGCGAATAGACAGGTTTTTGCATTAATTTAAACACAATTGCGCGGTATTTCAACACAAATGGTCCCTTTTTACCCGCGTTTAGTATACATACATACATACATATGTATTTACATATGTAGAAACATGTAAAAAAATTGTCGACTTTCGACGAAATTTTTTATTAATCGAGAACCAAGTAAGTGAAAACAGAAGCACATAAAAAGTACCAAATATAAAATATAATAAAAAATACAGAATCGAGTAATCGCGAACCCTAACAGAACCGTATTAAGGTGGATGGTGAAATTAAAAGAGTTCGAATAAGGTAAGTAGGTAAGGCAAGTAAGTAAGTTCGTAAGGAAACGTGAAACCCATACTATATTTTTGGGAGTGACAATTAGACCTAAGTAGCTAAAAAATAGCTAAAATAGCCAAAAAACTTCAAGTGAAACTTTAAACAAATTCGAAAAGCGTCTGCCTCATCCGAAAATCCTCGAAAGAGCTTGCAAAACTTTTGCGAAGTATTTCCTTTTTCTTAATCTGCAAGTAAGTACAGAGGCTTTGGTGAGATTTGAAATTTTCCTAAGGCAGCATGGGACCCACACCAGATTCTAGGGGTTATTACTAGGCCCAAATGAAAGGCTTACATAATATCAAAACATCAAACGAAACTTGGGAAACGGGTTGCTAAATAATTGTGAAATTTATATATTTTCCCACAACTACCATGTGAATATCATTAAGATTTTTGTAAAATTTTAATTTTTCTTAAAGTTATAGCTATTATAAAATCTCAGAAACAAAGTGCTAAACAAACAAGATACAAAAAGAATTACAAAAAAGATTTTGTAATGTAAACATAAACTAATGTTTATATTCTAAAATGATTATTTTGATGTAAAAAAATGGTATGTAATGAGTACTATCGTTGGTCCAAATTTAAAAAATTCATCTTAATAAATAAATAATAAAATGAGGGTGTACCACGAACTTGTTACACATCGTATATCAGATATTTTTTATATGCACTTGATATTTGTGAACACAAAGTATATTTCACAAGCAAAGTTTTCTTTCTCTCGCCTTTTACTAAATTCTATCAATGGCCTCATGTTTTCTTACGAAAATATTTTATTCCAAAAATCGTCATTGCAACCTACTTCCCCTTAATACAGTTCTGTTAGAGTCCGCGAATTTCTCGACTGCAGTGACAAAAAAATAAGGTCCACTCACCCTTCGTATATTTAGAATCCATACTGCCGATGCCGTCTTGACTTCAAAACTGCTCCACACAAACACAACACAAAAAAGCAATAAACGCAATGTAAAATATGTAGGTTATAATTTATAATAACTACAATAATCCCAGACCTGGTATCTAATAGGCACACAGTTTTAAAAGCACCCCGCACTGTACTGCACAAATACACATAACACCGACAATTGGGTTGTATTAGCTATAAGAAGCATAGTCTGGTATCTAACAAGGTACAAAAACGCTGCCTATCGCATGACTGACGTCGGATAGAAACAACGATAGGGTATACGTGTACAATTCCACTCGTTAACTTAATATTTTAGTATATCGACGAGAAAGTCGATAAAAATGTTTTTTTTTACTCTCATCGTTTGAAACATTTACTACAATGTCACTGTGACACTGCGCCTGTACTCTAATTAGATTCATTGTGTTATTTAATGTTTTATTAAGGTAGAATCCACAAATTTATGGATATACAGGGTGTTTCCCTAAGTAATCTGAAAAAGTGAAGAAAAGGTCAAACAATCTTAACCCGTTTCGGTTGAAAACGCCGGTACATCGCTCTTCAGCGCCTCATAACTCATACTATTTGCTACAGAAAAATTTGACAGGGACACATGTTTTTGAAGTTTATGCCGTGCCCTTTCCGATGGTGTCCATGAAATTCTTCTAAAAAATTATTGATTATGAAAAAAGCAGTTTTTTTAAAATAAAAAACACGATTTTTTTGCCCATATTTTTTTTAAATCCCCAAATTTTTTAAATAAATTTAAATTTTCAAGGGGTTTCCGGTCTGCAATGGACCTGAAACCTCACTAACCGGTGGAATAAATGTTTGAACTTTAAGTATACGTGGTGTAGAGATCAATTTTTTTCCCTTATGCGTTCAAAATAAAAGAATATTTTATTGGAAAATGATGTACTTTTACAAAAAATTGTCAAGAATAAAAAGTTCTTAAAATCACTCGAATTTCTTGAGCAACTTTTTGGATTTTGCAAATAGTCAATTTTTGCAAAATTTTTAAAAATTGCTTTAAAAATGTTGAAATTCCAGTGCCTTCTTTGAGTGATTTTAAGAACTTTTATTTCTTGAAAATTGTGTAAAAGTACATCATTTTCCAATAAAAAATAGTTGAATTTTTACGCAAAAATTTTGCAGTTCAGGCGCCATTTTGAACGCATAAGGGAAAAAAATCGATCTCTAAACCACGTATACTTAAAGTTCAAACATTTGTTCCACCGGTTAGTGAGGTTTCAGGTCCATTGCAGACCGGAAACCCCTTGAAAATTTGATTTAAAAAAATATGTGCAAAAAATTGTGTTTTTTTTATTTTTAAAAAACTGATATTTTTCATAATCAATAATTTTTTAGAGGAATTTCATGGACACCATCGGAAAGGACGCGGCATAAACTTCAAAAATATGTCCCTGTCAAATTTTTCTGTAGTAAATAGTATGAGTTATGAGGCGCTGAAGAGCGATGTACCGGGAGTGGCGTTTTCGGCCGAAACGGGTTAAAGTGGCTTAGTTCTTGAGATACAGAGCGTTCAAGTTTTATTTATTTTCAGTTTTTTTTTTTTTGAAAATGTGTATAGACTAAATGTATTTTAAATCGCTGTCGCTTTAGGCTGAAAATTTTTTTTTCCAGGACTATCAGGAATCATGCATGTGGGTAGTCACTAAATAAGTACTAATTTTGGTGCCAAAATGTGACAGAAAATTTATTTCACATACTTATTAATCTTGCTCATGAGATTATTATTGAAATGAAGTTTTAAAAAAGCAGGGGGTTGGTGGCGAATGTTTTTTTTATGAACAGTAATATTTAAAAAAAAGAACACCCAAAACATGAGTTATATCACTGTGTGTTAGAAATTTATAAATACAATTTTATTTTAGTCTATTCCAGATTCTCGAAGAAAATTAAAAAAAAAAAAAACTGTAACGCTTTGTATCTCGAAATATAAGCCCCTTAGGAAAAAACTTTATTGACCTCTTCGTCATAAGTCGCTTGAGGAAGTATATCCGTCAGTTTTTCAGATTACTTAGGAAACCTTGTACAATATCGATATGTAATTTAATTTTAAAATCTACCTTTTTCTATTAAACATAAAGTGGATATATCTCAATATCGCTAACTGCACGCGAAATGAATTATTTAAATGAAAATGTGAAGGGTATAATTTTTAAAATTATTCTCTCAAGCTCATCTCATAATATGTATACTAAAATGAAAAAGACTATTTTAATACTAAAAATGAGAAAGATACAAATTAACGTAAACTACCCTCGCTGTGATTTTGCTTACAATTAGTTGGATAAATGAATAAAAGTCACAGAGCAAGACACGTATGAGAGTGTACAGGGCTTATAATTACAACTGTTTGTGACGGTCCTCATTTTTGAGGAAAGCTAATGTCAAAAAACTGTATTTTTATTTAATTTCGAGCGCAACAGAAATGACGGCGCCTCATTTAATTAATCGGCCAGACTACGTTAGCGCATCTCTGACAGCGTCGCGACGCTTAGCACGCTATCTGTGTGGGGGGGCATAATCAACCCTCACGGCTAACTTGGCGCATTCATAACATCACCGCGCATGATTAAGACGATTTCCCGTTCCTTACGTACACAGCTAATTCAGACCGTTTGAAACCAAGAGGTTTTGCTGCACAAAAAAATGCAATTGCGTTGCATGCCCGTTTGTTTTCTCTCCGGATGCAGCGAGAGGCGAGATGGCGTCCGCGATGCGGATATGATTAATTGGAGCGGGTTACGAGGATTAATTGAATATCAAGTCGAGAGGTGCGCCGTCAAAATGGAACCTTAATTAATACCACGTCGGAGAGTCTCGCGATCCATTATAATTTCCAGCAGGAAAAGTGACGAGCGTAAGCGTGCATCTTTTTTTATATCTGTATTAGGGTGATTTTTTTTTAACCTATTTTTTATATTTTCAGTCCCCACTTGAAATTTTGTTGAATATGTCGAAAAAAACAAATTCCTGACAGTTACAGCCCTTAATATTAAATTTAAGTACTTTCCCAAAGCGTGAAAAGATTTTCCATTTAAAATACACGTAAATAGATTTTTGTTTTTCAAATTCCTATAACTCAGTCGCATATTATGCTATTACATTGGTCTTGGTCTCGATTTACTCAGAATAAAAAACTCTATAAAAGTGTCCCTTGCAGCGAAAATGTAACTTGTACTGGTGAGTTGGTACGGGTCGCTGAAGTTGATTTTTACCCAAAATTCTCGTTTTTTTGCTGTTATCTCCGAAATTATTAATTTTATCAAAAAAATGTTAAAGAAAAATTTGTTGGAAATTTAATTTACTACAAAAAAAGGTCCTATAGGCCAAATTTCTGAGATTAATATTTCTTGAGATATTAGACTAACTTATGAGTAGTACAAAATTTTTACGGTTTATCGAAGCAAACGTTTGAAATTTTTGTACTACTGCTCATAAGTTAAAGTTTAATATCTCAAGAAATATTAATCTCAGAAATTTGGTCTATAGGACATTTTTTTGTGGAAAATTAAATTTCCAACAAATTTTTCATTTACATTTTTTTTGATAAAATTAATAATTCTGGAGATACCAGCAAAAAAAACGAGAATTTTGGGTAAAAATCAACTTCAGCGACCGGTACCAACTCACCAGTACAAGTTACATTTTCGCTGCAACGGACACTTTTATAGAGTGTTTTATTCTGAGTAAATCGAGACCAAGACCAATGTAATAGCATAAAATGCGACTGAGTTATAGAAATTTGAACAAAAAAAATCGATTTACGTGTATTTTAAATGGAAAATCTTATCACGCTTTGGGAAAGTACTTAAAATTAATATTAAGGCTGTAACTTTCAGGGATTTTTTTTCGGCATATTCAACAAAATTTCAAGTGGGGACTGAAAAAATAAAAAATAGTTGAAAAAATCACCCTAATCTGTATATATACAGGGTGCTTCATGGTGAGTCACCCGTTAAACGTTTTGGGACAGCTATGAATAATGTGGAGCTGAATGAGAAAATTTTCATCTGGAGGTTTCCAGGATACTTCTAAAACCCCCAGATACAAATATTCAGCCCCATACTATTTATAGTTCTCCCAAAATTAGGCATGTGTGTAAAGTGCATTATAAACTGCATTAAATAAATGGATTACATTCCTTTTCAACATGGTATTAAAAAAAATATTTGACATGCGATCGATATTTCAAATTTCGAATTAGTTTTCTATACTTTCTTAGGGGACTTAAAAATGCATGTATGTATAACAATTTTAAATAATCATTTTGGATATAAATAAACAATTACTCATCAACGAGATGACCAGTTTATTTGGGAAAATCTCTTTGTAGCGGACATTAAAAAAAAATTCTTACGTTGAATTTGTGTCCAAGGGTTTTTTGGGAATGCTGATTGTGAATCTGAAGTCAAAATTTGCCGACTCAGAAATCCAAGATAATATTTTGTGAAAAATATTTGTCAAGTTCTATTAGTTTTCTAGGGGTTTGCGGTGTGGCTGATATCGAATTTGGAATCGTAAATACTCGTTTCCTAAGCCCAAGATGGCGGAACTAATATGGTGGGCGCAAATCAAATGTAATCTGAAAGCTTGCTGGAATATTTTTCGAAATATCCTAAAATGTTTCAGATGTCCACTTGACAATGTTTTTGCAATCTTGTAGAAATATTTCTAACAGTTTACAGTTCGGTCGTAGCTGTGTCTATGTAATTTCGTTGATTGTAATTTCCCTGCTTTTTAGATACTCCAAAGGCAAAATGGATTACTAAAATCCCAATGATTTGTCATGAAAATTGATTGTATCCTCGACTATCAGGTAGCCGTTTTAAAACCCTCAGGAAACAAGCAAAACATGATTAATATTTTTTCAGAAATATATGAAGCGAAAGTGTACGCCATAATGGTTTTGCCATACTGGATTTGGAAACTGAATATTTGTGATCCAGGTTTGTAATCAGCGACCCTAAGAACCTCAGAAACACCCCTGCTTACAAAAATGTGTGCAACAAAGAAGGCTAAGTGGGCAATTAAGGATATACTCATATTTTTAGATATCCTAATATCTTTATTTTAGTATGTAAAAATGAGGCAAATTTTGCACTTCCTCACTGGGAAAGCTGCATTTTGTTTACATCCACCTACATCAATTTGAACCCGTTTAGTCAATATATAGGTATAGCGTACTCGAAAAATCATAAATTAATTCGGGCCCCGCGAAGTATGCAGCTAGGCTATGGACCGTCCATAAAATATACTGGGGGTTGGACTGTATCCAGTCCGTTACAAATGGCACACAAAATATGAACCCTTTCAAATACAAATCCACATTGTTTTGTTACCACTCATACGGACTGTGGGAATTTCCGTCGCGCTGGCTTCGGGCCGAGCGAATCAGGACCGTACTTCACAACCAATTTTCGATGAGGCCCCAATAAAAAGTATGGCGTGAATACAAAATCTCATACTGTTTACAATTAAAAAAAAAACTTTTTTAAATAGTAAATCGACTGGTGAAAACCGCATCCTTGTAACTTCGATCTGTCAAAAGACAGTTGATTTTATTCGTAACTTGACTTCCATTCCGTGTATTTTGGTGGAAATCAAAAACCTCACCAAAATATCAAATACAAAATCTACCACAAAGACGACGTGTTTGAATTGTATTTGAATTAGAAGACAACGAAGGACTAGTCTAACGTACACCGTCGTCGTTTGCGGTTTAATTTCGAACAGAGACTTGTTACCTCTACGTTTTTCCGATAAAAATGGCGCGGCAGGTATCCCCTCGAGAAAATGACAGCGGAGACGCTTTCCACTTAATGTACTCTCACGTCACGCTTCCTCGAAACTCTTTGAATATTCCACGCAATTCCGCCTCGTATATCGCGCTTCCGAAGTTCTCTGAGCAAATCGAATGTATCCCGAGATCTGTTAGAGACCGCCGATGTGTAAATGGCTGGAGGCGGCGTGTTTACTTTAAATCGAGACGGCGGCAGCGATCAGGGGCGACTCGTGCCTCCACGACACTAAAACATACATTTTAAGTTACACGGGATAGCCTAGGAAAGTTTTTCAAAAAATTCCTCAAGCGTTAAAAAAAATTGATAATTAGGTAAAAAATAGTGCATTTTGAGTGCACTAGTTTTGGATCAAATCGGTTTGTAGGAACAGAACCAAAAAAATTCATGAACGTGTGAAAAACCGGTTTTTTCACTTTTTAAGTACCAAACAAAATTATTTCAGAAAAACAGAAAATAGCACGTTAGAGCGCTTAAAAAGACGAAGAAAATCAGTTTTTAAAAATTAAAACCGGTTCACAACTTTTTGCAAAAAAAAAACCTTCGAAAATTGTAGCTCTTTTCGGCGGCTACTTACAGTATAAATTTTATCAAAAAAATATTCATAACTTTCGGCGCACTTCGAAAAAATGTAAAAAAGGCGTTTTCGAAAAATGGCCCGGCAATTGTCAATAACAGTCCTACGGTAATTTTTCAAAGTGCGTTTGGTTCGTGAAGAGGTGTTCTACAATCATATAATGGATCAAGTTTGTCGAATGAGGTGTTCTACAATCATATAATGGATCAAGTTTGTCAAATTTGAGGAAGTATCTCAAAAACGACATTGAAAACCGGGCTGTTTTGCGTTTCGGGCGCTCGAGCGAAGGGGAAAGGCCGCATGTTGGGGGAATTTTCTCAATTCGAGCGCACGAAAGCAGTCGAGAGTTCCACCACAATCTCATTATTTCCTTTTTCAAAAATTATTTGTTGATGTCGATCGAGGTTTTTTACGTACGGCCACAATTTACATGCCATGCCGTGAAACTATGAACCAGGAAACTGTTCTTGAAACACCCAGTACCTAACTGTTTTGGTATTCATTGAAACCATTATTCCGAAACCAAAATATTATTAATTATGAGAAAAAGCAGTTTTTACAAAAAAAAAAACACATTTTTTTTAAATCGAAATTTAAGTAAATTTCGATACTAATTTGATCTTTAGAAATTTTTTTTCTCGAAAACGCATTTTTACTATAATTTGTCAAGAAATGAAAGTTCTTAAAATCAACCAAAGAATGCACTGGAACTTTTAAATGGAATGCACTTTTAAATTTTGCAAAAATTGACTGCAAAATCCAAAAAATTGCTCAAAAAATTTTGCATTCACCGAGTGATTTTAATAACTTTATTTTTGACAATTTTTTTGTAAAAGTGCACCATTTTCCAATAAAATATTCTTGAATTTTTACGCAAAAAATTTTGCAGTTCAGGCGCCATTTTCAACGCATAAGGGAAAAAATCAACCTTAAACCACGTATACTTAAAGTTCAAACATTTATTCTACCGGTTAGTCAGGTTCCAGGTCCATTGCACACCGGAAACCCCTTGAAAATTTGATTTAAAAAAATGTGCAAAAAATCGCGTTTTCTCTTAATAACTGCTTTTTTTCATAATTAATATAATTTTTTGGAGAAATTTCATGGATACTATCGGAAAGGGCACGTCTTAAACTTTACAAGCATGTCCCTGTCAAATTTTTCTGTCGCAAATAGTAGGTATTAGTTATGAGGCGCTGAAGAGCGGTGTACCGGGAGTGGCGTTATGGGCCAAAACGGGTTAACTATCGGTATTAACATCGGAACAATAAAGTTATGCAGCAATCTGTACGAGGCGTTTAAAATAGAACTACCATTAAGCCTAACTTCAAACCGTTAAAACTCATTTTTTTTTACGATGCCCATTACATTTTAATGTATAATTAAATTCTGAATCAATCTAATTAGCACTCTTATACCTATATCTAATAGAACTTATTTTAATAAAAACTCCGAGCGATCGAACTCGACGTATACGCTTCGAGTATGGGGGCGGCGTCGGCGGGTAGACGGGGGAGGAAAACCCATTTCCAGGAGTAGTGTGGATGGGGGGATGCCGGCCGTTGTCGCGCCTCCTTATCCCAAGTTGCGGATCCGCCTTGACGGGAGTTTTTCCGCGTTATCAGGTGTTCCGCAGTAGATCGGTTTCCCACAAGCCCTTATCAGTTCTCCGTCCAGTCGTCGAAGTCCACCGGGCGTGAGAATGACAAGGGTCTGGAAGAAAACTCACGGACGGGGCATTTCACTTGTTCGCAGAAGGGGCCCGCGTTGTACAGGGCCGGATTAGGGCCAACCCAGCTGCATTGGGGTCATACCACAACCCTTCTTAATGTTCTAAAACTACGCCCCTCGTATCACGATTTTATTTTTTTTTTCAAAAAATCGTAAAAGGGTTTTTACGATTTATGTTGGGCTTTTGTGTGTCCATTGGTTACTGAGATATCGTTGAACAAAGCCAAAAGGATCCTTTTTCATTAAAAGTCAGATATATATCTCAACTACAAATTGACGTAGGAAGATTATAAACAGAAAAAAAGAACAAATCAAAGCTGAATAAACAACCGTCCGTGGATAAAAAAAAATAAAAAACATACAAAATATAATATAATAGCTCAATTTTTTTTTGCCAAAAGATCTCAAAACTAGAAATTTCAGGCTTCAAAATGTTTTTTTTTTTAATCTAGATGCAATCATTTTTCACTGAGATATAGACTCAAAAATTACCGAAAAATTTACGAAAATTACTTGTTCCTTTCTCTATAGTAAAGTATTTTTAGGCGATCAAAAAATTACGAAGGAAGGCACTGTTCGAATGCCGAGTATAAACTTCAGAATAGGTTAAGGGGTCGGTTATCTGCTCGTTTCGAGGAACAACAGATATAATTTATTGGATCTGTAAGGGGAGAAGATGGCGGAACGCGGAAGCTAAAAATGTAAAAGATGATATACCATTTCGTAGAGAAAAAGTTGGAATATGCTCTTTCGTCGATCATTTTTATTATGGTGTGTCTATCAGTGACGGGTCACGAAACACGCTCGTGTGTCCGCAAGGAGGCATGGGACTCACACCATATTTTAGGGGGGTGGTTACTAGACCTAAGTAGAAGCCTGTAATGGAAAAACATGTTCAGGGAAAACTTGCGTTTTTTTTCCAAAAAATGGCTGGCTCCGGGCAGATCTTGGAAACGGCTTGCAAAATATTTGCAATATACTTTTTTTCATGATCACCGAGTATATACAATTTTTTTTATACTTGTCATTTTTGCAAAATTCTCATTTTCCTTAAAGATACAAATTTTAAAATCTCATAGACGAAATGTTGTGATGAAATAAAAAATTCATTTCCATAACTTTTAGAGATCACCATAAGTATAAAAAAAATTGTATTCACTCGGTGATTATGAAAAAAAAAATATTTCGCAAATATTTTGTAAGCCATTTTTGGAATAATAATTTCGCAAGTTTTCCTTGAAGATAATTTTAACAATTTTAAGTTTGTTATGATAGGTGTGATGTGAATGGCATAAGTTATACCGGGTGTCTGTGAAGAACGAGATCGATTTTTAAGTATAAATCCCATCCACATAATTCTAGATATAAAGATAAAAAATGAAATTCTAATAAAAGCTAATAATTTTGAAACCTAAAAGTAAATCAATACGATTCAAAACCATACAATTTGTTTAATTTAAGAATCTATAGTTCCTATTTATTTCCGTAGTTATGGAAAAATATAAAAAGTGCTGTCTCATCAACAGTGTAGCCTATCTTCGTAGACACCCTGTGTTCGGTTATGTTTTTTTTTTATCAACTTATTGTCATTCTCCACGCAAAATACATAGGAATCAAGTTACAAACAGATTAATATCCTGTGACGGCATGTTATTTTCCGCTAGAAAAACAAACAACACCGAAACTATTCCACAGTCGTGATCCAGAACGGCCAATCAATAAGGTGACAAATAAGGGTCATTACGTTTTGTTTATAAAACGTATACATACCTCGTATTTTACGTTCCGAAAAAATTGGAATTGTCACGGGGAAAACGGATGAACCCAAAAAATAGATGTAGAAATCTTACGGCGTTTTCATTTATCATCTTGTTTGTTGGTAGAATGAATGATGCCCATACATCTAACTTGCTTTTTAATGCCGATTTGTTGTCATCAGGGGTTTCGTTTAAGGATATTCTTCACTGACTAATGGTGGTTCTTTGACTAAAAGTGGCCCTGTAAAGATAGAAACAACGTTTAGTTAACAAATATCTCTAACAAGTTTATGGGATTGGTAGAAGTGGTGTCAAAAAAACTGATGTGTAAAGTTGACATACGCCACAATACATAGGCACCTCGTATATCATGTGTTGGAGAGATTTCCTCAATACGTCGAGTATTATGATATAATTTCATAATAAAATATGGCAAACTGTGAAAAGTTAAAATTTGTTACTAGTTTGAAAACTATTAGTTACTTTTGTGCTTTGAAACGCGTTCCGTTTCTGCCAACCTATCAGTGATGCTGCTGAAAGCAACGAATTTCGAGAGATCTTGAGAGTAAATGTACGTATTATACAGGGTGTTCCATTAATAATGACGTATAGCCAAAAAAATGTAGCGCATTAGCTTAGTAGCTAGAGCTTAGGTGCCTATTATGAAAAGTAAGTTTTGGACTAACTAAATAAAGTTTGGTTAATTTGGTAATATTTACCCAATAAATTTGCCGTATTTCATTATTAATGGGACACCCTGTATACCTACAATATCTACGCCTTCCTGCCGCTATATTAAATATACTAAATCCGGGTCTAATTCGGCCCTCTACATTTACAACTATAATTTTGCACCATACGATCATAAATCCTCGTCTTCAAAATTAACCGCCACTCGCCACGCTGCCCCGGCCCATTCGATCCTCTCTCCGCACATCGTAAACTCCATTCGATCCGTCAGACCTTATTAATCCGAATCGAGACTCCTGAACGTCAAATGTAGCAATTCTGGAACTAAATTGGAGTGCACTTAAATCCGGCATTATGAACGTACGCCCGTTGTCATCAGGCTCGATGAGGTCCGCGGTCGTACGCCGACTACCAACGCTACGTAGGGCGTAGCACCGATAAATTCAACCCGAAATAAACGTTGGAAATGTTTCTAATTCTAATGCGTAAACGTCAAATAAACAATGCATAAGAAAAACTCTAATCTAAGCTTTTTTGTCAAGTCAACAGTGTGATTAGTAGAGGCAAGAAATACGTTCAAAATTCAGTGACACCTTAGTAGTTGAATTTTATTTTCGTAAAGAAAATGTATATGACACACATATCTAATCTAAATAGATGGCTATAGTAGCAGAAATACTTTTCGAACGAACGCTATACAAAACAATGTAATTACGTAAATACAGTTTATTTCCACAGTCCACAAATATCATGCGATTAAAAAACGTTTTTTAACTTAACCTTGCTATAAAATGACAGAAGTGAAACGATGATAGGAAATAAAAATTTCCGTAATTTCGAAAAAGGCACAATAATCAAAACACTATTTTTTTTTCGGACATATTGAAGAAAATAATTCACAAGTACTTGGTAAGACGTTTCCAAGAAGGCAGAAGAGAATAATACCGGGTGTCTCAGTTGTATTTTTCCAATGGCATATCTCCGTTAGTTAATAAGATATCAATTTGAAATTTAGGGTATCTAATTTACACCTAAAGTTCTTTACATAGAGTCTAATATTAATAATCCGCCACTTCGGGTTTAACCGGAAACGACCCTAACTTTCTTATTTTAAATGACACCCTGTATATTTTTCTCAAAATTTGAATTCTACGCAAAATTTCTTTTCAAATGATGTATCACACTTTGTATTTTGGATCATATTAACTAACGGAGATATGCCATTGGAACAATACAACTGAGACGCCCGGTATATCAACAACGACACAATGTATTAATAATTATATTTAACAATAATAATCTCGATATGATCAAACAAAAAGATGGTTAACACAGTCTTTTTAATTTCAGCCTTCTAGTACTTGGTATTAAGAACAATGTACAATTAAGAAAGGTACAAAAAATGATACGAACAACTTTTCTTCAATTTCCGAAGAAGGGGAAAATACAATATATATTTGTCTTTAAAATAATTAGCTACCTTCAATACGAAACAGAAATTAAAAATACAAAATTTACGTTTGAAAATAAATTCCAGCGTTTGTCTTTGTTGTTCTTTGAGATTTTTTTTATTAGCAGAGTATAAACAGGCTATCTGAATAGTTATACTGACTTGTTGTTTTCAAAAACGACCGCTCTAGGACTTTTCACAATTAGATGTTTAGATTTAACAATTACCACTCAGTATATTAATTTAGACAAGCAAAATCGTCATAACACAATCAAAACTCTTTACCTGGAGACCGTATTCCTTAACCTCGGGTGTCCTTAAATGTTGTCGGTGTAATTTGCGAACGCACTGTATAACACTTTGTAACCACCGCACTACTGCACAACACAAGTTTTTTGAAAAACGAAAAATTTCCGATACATTTTCGTATAAAGTCTACGAGACTTTAAATATGTTTTGTATGTCGACCATAATATGTACCACATATGTATTAGTCTAATACTATAGTGTGTGTTGATACCTGAAAATATTAAATTTTGTTTGATTTAGATTGAAAGATCACGATTTACTGATACCAACTACTGCCTCGAGGGGGGGGGGGGGGGGCTCCGCCCCCCCTTGACCTATCCCGAAGGAAGGCAGGGAGAGACGCCCCCCCCTTAGCCCCCCCCCGAGAAAGTAGCGGATCACACGTGATGGCTCAACTGAGCTCGACTCTTCGACTAGTAGATTTTACGTTCATCATGTATCGGTGAAATACAAAGTAGTCGTTAGTGACATAACAAAACCGTTGCCGATAAAAGCAAATATGCTAAAGCGCTGTGCAGACGTGAGGGTTCTTAATCATGGAATTAACGGCAAAATTAAAGGTCAGTCCACAAAGGACAATGCATAGTATTGATTCCGCGATCGCCCGAAACGGACGCGTATCGAAGAAAACGCGTATTTTTGTCCACTTTGTACATACAAAAATATACTTAGAATTTAAATTTTAAAAAGGGAAAGTCGATACTGAACATCAAGGAGTCAACTTATAAGAGGTATACATCTCACCTCATATTTTTAAAATATAACAGACTCTACTGGGTGTTCATATAATGCTGGACTCCATACACTGATAAGGAGTCCACTCGTGAATAAAAATTGGTTGTTCTTGTAGACACAGGGTGTTTCCGAAAGAAATATCGTTATGGATATACATTTTGCCAATTTCAAATAGATATTTTTTCACTCCAAATTATCTAAATTTCATTTCTATTTTTCGTCTTATTTCTATTTATATGAACAAAGTTACCAATCGTTATGGATATACATTTTGTCAATTTTTAATAGATATTTTTTCACTCCAAATTATCAAAATTTCGTTTCCTTTTTTTTTCATTTTTATTTATATGAACAAAGTTACCAATTTCGAAGATATTTTCGGTTTTTAGTTTTTTTTTTATATTTACGTTGTATGTACACATGTTACTATGATTGATTGTCGATTATAGTAAAATAAGTAAATTGATCCTCTTCATTAAAATTGTTTTTTTCAAGTTTGTCATTTACATTAATGTCTAGTCTCAGATGGCAACTTGTGAGAAAAATATAATTCTTTAAAAAAGCAAATCGAAAATATATCTGCGAAATTTGTTCCTTCAACTCTCATGATGTGCATTTGAGTAAAAATAGAATTGAAAGTTAGACAATTTGGACTACAAATCGGAAAAAAATACAGGGCGTTCTACTTGAAGTAAATAAGTTCTGTCTGAAATTTTTTTCAAATGCCTATTTGAAATTGGCAATTACGAATTTATTTTAAATACACAGTATGGAGCATTTAAAGTTCTAACGCAATGTCAAAAATGGAAGCTTACTAACCTAACTAAAGTTATGATGGTTACTGGTTACAGTCGCAGACATCTGTCATTTTTTTTAAATGACAGAAGTCTCAGAAACGGGTGGATATAGGTTCATATAGGTTTATTTATATTCACTTGATATTGAGTGATTTGATTATATTCACTTGGGGTTTATTTATATTTCAGACAGTATTTAAATCTTTGTAAAATTTTTTTTTACAAAGTTGTCTCCAGGATGTCCTGATGAGGAAAATGTTTTAATTTTTTTTAGTTTTTTCTGCCATGGTTCGTTTGAAGTTTTTTTTTTTTTATTATAGCCTTATATTAAAGATTAATAAGGGGTGCCCTAAAATATAATGGAGGTGTTATGTTTCCTAACGAGTAAATAGGAGAATTTTTAATTCTACCAACTGTCACTGCTACCTACTTCCCCATTATATGAATTTTCGTATTGTGGATAAAATGTCAGGGAAATTTTGTTTCGGAAAAAATTACACGAACACGTCAAAATATCCACATGAACTGCCATTCTTCGATAGGAGTCTTGCATTTTTTTTCACTTGCCAAAAGGCTATGACAAATCGACTTTAAATGTTAAAAACTAAATCTACCAGAGATGAAAGAAAATTACGAAAAATAAAAATAACAATAATTAATCTATGCACCTTTGAAGTCCTTACAGCGTACAAGACGCTCAAGAAAATCTCAATGAACAATGTCAATTAAATAAAAAAAATGTTATTACCACTTTCTCATTTTCAAATCTGGCGAATGCGCCAGTGATTCTAAGGTCGTACATCGGAAAATCGGATTTCATACAAATAAAGTGTTAATTTCGAAATGTCGAGGCATATATTTGTAAATAAGAAGTAAACAAGATTTTCCTGAGTGTCATGCGCGCTGTCAGGAGGTCAACGGTGCACATTATGTTTTTTTTATTTATAATATATAGTTTCTTAACTTCAGTGTCGATTTTCTGAAAAACTGCTTACGTGACCTACACCGATTATTATGGTACTATTCGTGTAAAATAAATAGCTCTTTCCAGTTCCCTCATAAGAGATATGGGTTCCCTTTATAAAAAAAAATATCGATGACGTCATGGCCGAAAAAAATCAAGTCCCGTGTCAAAAAATAGGAATTAGGTAATTTGAATCTTTTGAAGTGTCCGAGCCAATTTTCTGAAAAAAAAAATCGTGCTCGTATCGATTTTATCCACTATTTTACGAAAGCAGTGTATAATATACAGTGTACATAAAAATAGGGGGATGCGAACCACTTAAAAAATAACAGAAACTTAAGAGAGTAGTCATGATAAGCTACTAGTCCAGAAGGCAGAGACTTTTGTGAGTTCTTGAAACATATAGGGCTAGTTTTGACGGTTCCCTATGTATTTTTTAGCGTAGAACACAATGCGCGGGGTCCGCAAAGCTGAAACCGTCCGCTAATTTTTTAAATTAACAATTTGTGAAAAAAAGTATTTTTTTTCACATTTTCGCTTATATCTCCGTTCCTTGGCATATTTTATATAGCATATGCATTTAAGAAGTTGTAGCCTCTTGAATTTCCTAAATTTTAAGCCCAACCCGAAGTCTCCAAGTGCTATTGTTTAGTTTCAAATGACTGCTGTAGTTCAAAAAGTGCTTTTTTTTCACTATTTTTTTACTTCGAAAGTAGGGCGACTATGATCACGAAACTTGGCGGCACTGCTATCTGTAGTATGAAGTTACAAAAAAAATTCAGCTCGATCCGTTAATAACTTTTCGAGTAATTAACGATCGAATTTCTTTGCAAGCCATAATTAACAATGACGCCATTTCTTTGTTTATTGTACGATATTGACCGGGTTGGGCTATAAAAATCATAAATATGTTCAAGTTTGCGAGACTTTTTGAGATTTTGAAAAATATTAATTTGGGCCAGTTTTATAACGTTTTCTACGTGACTACCTTTTTTGACGCGACGTATATATTGTTTTAGCGTTGCCGCTTCGAAATTCTCGGAATTGTGACTATAACATTTTCAAAGTACGCTTCAAGACGCGTATTTAAAAAAAAAATTGGGCGTCAAGATATTATAGTCACAATTCCGAGAATTTCCGAGAGAGAAGAAGTGGCAACGCTAAAACAATATATACGTCGAGTCAAAAAGGTAGGTAGTCGAGTAATTTTTCAGAATTTTTAAATGAAATTTTTGATATTTCAGAAAATCGTGAAAATTCGTATTTAAGTGGTTAAAACAATTTGAAAATTTGAGTGTATCCTTTGACTGATTTTTGAGACAAATTTATTCTTATACAATTTTTATTAGACAATATTTTTTGAGAAAAAAATTATGAAAGTTTGAAAAAAGCGTTTCTTAGCCGGCGCCATTTTGTTTAAACAAGAATATTTAAAAATAATGTAAGGCCAATAACTTTTAGTTTAGGTATCATGGACCTCTTTTTTTTTGGTTTTAGGTATGTACAAAAATTTAAAAGCAAAAAAAAATTGATCAAAAAATTGTTTTATCAAAAAATTACATTTTTTTTCGTTTCCAATTTTCCAAAGATACAATTCATTTTCCGGACTTGCAACCACTTCCATTCGAAAGAGCACCCTTGAAAACATAGGGGACAGTGGTTCCGGAATTTTTTTCAATTAAATTATACACACAGTAACACTGAAATAAGAGAAGAAAAAGTGTCCGGTCAGGCGCTAATGGGTTAAATGCATATGCTATATAAAATATGCCAAGGAACGGAGATATAAGCGAAAATGTGAAAAAAAAGACTTTTTTTCACAAATTGTTAATTTAAATAATTAGAAGGCAGTTTCAGCTCTACGGACCCGCATTGTGTTCTACGCAACAAAAATACAGAGGAAACCGTCAAAACTAGCCATATATGTTTCAAGAACACTTTTTGATGATTTTGGCTCCCTGCCTACTGGACTGTACTGTATATTTTTGTCTTGTCGGATTTTACAGGACCGACTTATACAGGGTGAGTCACTTTTTTGTAGTAGGACTTTAACATTCGATAGAATACGATATTTTTGAGAAAAAATTTCTATAAACATATGGTCTATCTAGCTTCGTAAAGGAGATACAGGGTGTTAAAGTTTCAGTTTTTTTTTTAGTTTTTTTTTTTACAATGTCTAAACGTAATGGTATTTTACCTTAACACCCTGTATCTCCCATAGGAAGCTAGATAGACCATATGTTTATAGGAACTTTTTCTCTCAAAATATCATGTTCTATCGATTGATGTTCTATCCTGCTACAAAAAAGTGGTTCTCTGGATATTTTTAGAAAAAAATTCCCATAAACATGGTCTATCTAGCTTGCTATAATGGATGTTACCTTTTTCGAATGCCCAGGTCACTTCGTTAAAAAATAAAATAAAAACTAAAAATAACATTTTTTTCGTTGTCATGTAAAAAGATGCACTATCAGACTAAAAATGACCAATATCCAGAAAACCGTCACAGTTAGCGCAAAATTGCAAGAGATCAAATTGTAGCTAAAACATCATTCTTTCATGAATGTTTGTCAAATAAGGTCAGTGGCGTACGATAAAAAAGTTCTGTTAATCTAAATAACCTGGGCACCCGAGAAAAGCAACATACGGTATAGTGTTTTCGACAAAATCAATAGAAATTGTTGCTTCTATTGAGGTTAAAGCGTGTGTAAAATATTAAGCGAAAATACCATTCCGTTCAGAAAATATTGTAAAAAAACTTAAAAAAAAAACTGAAACTTTAACACCCTGTATCTCCTTTACGAAGCTAGATAGACCATATGTTTATAGGAACTTCTTTTCTCAAAATATCGCATTTTATCAAATGTTAAAGTCCTGCTACAAAAAGTGACTCACCCTGTATATTACTAATAATTCGTTTCGAGCATATTTGAAATGGAAACAAAAAATAAAGAGGCCGGCCCTACTCACCGCATACCCGTCGGCGACGCCCATGTCTCGAATCTGCGAAAATCATCTACGCCGCTTCAGCGTCATGGCCGCCCATAATTCAACACGGCCGACGAAATAACGGCTATAAGTGTCGTACAAATACAGCCAACAATCATATCAAACTTGGGTAGCCTCCGGACGGAGATGGAGAGAGTCTTGGGGCTACGTCGGCGTCCGTCGTCGGCGATTCGGTCGCGGCGCGTGCGAGCGAGACGGGCATACATTCGGGATCTCGCTTTTTATCGGGACAGTCGGAGATCGAGATAGACGATGCAGGACCGGAGCGGGCGTTCGTAGTACAGCGAGGGCGACCTAAAAAATGCGAAAAACAATTTTAGCCTCTTCATTGACTATCAACGGATTGTCTAGATATAAAACATGCATCTGTATGTTTTTGTAGAACTAAACAAATCCTCAACCATAAAGCCCTACGAGTCAAATACCGAGTGATTCTCGAAAATAGTCCACCCCTATAACATTTTTGTTTTCAGATATAAAATAATGGAATTTTAGAAATACTAGACATACATCTGTATTTACTGACATAATCTTCATTTTTTATTCACTTCTGGTTCAACAGAAAATGATCCTAACTTCCGAGTATTTAAAGGTGTGTTTATTTGTGTTGTGTTTATTTCTACTTGTTGATTTAAAATGCATCTCTGGACACAACGATGGTCCATTTGTTATACAGGGTGAGTCAGAAAGAATGAGACAATACTAAACTGGAGATACTAGACACCAAAATATTATGATTGAGCTCAACATGCCTAATACCAATATCGCTAGTTTAAGAGAGTTCAAAGTTTAAATGTTTGTTGAGCTCAATCATAATATTTTGGTGTCTAGTATCTCCAGTTTAGTCTTGTTCCATTCTTTCTGACTCACCCTGTATAATATCTTGGATTCTTTATTTACATCCTTTGATCTAGAATGCTTAGAGTCTATTTCAGTTTGAATCAACTCGATTCTGATTTTCTGACAGTGTTTCGATATAGTTTGGTGATATTTTACCCTTCTATTACCCTATTATTTGACTTTTTTTTTGTTTATTCCAAGTAAAAAGTTCTCTATACGAGCTAGCACATTATATTTATAAATTTCGCAGTTTTTCATCCGAAATCTATATTTCGAATGGACCGAAACGATATTTTAGTAAAAAAATATTAACAAGTAAAGGATAAACGAAATGTTCGGGGCCCGGCAAAAGAAAAAAAAGATGAAAACCGACCCTGGATTAACGGTCGCCTGGGAACGACTCATTAGGAAGTTGCTGCTAGGAATGTTCCAGCGCTAATATCTCGGTAATGCGAATGCTAGCATTTCATCACGCCGGATTTTAATATACTTCCAGCGAGGCGACCCACATTAACTCGCGAATCGTTTTTTTTTTCGTCGGATTTAACGTCTCCCCGAAGCGAGAAGTTTGCGAAGTGGGGGCGATTCGTTTTTTACCAGCCCCGACGCGGCGAAGAGGGCGAATAATGCGACGGGGGTCAGTCGAACTTCCGCAACTGGAAATCCTACGTAATTCTATTTTTTTCTCATGAAATCCTGTTTTTTTTTTATATCATCTGCCCGTGGCTTGAATTTTACGGAGCATTAGTATTAACAAATTATACTGAGTGACACAGGGGTATGTAACAACCTCTGATTTCATTATTTATTAACACAAAATTTTGAAATTCTTTTTTATTTTACATATACTTTGTAAATATACTTATATTTTTATTTTTATGTGTATATAATTATATTTTTAGTTTACCTTATTTGCTTTAACATTTTCTATTCAACCATGTATGAAATAGTGGCATTTGTTTTCGCAGTGACAGTTAAAATACATTTTATTAACCCTTTAACTACCACGGAGATTTCTTGAAATGTACCCTGACTGCCGAACTGAGAAACTTTGACAACTTTAACTAGACATATTATTTCTGACGTATTTTGATCCGCCGAACATCATGGCGTCGTCAGAATTTGCCTTAAGATCCCCCGAAATGCCAATCTGGGAGGAAATTGGCCCAAAAATCACTGATCATCAGGGTGTTATCTGAATTTTTATTACAGTTTTCCAATATTTTATTCAGACATTATTTCCGACGAATTTGAACGCACTGAGTCAGAAAGCCATGTCCAATCCTCGCCTCAATCCTTGAACTTCTGAATAGTATACAAACTTTGAGACTCCGAACAGAAATCAAAACAGTTTTTCCTAATCTCATAAATGTAAACAATTTCCTCCCAATATTGGCCTTTGGGAGCACTTGGTCAAATTTTGATAACACCACAATGTTCTGTGGGCCAAAATACCTCGGAAATGATATAGCTGTCAAAATAACACCATTTAAATGCAACACATAACTTGAGTGTATGAGGACAAATATTTAGAAAAAAAAAAAATGAAAAAATGGTACTTCCTCTCTAGTCTGTTTTGGATGCAAAATAGAATCCAATAAATGCCGGGATCATGTTCAGCATCCCGAAAAATATAGAAAAACTCATGTTTATTACATTTTACACATTATTAGGCGTCAGTAGAGCATTTACTTACAAGACAAAGATTAGTGATTTTCCGGCAGTTTGAAATGGAAAAAAAACTAAGATCTTTGTTCTCGGCAGCCAAGGGGCCAAAAAATGACCATGACGCGATGTCCAAAATTTTTTGAAACACAGTGGGCTGTGAAATCGAAACACAACTAGTAAGCCCTTATAAATATCACATTTTTAAAAACATGAGGATATTCATAAAAAGACGAGGAATCCGATTTTCCAGTGATATACAGAGTGTTCCATAAAAAAATCAGGTTGTATTTTCAACATATTTTTTATTACGTCACACCTAAATCGTTTTGGTTTATTGAATTTTCGCATCGATCCAGAAATTACGAAGTTACAGGGGGAGAGGGTGACATTTGTGGCGAATGACCTTGTACACACGAAATTAAATTTTCGAGACAAGTTTATTCGAAATTCCGCCGGCCGCCACTGATCCTCGGGCACTTCTTTTTGTGTGCACTGACCCTTATACGGGTGCTCCCTTCCCTTCATTCCTTCGGGATTTAATTAGGTTGCGCGCCGCGTGAACTTCGGTCCTTTAAGTAACCTCGGCAACTCCGTGTAGAAAACGCATTCGGATGGCTACAAAGTTTACGAGGAGGTGCGAGGGGCCGAGCGGCGGCGGGGGCGGGGGTTGGGGGTGAGTCGGCGACTCGCGACGCGCCGCCGCCGGGGGGAGAACTTCTTTCGGGACTGTTTAATTATTTCGAGGACGCCGAATACCTGTTTAATGAGATTTAGAAAATGCCTTTTGAACCCATTCACGATGTTTTAATAGACTGGCCGGATTATTAACGTTAATTAACGGAAACGGATTCGCGCTCTTTTTTCGCGACTCCGCTGCTCCGCTGAATGAATTGTTTGCGAGATAAGTGCGTAAAAACGACGTGGACGGGTCTGAATTGATATCAAACGCATTTTAGATTGTAAATGTAAATATTTTCAATTTACGGAAGATTCCAGCGTTGATTTTTTTTTATCGAAACTGTTTACTTTGATTCTTTACAGATTTACTCTCAAAATTAAAAAAAAAATAGAAAATTTAGTTTGATTTTTGGTCTTTTTTTTACATTTTTGAAAAATATAATTTAAACAGGCTTCTGTATTTTGCACTCAAATAGAAGGACTGTTTGAGTGCAAAATACGGAAGCTTGCTGTTAAAAGATTTTCTTAAAACTTGGCTATTTTCATAAAAAAATTGTTAAAGTCGGATGATAAATATATAAAAAAATATGTTGAGTGTACAGCCTTCAGTGGGACAGACAGGTATTTTGAGTTTCTGTACACTATGGAAATTAAGATGACTACGATTTTCGACAAAAAATATTTAAATGGTACAAATGATTATACTGGAGTGGGTACTGGAACCCTCGCGTAGATATATTTTTTCTAGAAGATAGCTAAGAATAACGGTCACTCAGTCCGTTTAATAGATGTTAATAAGGAAGCATACATTTAAGAGAACCCTGTAAAATTCCACGAGAGTTCTAGAGGTTTTTCGAAATTTGTTTCGTTACAATATAACCTATATTCACCCGCGGACTAGATAAAAAAAACTTTTAAAAAATACTAAAATCAATTTGGTTTATAATCCTAAAAATAAAGTACAGACGCTTTTGCGTAATCCCCAAAGACAAAATCGACATAACTGAAAAGTCAGGAATATCCGAAATACGTGGTAAAGACTGTGATCAAAAGTATATTGGGCAAATAGAAAGACCTATTTTAACTAGATTTAAAGAACACATGGCTCATTTGAAATATGGTAGAACGGGAAAATCTTTTGCCCAACACGCTTTTGACAACAACCATAGGATAGACATAAATAATTTAAAATTAATTAGAAATGTAACAAACAGTAGACAGTTGGATGCTTTTGAAAGTTTAGAAATCATTAAGTGTAACAATAGTATGAATAAGGACAATGGTCCGATACCCACCAGTCCACTGTTTGCTCTGATAAACAAAGACGGAGAGATGTTACGGTTCAGTGAACCGTGGCAACAAATTAAGTATAAATAGTGCAAGTGTGTAGGTTAGAATTTAGTTATAATCTTCTCCTGAAGATGCCAACTTAATTGGCGAAACGCGAGTCGAGAAAAGGATAGGTTCGGTGTTTCGTGGAAAACGTCCAGTTTTTTTTTAATAATATATACTCTAAACTGAGATTTTTTTAGCCAACGCGGTTAATTTTTTAAATAAAAATGGAGAAGACCACAATTTTGATAAAATAACAGGGTTCTTTGCGAGCCAATTTCTGCGTTTGGTAAGTTCATCTTACGTTACTGATAAAATCATCCGCAAATCATATTTTCTTTTGTCATCATTAACCTGCTGTTAGTTACACATAGTTGTTGGAGGTGTAATTTGCGGACACTCTGTACACTTTGATAATAAATTAAACATCTATTAACTAGAGAACTACAAACGCTAGAATTATTTGTAAATTAATATTCGTTCAATAAAAATGTAATTGAAATATGTAGCTGTTGACGTTTTTTTTTTTTTTGCACTGGACGAAAACGCGAGTACGCTTTGGTTTCAATTCCCCGAAAGGGCAACGTAAGGGAACCATAATTTTTAAGTTTATACAATCTTAAGCTTTAACAAACGCCCGTTATCGTTTGACGCGCTCGCCTCATATTTATTACGCAAAATAAACCATATCTGGGTGAGTTATATCGCGAGATGCGCCGCCCTTTCTCGCTCGCTTCTACTTCGCGAAGCGGAACGAGCCGCCGCCGCCGCCGCCGCCGCCGCCGACGTACATTCATTTCGCTAAGTTGCCATCGTACTATCAACTGCCCGGCCTCGCAGACGCGAGAAATATGGTCAGGGACGAGACAACAGCGAGAAGCGAAGACAAATACGTCGCAAAGTCTCCGTGGGGCGACGTACCATCCCTCAAAAGGGAATCAAATGTGTCACGAGACTCATTTCCTACGCGTCGTACGGCCGGGATATTCTTTCATTCTCGCAATAATGTTATTTTTTTTTTAAATGTAGGATATGTAAAAAACTGTATCATGTGAAAAAGGTGACATGTTTCACTCACGAGAAGTAAGGCCTACAATTTTTTTATTTCTGAAATTCAAGAAGTCATATTAGCGGTCCTCGTATAAAAAAATCTGAATACACCACTGAATTTAGCATCCCCTAAAACAGGTGTTTAGTAAATTTAGTCTGAAAATACTGAATTCAAGAAATTCAAAATAAACATCGAAATTATTATGATCAATATTATATGTTGGATGGACCTTCCTATCTATGGTCTATCCTCGCTAAAAATCCGAAAAAATAAACACATGTTTGACTCGAGGATTAAACATATTTTTTCCCGGAAGTTTTATTGGTCTTAGTATTTGGCCAATTTTTCTGGTAAAGCACCTTGTATATATCTATAACATATTTTTTCCGAATTAAATTGAACAGGTACTGATAGAGACAAAAAAATAAAATAAACTAGTAACAAAAATTAAAGCATATTAAAAAAATTCCAAATTTCCAAAAAAAAGGAAATTGTAGCCTCAAGTGTCTAGTTTTCAGATCTGGGTTTTCTTTAAAGTTTTTTTTTTTTTTTTTCCAACGAGTAATGTTTTTGGCAAAAAAAAAAATCATATTGAAAAAAATGCATAAAAATCAAAAAATTGCTTGTTACGGTGATTTTTTGGCCGAAACGATAAATTTAAACCTTCGGGGCACTAAGAAAAAAAATCGCAGCGTTTTGCAACTTTGAGGGTGTTTTGGGGACACTTTGAGGTTAAAAAATTACCGACGATATCCCTCGTTCATCCACTATATCCAAAATTATACAAACTTTCCAAATATCCTTAAATTCGCAAATTTTTTACTTTTTTTCCAGCCAACATCGCGCTTCAAAAAACTTGTGTCTAATAGAGAATGTTTTGCAGTTTCCAAAACCCTACCTCCACTTTCTGTACGATCATTAGTTCCCGAGTAATTGATTGTCAAAGTTGAAAAGGACTTATTTGCTTTGATCGACGATAACTCCGCGGCAAATCATCGTACGGAGCTCGTTAAGAGGTCAAATTAAAGCGGATTAAATTGTCTAAAAGAGCTTTATGGTCGCATGATGAAAAAACATTTTTGGAAGTCCACATACCATTTTAAAGACGAGCACAAATTTTTGGCATTTTTTTTTTGTTGGTTTTCGGATGATTACGTGAGAACCGCTCCCGCTAAAAAAATTTAAAGTCCAGATCTGAAAACTAGACACTTGAGGCTACAATTTCCTTTTTTTTTAATTTTCTGTACGACCATTTTTCTCCGAGTTATCCCTTGTTGAAAATCACCCAAAAATTTGGAATTTTTTTAATATCCTTTAATTTTTGTTACTAGTTTATAAATACCGTTTCTTTCAAACCTTTTTTGAATACACACCCATTTTAGGGGGAAGCTGAATTCGGTGGTGTATTCATATTTTTTGTACGAAAACAGCTAATATAATTTTTAGAAATTTCGTCATAAAAAAAACATGCCTTGATTTTTTGTGTAAGTGAAATCTGCGTAATTGTGCAGTGTTGTTTTTTTTTTTTTTTAGTTTGGTTGTTTAGTTTTTACATCTACATTTAAAAAAATATATTTTAGACACACAGATAAAAATTATTCCAAAACAAAATTTGTATATATTGTACAAAAATTTTAAACTAAGGCATTGTGCGCTCCTTACTGTGAATGATGGAGTGTCACGAGTTAATTTAATCGATTATTATGGGTAATATAGGGCGGTTACGAAATAATGGAGTGGTTATTAGGCAAGTTGGCAGTTCGCAACTGCTTGCTGGGGTGTCTAATCACAATTAGCTAACAGGATAACAACTAATTTATGTACCTAATCATAATTAAAGACATGGGGCGGTTCGTTGCAGGATCGAACTCAGATCAAGTATGTCAATCATTACTAGTAAAATAGGTTACGGAAATTGCACTTTGGCAACTTTGGCTCAAGTCGTCTACTTGCAATGTTTCCCAAAAGAGTATACACCATATGGTAACGTTTTTATCTTTAAAAGGTGAATATTGATTTCAGAAAAAATTTTAGGGTTGTTTTCAAATAAAAAAAAAATCAGAAATATATGTCTAGTTAATTCAAATTAAGATTCAAGACAGTTAATTTCATATTGTACTTGTATAATAATATGGGGCATTTCAAGCGAACTAAGTGAGGTCAAAAAAATATTTCTGTTTGAAACATATCACAATCGATAGTACTTGCTAAAAACTAACTTCCCTAAAATTTTAGATTTTTTGAGCCACAAGGAGAGGGATGGTGAGGGTGAGAAAATACAAATTTTCGTTTCTTGTGATTGTTTCAAACAGAATTTTTTTTACCGCACTTAGTTGGCGTGAAATGCCCCATATACATATGTATTAATTGTATACATAAAAAAAATGCTTTAATCAACTTAAATTTAAAAAAGTGGTTTCTTACATGAATAAATTCGCTTTTAACCCATAACTGATTTTTACTATTCTCCTCTTTCCAAACAGTAAACGCTTAGTATGTAGGTAACAAATGATTCCACAGTAGCAAGAACCCTCTTGGGCCCACTATGTCCGCTTGGCTCTCTTTCCTCCTAAGAGACTTTGCACTTGGATCCAGGTTCGGAGAGCATTAGCGGTCTCGGATGGAAAGCGGTCAGTTCCCCATACCAGAAACATAGAAGACCTGGTGGGCCTTCTTTAGACACCCGTGAAGCTCTCGCTGGCAGTGGTGTGGTGCAGGAACTCTCCTGGGCCCGTCATGTCAGCCTGTCTCTCTTTCCTCCTGACATGCCTTGCACTGTCCCTCAGGTTCGGAGAGCACTGGCGTTGTTGGACGGAAAACTATTCCCCGTACCAGAGATGAAGACCCAGTGGGCCTCTAACAGTCTGCGATAATGTATCGCGTGGTGTGTCTTGCAAGAAGCCACCTAGAGCCACTGTGTCCGCCTGGCTCTCTTTCCTCCCGAGATGTTTTGCGTTGGCAATCAGGTTCGGAGAGCACTGGCGATGTTGGACGGAGAACTGTCCCCTGTACCGGAGGATAGAACACCTGGTGGGCCAGCGAGATTATATCACGTGGTGTCTTACAAGAAGCCACCTTGGACCACTATGTCCGCCTGGCTCTCTTTCCTCCCAGATGTTTTGTTGTGTTGCCAATCAGGTTCGGAGAGTCCTGAGGTTTTTAATTGATTTTTTTGAAATATACAAAGAAGCTACGTGTTTATATAAAATAAAAGCGCCTATCCAACAAAACGGTTCAATTCCGGATGGGTTTTTAGCTTTAGATATCAAAAAAAATCTCAAAGATAATTAAACTCAACGGTACTTCTTCACTGAGACAAAAATTACAATTGTCAAATCCAGTAATACCTAAATTATATTGTTTACCAAAAATACATAAACCAGGAAAATCTGTAAGACCAAATGTCTATCTTAGCGACAGGATCCCCAAGGACAATTTAGCAAAATGGTTAACGAACGAGTTTGAAAATTTGCCTATTGCACAAACAAGTTTTTCAGTTAAAAATTCTAGTGAGTTCATTGACAATATCAAAAATATCCAATTGCAAAGATGGTGAAATTTTGGTCTCGTTTGATGTATGCTCATTGTTTCCAAGTGTCCCAATCCCGCAAACTTTGGACTACCTCAGGGAATTACTCGAATTAAATGGTTTAGATGATAAAATTATTAAGGAATACATTCGGCTTGCTAGTATTTGTATGAATCAAAATTGTTTTCAGTATAATAATAACAATAATAAACGTCTTTATTAATGAAACAATGGTGAATATTTTCAACAACATGAGGGAATGACAATGGGTAACTCCTTGTCACCTTTCATTGCAAATATTTTTATGAGTAAATTTGAGACAGAAGTAAAAGAAAAATTCGAGTATTTCCCTAGAGTCTGGCTCAGGTATGTGGACGATATTTTGAAGGTGTTTGATACAAAAGCAATAGGTTTAGATAATTTTGTTGCTAAATTAAATAACCGTTTCCCTACCATAAAATTTACAGATGAAATGGAACACAATGAACAGCTACCATTTTTAGATGTATTAGTTATTAGAAATAGTAAGAATAAGTTAGAGTTTGATGACAGAAAAAACGCGACCTTAGGTATTTCCAACGTTTCACACCACCCTTTCAAGATAAAATGGCAAGTTTTAATTTTCTAATTCTGTTTGTTAAATTTCCCCCTTATAAGAGGTTGAACAAGAAAAAATTAATTAAAAATAGCTAAGAAAACGGTTATTCAGTCCATTTAAACGTAAATGTAAGTTAATAAGGAAGCAATTAAGAGACCTGAAAATCCGACGTTTCGTAGAGATATTGACAATTCGAAACTTGTTTCGTTACCATTGAACCTAAATCACCCGCTAGAAAAAAATATAATAAAATAAAAAATATTATACAATTTGGTTTATACGAGTAATTCTAAAAATAATAAGACGCCTTTGGGTAACCCCAAAGACAAAAGAAAAAAAGCAGGAATATACGAAAAGTTGTAAAGACTGCGACAAAAGTATTTGGGCAACAAATGATCTATTTTGCTATTTAAAAACACGGGCTCTGATATGGCAGCGGAAGTGTTGCCCAACGTTTGACAACAGCCTAGGAATATAAATTAAGATGAAAAGGGGTGAAGTGAATAAGGTAAGAGAGGTAGGAAAGGACAGGTCGACCCAACAGTCCAGTTCCCTGAAAAAAGAAGTTACGGTTCATACCGTGGAAATTAGTATAAATGAGTGTAGGTGATTGTTTAATCTTCTCCTGAAGATGATAATGGGAAGAAAATTAAGACCGTAAAACAGAGTTCGTAGAGATTTGACAATCCGAATTGTTTGTTACCTATGAACCTAAATCCGAGATAGATAAAATTTTTAGAAATAGTCAAAATCAATTTAGTGTATGAGTAATTCTAAAAAGAAACTACTGACTCTTAGGTAATCCCCAACAAAATCACAACAACACATGTCAGGAATTTAAAATGCCAAGTTGTAAAGACTGCGAATTCAAAAGATATTGGGCAACAAAAAAATTCTTGTGTTGCCCAACACGCTTTGACAACAACCATAGGATAGATATAGATATTTTAAAATTAATTAGAAATGTAACAAACAGTAGACAGTTGGATGTTTTTGAAAGTTTAGAAATCATTAAGTGTAACAGTAGTAGGAATAAGGAAAATGGTCCGATACCCACCAGTCCACTGTTTGCTCTGATAAACAAAGACCGATGTTACGGTTCAGTGAACCGTACAACGAATTAAGTATAAATAGCGCAAGTGTGTAGGTTAGAATTTAGTTTTAATCTTCTCCTGAAGATGCCAACCTTGTTGGCTAAACGCGCGTCGAGAAAAGTATAGTAGTTTGGTGTTTCGTGGAAAACGTCCGGTTTTTGTTTCTATACGGAAAATTCCAGTACCCACTCCAGGATCAACGGTTTTAATGTTACCATAACTAAACGCGATTTATAAAAAATCGCACGAAATAAATATTCGCAAGAACAGAGGGAGATTTGTTGCAACGTTGGTAAAAGTCTAAAGGGAACAAAGGCGTGAGACTGTTTCCTTTCCGAGGAGAAAAGCACGACGCAAGGGCGTCTTCTAGTCACGCCTCCCCCGGATGCAAATTGGGTTTGTTTCTGCGAAAGAAGTTCGGACGGAGCTCTAAATTGCAGTTCGCAGTCATCATATCTGCGCACAACTAAATTGCCATAATAAAGTGAGGTCGTGTTCCGTTTGCCCCCGGCTGCGAACTTTGATCTCCGTTCCTCGAAAGCCGTTCGAGGGCCCTTCGGCGCGAGTGCTAGACTATGCGCGACCGCCGACGACGCTCTAGTGTTTGAGCTTCGGAAGAATTTCGGTGCATGGCTGCAGTTTTGTCGCTAACTTCGAGCCGAAATCAGGACGGAAATATAGCACTAATGTAATCCGTTAAACGAACACTCAAAAAAGGAATTCGTGTAATACGAAACTAAGCAAAAGTCGGGAATAACGGGTATAGCCGGGTTTATATAGGAAATCTGCCCTCGAGGCTTTTTTTACTCGCACTTGTGGGATCGTTTTAGTATCAAACAAAAATAATTCAGTTCAATTTTCAGCTCTTTATCTTAAACGGTCTTCGACTTTTACAAAATAATCTCTTTTTCGATTTTATTTTTTTTCATAGTAAAATTCTAAATTAATGAATGGTGATTTTTTTCTAATTCTTAGGAGTAAAAGACATGAAAAAACATTTTGGTCATGATTCTTAAACGAAAATCCGATTTTTGGCGGAAGAAATAAAATTTTAATCTTTTTTTAACGCCTTTTTTGAAAAGTGTCACACCGAATTTTGCCAGAAAATATCTTTTATACCCCCTCTATACTCAGGAATTTTTTCAAATGTTTTCAAAGTAGTGGAACAACAAACAAAAGATCTTGCGTTTAAACAAACTTATATATTTTTGATTGTTAAAAATTGTATTAAAAATTATTATTTTTACCGAAAATTAGGAATTACATTACCTAAAAAACGTTTTTTAAACATTTTACTGCAGTGATTGCATAAAGACCATTAGAAATTATATAATTTTGAAATAGTTTGAAAATTTTTTTCAAAGGTCTACATAACTCATTTTGATATATTTTTTTAAAAAATTAGCGCCAGGCTAGCGCGCTACAGTGCCATCTACTGGAATTTTTAGTATTTACTGATCATTTTTTCTTAGGTCTCGATTGTTTTCAGATCACCTCAAAATTATAAAGAAACCTCTATGGTTGAGTTATTGTTGTTGTTTCATCTCTCATCATTATATGGGATTATTTTTTTATCGTTAAATAGTGTTACGGTTAATGACTTCCACTAAAGAAAGTGAAATATGTTTATATTTTTATATATCTGCATTTTTAATGCTTTGAATCTTGATTTCAGAATGTATGCTAATAAAAAATGTATCAATTGTAATATTTATTTGCGCAAAACAGTAGGCTATAAAAAAGTTATTACAATTGATGAGACTAATATTGCGACAGAAAAAATTGGAAGAAGTCTTTATTAATGATACATTTTGTAATAAATGTCGAGTAATTTTAACAAGATCAACTAAAAATAAGAACACTGATGATTCATCTTCAGAACAAGTGAGTATCGAGAGCCAGCCAATTTTCTCTCATTCGTCTTCAACTACTGTTTCGTCTGTATCATCAACTGAAGATCCTTCATATGTTTTTGAAAAAAAAATGGAAGAAGAATTAGAATTTGTGGAATTGGGTTTTCCACGAATCATTTCCACTCATGGATATTGTTGCATTTGTAGATCATCAACAAATATTACAATAGTTCAATTCGAAGCATGTAAACTAGTATTTGCAAAAAAGACAACTCTTTATTCCCGAAGGAAATCGGTGCTGTTAAGATCATATCATAAAAATCAATATCAAGATATCAATAATTTTCGAATGTATTCGAATACCAGTGTACATATTTGTACATCAATACTGAAAAATCATTTCCAATAGGACGTAAAAATTATATAATCATCTTTAAGTGGAATTTAGCATGAAATAAGATTTATTTAATGTCTCTTTAATCATTTTTACACTATTAATTATGTTAAGCAGGATATGTCTTAATTTTCAATACGTTTCTGTTTTTTTCTCTAGTGAGAATATACTTTAGAATAATTAAATTGTATAAAAAATTAAAGTAAAATAATAATTTTTTATACAATTTTTAACAATCACAAATATATGTTTGTTTAAACGCAAGATTACAAAAAAAAATACTTTTTAATTTTTTTCATATTGTTCCACCACTTCAAAACATTTGAAAAAATTCCTGAGTATAGAGGAGTATAAAAGACATTTTATGACAAAATTCGGTGACTGACACTTTTCAAAAAGGCGTTAAAAAAAAGATTAAAATATTATTTCATCCGCCAAAAATGGGCTTTTCGTTTAAGAATCATGACCAAAATGTTTTTTCATGTCTTTTTTCCTAAGAATTAGAAAAAAATCACCATTCATTAATTTTGAATTTTACTATGAAAAAAAAAAACATAAAATCGAAAAGAGATTTTTTTGAAAAACTCGAAGACCGTTTAAGATAAAGAGCTAAAAATTTAACTGCATTATTATTTTTTGTTTGATACTAAAACAATCCCGCAAGTGCGCGTCAAAAAAGCCGCGACAGCAGATTTCCTATATAAACCCTGCTATACCCTTTGATAATAAAATTTTAATATAATAATAATAATAATTGTATAAAACAATCATAACATTTTTTTGTCTATTTGCTTTCCCAAAATAAGAAACGTAAACAAACATACTTATAATTTTCTTTAGAACAAGTTAATATTTTATTTTTTGTATTATGTACAACGTTTTCCAAATGTATTTGCTACCCCTCTCAATTAAAAATAAAATTCTTATCAGGGAGTAAAAAAAATATTTCAAAATGCAGAACATTGTTATTGACTCTTCACCCATTAATTTCACCAAACTGTTAATCCCAAAACCGGGATCCACCCTCGCTTCTCTCCAATGAACATTCGATCGCAACCTCGATTGCGGGAGAAGCGCGACTGAATAAATATTAATACCGCTGCTTTACAAAACATGTTTTCGAAAAAAATATATATATTGTAGAGTCTAAGGGGTCATATGGTAATGGAGTCGCTTGAACCTCTGTCTAATTGAATATGGATATCGGCCACCGAACGCCGGATGTGTACCTTTGACCCGATCGGTTTATTTTTTTAATAATTATTCGTCGTCGTCGTTTCGGCGCGACGTGATCGACAGCGGCGGTTCGTGCCGTGTCGCCGATGGGCGACAATCTGTTCATATCGAAGGTTTTTAACCATTTCAGATTTCTGGAGGAGAATTGGAGCCTTTGGTGTAGTTTTACAAAATTCCTGATGACGCAAACATGGTTAGCGAGTGCCAAAAAAGTGTTAAATGATCATAAATGAGTGATAAAGTCCGAATTTATCTCAGATTTCGTTTATATTGGCTGAAGGAATCGGATTTTCAGAAAAGTATGGCTTGCAAATAATATACACTGGTGATCGTTAACCTTTAGAGGACGGGAATTTGGGGCTTATGATTCGTCTAAGAAAATGTATTAAAAATTATCTTATATTACAGATTGATCATGGGTGAAGTGTTGATCATGGGTCGGGTCAGGATACTGGAATTCCAGTCCGGAGGTTTAACGCTAATATTAAATTTTTCCACTTTGAAAAAATTCAATTATACATGACTGAAAAAATAGAAAAAAATCGTCGTAGTAAGTTTTGACATCGCTCTTCACGAATATGTTATTAGATTTTTGAAAATCAAAATGACGGATGCAAGTTAGCTGTTGCTGAAACGAAAAAAATGAAATTATAAGAATGAAAATATGTAGACGAGTGATTTGGAGTTAGTAATTGTGAATCGGATTTCTAAAATTCAAAATTGGGGATATCAAATGGCGGATTCCAGATAGCGGATTCAAGATGTTAACTTAGAATAGAAAAATTATAGATATAATGGAAAAATATACGTCAAAGACTTTGACTACGTACTATTTGATTCTAAATATTATTATTTCAAATGGTGGATTCAAAAAAGCGATGGAAAAACAAAAAAATCACGATATACCAACTCTTGAGTGGATATTTTCATCAATATTATCAGATTTTCCACTCTTTTTCGGAAACCATCACTTGTTGAGATCGATTGAAATTGCTTATCATATCTAGGCCAGTCAATAGAGCTTTTTGACATGACACGATTGATACCTGAAATCCGACTACGAGATACCTACTTTTAAGTTCAGTCCTTAGATGAAAACGTATATGAATTGGACTAGGAAATAGTTGCACTTTTTTTTTTAATAACAAATTAGTGAAAAAAATGGAGTTTTTTCAGTTGTTTGCTTATAGAAGAAAATATATTGAAGCAATCACATCACATCCAATAGGAAAGTTGTAGAGAATTAAAAAAACTTTTGAAATTAAAACAAATCAAGTCATTAGGTACATTTTTCGCTGAGAAAACTCGGAAAAAAACGCAAGAAATTACCTTTTTCTTAATAAATTCGTAATTCGAGTATTTTTGAATTAGAAAATTCAATATTGTGAGAAAATGTAGGTAATATCACGAAGAATGAGTGTGCAAAAACTGGATTATGTCCGATGAATAGTTTTTGCACAATAGTCGAATAAAGTTTTTTACATCGTATTTTGAATATTCCATAACACGTCGAGCGATAGATTAAATAACATTTTCTCGACGGATTCGGAAACTACAGAGTGTAAACTACAATTCGTTAATTTACTTTTTTCATTTAAATGCCATTAAATTGGTGTAAAACGCTTCTCTGAACACTGCGCGAAATTTGCTGGTCGCTGCCGCCGCTTCCCTCGCTTCCCCGCCACCTATTCCACGCTCGGCTGTCAGCGCGCCGCCGAACATTTTGCGCGGTGTTCAGAGGCGTTTTACACCAATTTAATGGCATTTAAATGAAAACAAAGTAAATGGACGAATTGTAGTTTACACTCTGTAGTTTCGAATCCGTCGAGAAAATGTTATTTAATCTATCGCTCGACGTGTTACTGGAATATTCAAAATACGATGTAAAAAACTTTATTCGACTATTGTGCAAAAACTATTCATCGGACATAATTCATTTTTTGCACACTCATTCTTCGTGATATTACCTACATTTTCTCACAATATTGAATCTTCTAATGCAAAAAATACTCGAATTACGAATTTATTAAGAAAAAGGTAATTTTTTGCGTTTTTTCCGAGTTTTTTCAGCAGAAAAATGTACCGATTGACTTGATTTTTTTTTTCATTTTAAAGGTTTTAGAATTCTCTACAACTTTCCCATTGGATGCGATGTAATTGCTTCAATAGATTTTCTTCTATAAGCATAAAACTGAAAAAACTCCATTTTTTTCACTAATGTGTTATTAAAAAAAAACAATTGTGCAACAATTTTCTAGTCCAATTCTATACGTTTTCATCTAAGGACTGAACTTAAAAGTATCCCGTAGTCGGATTTCAGGTATCAATCTTGTCATAAACTCAACTCTTTTCGAGCTCTATTGACTGGCGTAATCATGATACTGCAAATATCACTAAAACGAGAAATATTCATTACATGATAGAGTCAAGTGACAATAACACATTTTGGTATTTCGAATTTATTTTGACACATTATATGGACATTTCTCAATTCGGAAACAGAATGAAAATGAAAACAATGATCTTCCCAAGTAAATAGTTCATACCTATATATTCTTTTTATCAACTGGTGTCTTGATTGCATCAGTTTGAGTCGATCCAACCGAATCAGCTATATTGAATTCATATATTTGGCATTAGTATCCCCCAAATCGTAATCAATGATTCCAAAAACAAATGGAAAACTTTTCGTCGCCAATTGGGTCCACCATCTTGAATTTTTTAAATAAAATTTTTGTTTCATAATCAGCTCAAAAACCCATGTGTACAGTTTTCAGTCAGATCTCGAGCAAATTTGAAATTTCTGTCCTCCATATTGGATCCGTCATCTTGAATTTTTAAAATATGACTTAAGATTCGTAATCAGCGACCACAAAATCCATGAATATAGTTTTCAGTCCGATTTCTAGAAAATTTAACATTTTTGTCCCCCATATAGGATTTGTCTGCCATATTAGCTCCGCCATCTTGAATTTTTAAAATCTGACCTCAGATTCGTAATTGACGACCCTAAAACCCCAAAATTATGATGTTTGAACAAAGACGAGGAACTGTATACTGGATTTCCCGTCCTGTAAAGGTTAAAATAAAGCTAACCCTAAAAATTCGTAAATTCGCCAGCTCTTCTGCCTGTACGAGCCGCCGGTGCCGAATTAGAGTGCCGAGGGACGTTGCGAAATGCGACGTGGGTATAACGTTACACGGAGGAATATAAAGAATTCGGGAGCACGTCATGAATAATTTGACGTGCGTGAATCACCGGTAATACGCTGTATCCTTTTATATAACCGTGCTTAATGCAGAGCGAATTTATGAGGTTATTATTGTTGAGGTGATGGATATGGGGACGCGTCCTACAGGAAGGAGCTTACATTCACATAATTACACAGGTCTCTTTCAATATTCACCTTAGACCAATCTCGTACCACACGACCCTCTTAAATTACATCTTCCATAAAAAATATCAATCCCAGGGTACCTCATTCATTCTCAAAATATTCAAAAACGCGATAATTAATTGTTTTTTCTCATTCATTTCACCTTAGTAAGTATGTACCTTCTCTGGGACTAAAAAATCAGAGTGCATTAAATGACTTCTTCAAGTGTTGGAATTATGAGGAAAAAAAGTACGAGTGAAACTCGCATCGAAAAAACAGATCTACTTATGTTCAAAGTTGAAAACAGCGTAAAAACGAAACTTTTTATCGTTTTTGCAAACGATAGCTACATCATTTCACTATAAGCAAATTATTTAAAAAAATTAACACGTTAGTATCACATTTCAGGAAAATGTGGTGCAGATACTTGACAGGTGTCATGTTGTAATAATCATGGCGAATCAACGATACGCATTTTACTTGGCCATAAAAATTAATCAAAAAATTTAATCGAAAATGTAGTCGAAGAACCAATAAATGTATCAATGAATTTCAACTTTATTCATATGTCTAGTCAAAACAAAAAATCTAAAAATTACGCATTTTCAGCGTTTGTTAAATTGACCGATTTTATATTTTTAATAATAATGGAGTTACCAGTGGTGCTCCCATAATTTGGATCAGACTGTATGGGTACTGTTTTGATTTCCTAGCCGTTTCAGGATTAGAATATTTTACGGATGGTTGGTAAGGAAAGTAGACGTCTCCCGCAACAATACCAAACTGAACTGCCGATCGCATAATAGCTACAACTCCGGATGCACTCCATCAGCCAATAAAGCAAACACATCGGTAGCAAAACCGTCCATATAAATGTTATTGAACGCTCATCAGGAACAGCAGGCTTATTAATATCCCTTTTGTCGCAACAGCGCGGCGATGCCTATGCATTTATGTTAATTTAGGGTCATCTGGTTTGCACACACATACACACACAGTCCTGTCAAATCGAACATAAATTATTCACACGACCAGGCGACTGAATGTCCTTTAATATGCAGATATGCACTGGAGCCGTATCTGATGTTCTTATGGACTGCTGGAGCTGTGTGGCAGTGGAATTTTAAGAGTTCGAAACTCTCGAGGAAATCGATACAATGTTTCGTACTTACTACTAAAGAGTGCGTTGGGTGAATATGGCCACAATGTAGGATCAGAATTATTAGTTTAGTGTTTAGTAAGTAGAGTCTTCTTATTTCTATATTTATTCTTATACGTATACAGGGTGTACCAAAAGGTAATGTAAAACCGAAGGGCAGTTGTAGACAAGGTCCTGGACTTCGTTTACGCTGGTGTTAGTCCAAAGTAGCAAAGTCAGAAATAGTGTGCAACCCAAACGGAGTAGTGAAACGTACTGACCAAAGAATGAAGTGACCGATTTCATTCACGCGAAAAAACATAGCACTACCCCCCCCCTCCCTTCTGCAATCCGCTTTAGCTATTACTGTAGATTTTAAGCATTACTTATCCCAAATAGTTGTTTATTTCCCTTTTAATATCTCCACATAATTATATTTATATGAAAAAAAAAGACAATTTAAGTACAGATTTTCACACATACGGAAATTACCTCGAAATTGGTGTCTCGATGTGGTTGAATAAAAATATATTTAAGTAAAGCAATTATTGCAGCATTTTGGAATCTGCATTAGCGTTGACGTTGGAAACTCGATGGAATGTGCCAATTTTTGAGAACATTTGTTGAGTCCGTGTAGTACATTTTTAATAGGATGAACAGTTGGGCGATCACAGTAACCAAAACCTGGAAAATGAATTTCATTTTTTTTTGAAGTACCGTCACTCGTAAAATGTTATAGTTTGTTCAAACAGCATGTTATTTAGCTCAATATTACAAAAAAAATCAACAACTGATCATTACTTGACGCCGTGGCACAAAAATATTGAAGCAGGAAGCGATTTCTCCCCAATTTTACAAAAGCGACCATATCTCGACAAAGAATAGATATTCATCATTTATTTTTGTCACATGCCCACGATCACGACCTGTTCTACAACTCCTTTTGCCTATTAGTAATACTGATAAATAATAAATACGGATATTTCTATAAAAAAAATAATATGAGGGCGTCCATGTATGAATTAAGTTACATTAATCTGTCTACCAACTGCAGTAAAATATACAAAAATATATCTTCCAAATCGGATATTATTCTTCTGTCGTTTTCCTTGTAACAGCACTGTTTCTGAGCATTGTAGCTGCCCTGTATTGTAGGCAAGACTCAGATAAATACTGTATTCTTAAAAATTGTAACCTAAGAAATAATAAAAATAAATATTTTGGAAATCAATACATTTATGTATACGTTCTTTGAACGAAGCTATTATACTATACTGTCGATCGTCTAAATCATTTAGAAAATACTAAGCATTACAACAAGGGTCCGGAAATCCCGTCTGACCGCATGTGAAACTGCATTTAAGGGGACTAGGGAGAGTTGAAATTTCGAGAAAATCGATTTTCGTTTTTTTGCATATTCCGATACTGTGATCCTTTAGGAATATCTTCTCGTTTGTTTTTTTGAAAAATTCCCAAAATTGAACGGTCTGAACATTATTCTAATTTCTAGGGTTCCCTATGCAATATAGAGAGTAGGATTAAGTTTTAATTTGTAACGACACACTATAGACGATCTAATAATAAAGTCGAAACGTTTTTGTTTCCGTATGTTAGACTAACACAAATATTGTACCGAAACTTTGAATGCGATTTTCTCGAAACTACAATTTTTGATGATTTTACCACGATATCTCGAGAACCGCGAAATATATCATCTTGAAATTTATACAGGAGTTGTAAAACACTATGACGCATGAATTATACCTAAAATCAGATTGAAAAAAATATCGCTACAATTTTATAATAACAAATAACTCGAATTTTTCCATTTTTTCTGGACGTCATTTTGTTAATTTTATTTTTGTTTTTAATTTGTTAGGTATAATCAATAGAGGGAAGCCTAAGGAGAATAAATATTTTTAGAAGTTGTCAAAACCTTTATCCGTTCGACTGGAATCGTGGTAAAACCGTGGATTCGACAGTTTTCCTTATTATATTGGGACGCCGACATTATTGTTCTGGGAACGACTTTCAATGAATTTTCTCATTTTATAATGTTATAATTAATACCCTTAACAATAAAAAAGTTTTATATTTATTCACGGCCTTGTTATAAACCATTAAACACGAGTCAATTTTTGCATTTTCAACCCTCCCTAGTCTTCTTAACTATCCAGCGCTCCCGCAAAGAGATCGGCGTGCTACCGCGTACTCCCGGCACATGGGCAGGGTCGGTCAGTGGCGTAGGTACGCAGGGGCAAGAAATACACGCGTATATAATGTACAAGGCGCTTGAAAATACGGTTTATATTCTCATTATCATAGAGTTTTATAGTGCCGAGTCCTGCGTTACAACACGCATTTCCGGACCCTAATTATAACGCACAAACAATCGAACCTCACGTATTAATGATCGCAGTTTATGTCGATTCGCGTTTCCCTCCCAAAATAAATCACAAGAAGGTGTACGGGAAGAGACGCGCGCGAGTCGTAAAACGCCTAAAAATAAATTCAATAAGTACAAAAGTATTCGGCTCGCCTCACGTCGTCTAAAAATAGACGTGTTAACGTCTCGATAAAATCGAATACAAAAATCGAAAACAAAATGTGTTTTTTTTAATCATATTTTACTGCCAAAAATTATTCACTCGAAAAAGAACTTATGATAATTGACTTTTACTGGTTCTCACACAGTTATGGCCGCGCTTGGTCGTCTAGTCGGCCTGTGGGTAGAAAATTCGGGGGGTTCTACGGTAATTTCTCTATTAAGACGGTCCCCTTTTGGGACCAACAGTCGTCACGCCACTGGCGAATGAAAATAGCAGGGCGCCAGAGGCGATATTTAAAATTTAAAGAGCCACTTCCCGGGCTCCTCGGCGAATGGCGAATCAATTCCGTAAATGGAACGGCTCGGAGTACACGTGTAAGAGATTGAGCGGATAATTCTCCGCGAGAAAATATCCGGCAGACGGCGATGTATGTATGCAGTAGTCGAAGCGAGAGAGCGATCGGAAAAAACGCCATCAGCCTCCGGAAAAGCGCCTTAACGTGGCGCTTTTTTAATAAATAGCCACCGATGGAACAACTTTCCGATGCGAGCGTTTGTATCTGTACTCGATGATTAGCCCAATCAACGGGAAGAAAACCGGTACAAAAAAAATGATACAATTTTACAACGCATTTTTTTATGCAAAAAATTAAATAAAAGCGATTTGATTTTTTTAATAGCATGAAAGAACAAGTCTTCGCGAATAAAATTAGCCCATGATCGTTTCTGTACGATCATTTTTGCCTCTGTAAAAGCTGATTTGTGAAAACGTCTTTAAAAAAAAATCGTTATAACTCGAAAAAATAAGTTTTTTAAATTTTTGAAAAAAAGGATCATTTTCCGCTTGTCTTGGGCTATATTTGTAGTTAACAAGAAGTCTGTTCAAAGAAAATTGGAATTTATACAGCAAAAATACGAAATATGCGATTTTTGAGGGTTTTTTTTTATTTTTCTCATATGTCTATGAACCGATTTTTTTCGTTCAAATTTCATTCGACGCGCATTTTTAAGACCTACAACTTTCTAATTTAACTTTCTTGTGTAAGACTTGAAGATTTTTTTATTTGCAAAAAGCGTTTTGTTTTTTACTTTTGCTAATTTTTTTGGTTATGTTCGCCATTAAAACTCGAGTAGCAAAAAACGCTATCTTTCTTAGAATTTTTTTTCTCTATACGACCATATTTTTTGTTTGCTGATAACAATTAGTGACCAATTAACATGGGGGCTTTCGCTCGTTGATTGGACCATGTTATACAATTAAAAGTATAGAGTATAGAGCAAGACTTTTTCAGGGGAACTATAAACAACATGGAGCTAATTTGGTTTTACTCTCTAATTTAAAGTTATATTAATAACTAATATCTACAGGTATATCTAAAATGAACGGTTTTCGAGATATTTGAATTTTAAGAAAAAAAATGAAATTGTAATGGAATTAAAATATACAGAATTAAGACCAACATTTTGATAGTCATTAGAGTATCATCAAATATCATAGCCAAGTCACTTCAATAGTCACTGTCTGTCTCTAAAAGGGTTTTCGAAATATTTCAATAAAAAAAAAAAAGGAAATTGTAATCCCCTAGAGAAAAAAAAGTTTTCCTGTGGCAAGTTTTATGTTTTTTTTTAACCGTGAGCATGGAAGGTTGAGCTAACTGCCAAGTATACTAGGTAAGAGGTCTTTTTAACAAGAGGTGAAATTTTAAATCAACAGAAAAACGCCATATTTTTGTGTTACAAATTTAAAACGACACCTCTTGTTGAAAGACCCTTTAGGTATATGGGAAAAACTAAAATAGTAATAGCTTTACTTACTAAAATATTTTTTTTTCTCCGGACAAAAATAGATCGATATCTCAAAGGATGCAATTTTATAGATAACACGGGCCGACAAGATATTAACCCAGAAACCAGAATATATTTTTCCAAAGGTTTTTTCCAGAGGTTTTTGGCGCTAAATCCGAGGTCCAAATCTCTCAATTGGCTCTGGTTTTCGAGATATCCTAACATAAAAGCGATTTTGGCCTATATTTGAGGTTATGTAGCATCGCAATTTTTTGTTGCTCAAAAAATTATGAACAACATCTTAAAGTACATGCCTTGCCCTTTTTAAATGACGTCAAGTTTACTCAAATATCTTTTTTTTTCGCTGCGATATCGCATTTTGAAATTTTTAGTTTGTGAATTTCTCTATAATTGAAAACCTATTAAGGATCACGTGTACATCAAACAGTCGATTGTTTTTTTTTTTTTGATTAGGAAACACTGATAATGTTTGAAAATTTTGAAAATCTGACCTTTGATTCTGAACGAGCAGGTCAGAATCAGTTGTTGTATAGACGGTTGAATGTGTAAAAGAAAATTTTATTTTTCCAAAATTTTCAAACTATAGCCTCCTTGCGGCATGGGATCTAGTGGATTAGTTTTCACTAAAACTGTATCAAAAATGCAAGCACCAAAAATTTCACCAAGAGTAACCAAAAACTAACATACCCTTTATTCTAAAATACAGTAGACTTTTTAATCCGAACTAATAAAAAATCACGCTGGTTCGGAGTAATGAAACGTTCGGATAATTGAATAAAGTAAAAGAGCTAACAACAAGTAAAGTAAGTATTCTCACATAGCTAGAAAACAACTACAAAGCTCCGCAAGCTTCAGGCTTCCGAGAAGCCCCCGCACTTAGTTTGACAGGGCCGTAATATATAAAATTTCAGTAACAAAAAAAACATTCTTAGGAGACAATTGAGGGGGTCAGTGGAAAAGTTTGACAATTTTGGATTATTTGAGTGAACTGTAAAAAGGGATAGTTAAAGTAAAAATCTGTTTAGAGGAAAAATGGTATAAGTGACAGGGACATCTATTACATAGTAGCAAAAGCTCTTCGAAAATGTGATGTTCTTTATAGAAGAAAAAGTGGTACAAGTGCACTTGTACAATTTTTCTATTAGGAGAGTGAACACCATTCTATTTATTTGCGTACACGATATGTGTGTGGTATAATTACAATAAGGCCTACAAGAACAGATTTTAAAGTGAAAACTTTTCTATTAACTCAAATAAAATGGAGGAAGGTAAATGCAATTTTAAAATTTAGTTGGATTCTTATATTTTGTTTACGTTTATTTTAAAATAACCTCACTTTTTCAGAATTCTCTGATTTTGAAGACACAGACCTAGATAAAACATATTTTCCAGATGAAAGCACTAGTGAAACTAAAAGTGACATTTCTAATAAAGAGAATGTTGAAGTTAATATAGTTAAAAGGAAAAAAGATGATAAGAAAATCTGGTACATATAGAAAAGAAGTAAGAAAGAAGTTGAGAAACAGTGGAAAGGCCTACTTAGGATTTAAGAATCAACCTAAAGAAGAGAAAAAGTTCATTTACTAGTTTATTTACTCCATAGTTGTCGGTATAGGTGTAGTGAAATTGAGGAAGCAGATGCATTGAGAATTTTCAAGTTTTTGGAAGTTGGGAAATTGGGACCTACTACCCCATGCAGATGCAGCTTCCTTTCGTTGCATCTGCATGGAGTAACTGTATAAAAACTATGGTAAACAGGAGGTACAAACTCTAATAGTTCTTGTAAATTTTTCCATTTCAAACATTTAATTTTTTGGTGCCTTAGTATACAATGGTTTGAGCTTTTGAGTGGGTGGTCTTCCCTTGTTTTTTAAAAACCAGTGCTAAACAGAAAAAATCAAAAAAAGCTACCTACTAATGTACTGATTTTACTACAAATAATATACTTTGACGTTAATTTATTCCAAAGCGTAACTTCTTCACTTGTACTACTTTTCCATTGAACCCCTCAATTGTTTTAGATCGGATTACTGAACATTCGAATTATTGATGTTCGGATTAGCAAGACTCTACTGTACTTAGATATCTACCCTTAGCGGTAGGCACTCCGTGACGATCGCGAACAGAGTTTCGGCGCAATTTTCAGCGGCTCTTCCGGATGGCGCACCTGGTGCGGCGGTGCCGCCGGTGTCTCGAATGCAAATTGAGAGCGGCGCGGCGCGGCGTCGGAAACGGTGCCCAAGATAAGCCCTAATTACGTCGAATTAAACGAAATTGCTCACGTGGCGTGAGTAATTCGCTGCGCGAGTAATTCTATCGTTTGCCAGCCAACAACAAATTGTCGGGTAATTAGCCCCGTGCAGTTGGCAGATAGAGAAAGCGATTTTCCGTTCCGTTCTCGCCCGATTTTATGCCCGCGAAAATGTGTCAAGTTTATGAGCGAAATAACGCAGCCGAGATGGCTGCGAAAAAGCCAGAGAGCAGTCTATTTATTTCCGCTGCGAGCTCTCGGAGGATGCAGCTTACTTCACCAAAACGCCACTCCCGATACATCGCTCTTCAGCGCCTCATCATAACAAATACTATTTGCGACAGAAAAATTTGACAGGGACATATTTTTAAAGTTTAAGACGTGCCCTTTCCGACGGTGTCCATGAAATTCCTCCAAAACATTATTAACTATGAAAAAAAGCAATTTAAAAAAAAAAACGTTTTTTTAACATTTTTTTGTAATCAAATTTTCAAGGGCTTTCCGGTCTGCAATGGACCTGGACCCTCATTAACCAGTGGAATAAATGTTTGAACTTTAAGTATACGTCGTTTAAAGATCGATTTTTCCCTTATGCGTTCAAAATGGCGCCTGAACTGCAAAATTTTTTGCGAAAAAAATTCAAGAATATTTTATTGAAAAATGATGCACTTTTACAAAAAAATTGTCAAGAATAAAAAGTTCTTAAAATCACTCAATTAATGTACTAGAATTTTTCAAAAATTTTTTGAGTACTTTTTTGGATTTTGCAAATAGTCATTTTTGCAAAATTAAAAAAATTGACAATTTGTAGGTAGTAAAAATGCATTGTTTTCGAGAAAAAAATTTCTAAAGATCAAATTAGTATCGAAATTTAGAAATATACTTAAAGTATACGTATACTTAAAGTTCAAACATTTATTCCACCAACTGGTAAGTAAGTAAGATTCCAGGTCCATTGCAGACCGGAAACCCCTCGAAAATTTGATTTGAAAAAAAGTGCAAAAAAAATCGTGTTTTTTTAAACTCCTTTTTTTCACAATTAATAATTTTTTTTGGAGAAATTTCATGGACACCATCGGAAAGGGCACGTCTTAAACTTTAAAAATATGTCCACAACATATGTTACAATTATATGCATGTATGTTGACATCCACTAAAGTTGACATCATATCGGAAATGCTCATGGAAATATTGCTTATACAGGGTGTTCCTAAAGGCTATGTCACAAATTTAACAGCGTGCTCCTGCATCAAAATGATGTCGATATAATACAATTTACCTACATATGTATATGTAGGTATACAAATATTCATCATTGCGGAGCTACCTATTTTCAAAGCCAACCAGATTTTTTTTAAGAGACTGCTAATAATTTTTTACTTTTTCTGTCAAACTGACATCTACCGTCCATTAATCCGAGATAAGCTTTTTTGTTTTCCGTAGCCAAATCTTATCCAAAAACTAAACTAACAAGGTCAAATGTATTTACATGCAATTTTCACGAAAACGGTTGACTTTTCGAATTTTGAACAAGACTAGAATTATTTTTATTTTTTATTTATCCTCAATATCATGTAACAAGATTTAAAATATTTGTCTGGTCTAAGAATTATGGGCTAAAAGTGAATCAAGTTTCAGTTTAACTACCTTTGAATTGTAAGTGAGATAGACAACAATCTAGGTGATCTAGATAAACACATTTGAACGTTTATCTCTACACACGACGGAAATGTCTTCGACGGAAATAAAAATAAATTAAAAATGGAAAATTTGAAGGGCTGTAGCTCAGCAGGTATGCATATTTGTATGGATATAGGTAAATTGTGTTAAATTACGTTGGCCCAGGAACACGCTGTTAAATTTATGACATACCTTTCAGGAACACCCTGTATATCAAATTTGACGTTAGAAAAAAAAACGGAAAATGAATTTCTGAAACATGTCTAAAATAGTTATTACGACGTTTGCCCTACGATTTTATACATGTGTGCCAATTTCTAAAAGGATATACCAAAATTTCGATTTTTTTCCATTTTCCCTCATTAATCACTCTTATATTTTGTTGCAAAACCTATTGATCTCAAATAATAACTTGTTAATTGCTTTTCCGTTAAGATTTTGCAATAAAAATAAATTAGTACTTATATAAATTTTAATAGAAAACTGAGTTTTTATTTTGAAATTAATATAATCTAAAAGTGCAATACTGATGTAAAGGTATTGTAATTTTAAGCTTATTTGCTTCCCTGAAAAAGTATTATAGTATTTTGGTACCTACAAAATAATATAAATCCAAATTACAAAAAAAAATTAAAAAAAAAAACAATTTAAAAATTCAATGAACTGGCAGGTTATCGCCAAAATTTAATGGTATTATTTATTTCAAATTATTTTGGAGGGAATAATAAAAAATACGAAATATATGATATTTTTGCAGATTGGCATACGTGTAGAATCTCGGAGCAAACATGTTCTCTTTCAAACAAACTTTCTCCGATATTGTTATTAGAAATATGCACTAATAAATCGTTTAATCAGACTAATAATGAAATGTAACAATAAAAATATTTCTCATATGATGCCAACTTTTATGGACACACTGTATATGTGTGGGCGTGAGTGTAATTTGTTTGTAATGACACTGGACCTATGCCAACTAGCCAGAGCAATGCCTTGGGACTGAGACCCAAAATATATTTATTATTTTTTTATTCCTGTTGTGAAAAATCGAATCAAGCTTTATATCATAAGTTTTTTTCAACCACATTCTCGTATTTATAATTAACTCGCCACTTACTGCTAATCTTATTTGGCAATCAATTATTAGAATGCATAGAAAAACATTACAGTATACGAAGCGTCAAGTAGATAAGCGAGTTACAAAAAAGTACATAAAAGAATATTTAGGTACTTAAAAAGAAATATTTACGTTGTTACGCGCTACAAATAGATAAAATACCTTTATTTTTATATTTATACTCACAATCAGTGGCGGCTGATGATCAGTTTTCAATTATAAATTTATATACAGGGCGTTTCCTACCATAACATGGCAATATTTTAGAGAATTCTTATACGACAAAAATTATTTTTTAAGTATTTTTTTCCTATGAACGTGTTTACGAACCTTCACCCCTACCAAATTGTCAAAATTCAAAAAGTAATATAGAAATGAGCATTTTATTCTTTTCTCCACTATGAATGATGGGTTGGGTTGAAAAGAAAGTTGATACATTTGACGAGCTTATAAGAGCGTTTTTTTTTGTATTTTATTAACTCGTAGAGATTAAACTATTGGTCACCTTTGATACACTAGTGGAAAAAATTTAGGGATCAAAAAAATTTCCAAATTTTTAGGTGATTTATAACAGGCCGTAACTTGGAAAAAAATGGTCGCACAGAAAATTAAAAAAAAAGGAAATTGTATCTCCAAGTATCTAGTTTTTGGATCTGATCTTCGGAATTTTTTAGCTTCAGCGATTTTCGAGTAATCCTAAGAAAACCACCGATAAAATTTTTTTCGAAATTTTGTTGGTTCTTTTTTTGTGGTCTACGAACTTGAAAAATTTTTTTTTTTGACAACCACCATCTGGACCAGATAACTTGTTTATTCAGCTTCAATTCCTTTTTTTAAAGAATACAATTTTTTTTTAATTTTTCTAAAAATTTGGAATTTTTTTATGATCCATTAATTTTTTCCACTAGTTTATTTAGGTTATAGCTTTTTTGCCACTTATTTCATTTATTAAAAATTCCCATATGCATTAGAAAACTTATTTCTCCATATTCTTAAACAGTTTACGATCAAAAAACATAAATAGACAATATTATTTTACAAAAAACTAAAGTAATGACAGAAAGTGAGGAAACGTCCTATACAGAAAAAAAGTAGTTTGCCTATTGTTTTACTGAAATTTCAGATCTATCCTAACGCTTCTAGCACCGGCGAAAATATTTTTAACGGACTTTCTATTTGACACCAGTAAACAAACCAAACCGAAACATTCCAACGACATTAGCATTTCGGTATTTGGGGACTTTTTCAAACGCGCCCTACTGGAAAGCGAATTCCAGAAATTTCGCTACCTACCCACCCTAGAACCCAAATAGGCCGATGGGATTCGGTCGTACAACCGATTTTAGAGTGAGCGGGGTCATGTTCAATACGTCTCTCAGCACATGAAAAGACCGGGGTTAACAACCGAGTGCGACCATTAAAAGGCGAACAAAATGCCCAGTGCCTTTCTGTGCACTGCTAGGATCGTAAATGAAATAATGAAGGCTAAGAGTTGATCCGAATGAATTTGCACAAATGTCCAACGGTTTCTTGACAGTACAAAGATTTATAATAATTAAAATGTGAATTTAATGAAAATTTGATTTATTTATATCTGTAAAAAGATACAGGATGTTCCTAAAAGGTGTGTCATAAATTTAACAGCGTGTTCCTGAATCAAAAGTATGTCTATTTAACACAATTTATCTATATACAATTGAGCATCCCTGCGGAGCTACAGCCCTTCAAAGTTTCCATTATTAATTTATTTTTATAAAATATTTTTGTCATGTGTACAGATAAACTTTTCAAAATTGGCATGAACGCTCACAATAATCGGTAAGAAAACGCTTGCAAATAATCGGCAAGATTCTTATCTATCTCACTTAAAACTGAACTGTAGACAAGATTATCTCTGATTTATTACTCAATGGATGGTAGACGTCACGTTCCCTTTAAGGACAGAAAAAGTATCTGTCACATTGACATCTACCGTTCATGAATTAATTAGAAATAAGCTTTTGTTTTCTGCAGTCACCTTTTATCGAAAAACTAAACGACCATGAAATAATAAAGCCAATATTTTTAATTGCAATTTTCACGAAAACGGTGTACTTTTAGAACTTTGAACAAGAAAAAGATTCATTTTATTTTTTTAATTATTTTCAATATGGTATAACTAGATTTAAGATATTTTGTCTTGTCTAAGAATTATATGCAAAAAACGAATCAAGTTTCAGGTTAACTACTCTTCAGTTTTAAGTGAGATAAGAATCTTGCCGATTATTTGCATCCTAAGTGATCGTTCATGCCAATTTTGAAAAGTTTATCTGTACACATGACGGAAATATTTTATAAAAATAAATTAAAAATGGAAACTTTGAAGAGCTGTAGCTCCGCAGGGATGCCCAATTGTATATAATAAATTGTGTTAAATCGACATGATTTTGATTCAGGAACACGCTGCTAAATTTATGACATACCTTTTAGGAACACCCTGTATAAAACCGAAAAATTCAGGTATACCTGCATGCTTTTTCTCATGTCAGATTTAGCATACTTTCTTTTAAATACGAAATTTCTTTCTTTCTAAAACTCTCAACACTGACAAGTCTTGAGGTTTCTAGATAGAGCAATATTCTTAATACGTACTTAACTCCTTTATAGAATAGCTATTTTTGGTTAATGTGTTGGTAATATGTGCTGTATTTGCATATACATATGTATGTACCTACATAATTTTGATTCATGCTATTATAGCCAGTGAACTTCATTTATTATTCTAGAAGGCAGCTGGCACCATGTTGTTTGCTACTTTGTGGACAAATATCATTGTTTGAATATGTACATTTTATATGGAAGTCATGACATTCTAATACCACGAGTATTCTTTGTATATAGTACGCCAGCCTCTATTTTTTGAGAGTTTACACTAGATACATATCTATGTAAATAACAGATGCGCAATATGGGTGTGGATTTCTGAAAGGTTTTTTTAAAAGTAACAGAAACGAAGTAAAATATATACTATTTCATTAAAAAATGCAAATGACGTCATAACTCACAAATTAGTGATGTCACAGGCATGTAAAATAAACCAAACTGAACGCCATTAAAATCATTAGTTCACCTATCAGCGTTTTTGTGAAATATTTAATATACCTAACTTAAAATAACTTAATTTGAAAATTAAGCAGGTAAAATTATTTATTAATAAATTAAAATTTTGTAAAAGTCTTTACAGATACTATCAAAAAATAACACACAAATATATGATTATTGAATGATGCATGTACATATGTCGAATTCAACATGATATAAATAGATACATACATTCTGAAAATTCAAGAAACAAAATATAAAAGACTGCTTTCCCTTTTTTAAAACTTAAAGCACTGAAAATTGCAAATATTGATTTTATAGTTAATTTATCTCAAAAGTCAAGGACGTCGAGTTCTACGTTTTGTTGAAATTAAACAAATAGAATATAGAATAGTAATAGGTAGTAGGGATTTTAATAACGCTATCATTTTCTACTTATTTTTTTATCGAGACTTCATGAAGTTTTAAAAATCTATCTGGATACGATATTTTATATTGTAATTTTATTGTTCTCTGTTACAGCCTATGCTCTCATTTAAGTATGAGGATTTCTTAATATTAATCACAATAACATTTAATAGGCTACATTAATGGCGTTGAAACTATGTTTGGGAGTATTTATGAGAAGGGTGACACAAAAACAAACAATAAAATTTCGAATTAAAAACTCCTCATATTAGCGAGATAAGTCATACCTACTCTACCCTAGATTTCATCGAACATTTTTGTGTTACTAAGGAATCAGTACGCCACATCTGTTATAATAACGACAAAATCCGTTATCTAGAATCAATATTATTTCAGATACGATGCACATTCTCACCCAGAGGCTAAAATGAGATGTATACAGACCTTTTGATTAATTTCGATAAGGGTTATCTAAATACGTTACGTTTATTATTTATGAAAAATACGTGATTTATTAACTGATAGAATCTAGACGATATTAACGAAAAATTCACGGTCACGGGTCAACAAGTTGTTTAAAAAAAATACGAACCCTAGAATTAAAAAAAATGTAGAAGACAACAAATTTACTACAAAAAAAAAAAAAAAACGTTATAAACAGTTTTAATGCCTACTAGCAGTTATAATTTAATCATTTTCTTTGAAACCAAGAAAAGTTTGGTAGTAATTGATTTTCAAAATTACTCCAACTTTTTTAAGATGTTAACTTAGTTAAGATGTTTCTAAGATGTTGTACAAATGACAATTAAAATTTTAATTAAGCAATTATATCCTTATAGTGTACTGTGAATAAATTTCTTATTCTACTTTTAAGTCCAAATTTTAAAGCTTATTTAAAGATTATGTGAAATTAGGTACTGGCATATAATTTGTAATCTAACAAACCCTATAATATCAAAAAAAAAAATTATTGCACACACAAACTTTATGTATACATGTAGCAATAGCAATCTATACTTAAAAGTGGCCCACGAAACAAAATTAATAAAAAACATTATAAACAGTTTGAATACCTACTAGCAGTTCTAATTTAACCATTTTCATTTTTACCCTTAATTTTCCATACAGGACTGAAAGTAAAGGTCGGTAGCAATTGATTTTCATAATTTTTCTAAATTTTTTAAGCTCATAAGTTGAGAAACTAAGGTCTAGTTTTACAAATGACAATCAAAAGTGCAATTAAGCAATTATTATAATCTTATAGTGAACCATAAATAAATTTTCTTCTAGTTTTAAGCCCAGATTCCCAAACAAAATATGTATGTAAAATTAGCTACTGATTTCCAAATGTAAACCTGAAAGAAAATTGATTCTCAATTATTTAACTAAACTTTTAATGGCTGTTTGTAAAACTAAATCTTTATTAACACGCGATTGTTAACACAACAGCCGATTGAATCAACCCTTCTAGTAACAACACAACTGAAAATCTTAGATCAATCGATAAATGAGTGCGAGTATCACCGCCGTCACAACTTTCTGAGCATCAGTTTTTTGACAAGTGATATCAAACAATAAGACAGTAAAAAATGTAATATAAACAGAATGTGGATATGATAAATACCTCTAGCGATCTGCTTTACGGGTTGCACAGCTTCGTCGTGGATCACTCGATTTTCCCGAAGTAGCATCGGCACCAACGACGCGGCGGACTCAAGGCGGGCGTCCCGAGACACCCAACGCGGAGGACGACGCCGACTGCGGAGCCGAAGCCCGAGGGGCCCTCCGAACCGAGACGGCGACGCGAGGCAGGCAGCTCAGAAAGACGGACAGCTGCGAAAGAAATCAGTGCACACACTGTCGGGTTTTGTATTATCGAACTGGAGAGTCGCAAGTAAGGAACATCTGGAGCGGTCGAGGTTCTTTATTGTTCGGAAATGTGTCGGAGCAGACCTAGACGCAGCGGCGCGCGCTCCACTTCCTCCCGAAGGGGCTCGATCTTATTAAAACGTGATTTTTATTCTGATAATTCAAAATGAAATGAAAGGCAATAAATATACTCGTAATTAGACAGCATTTCACAAAAAAAAATCTGGAATAAACTACTGACTTTATTACTGACTTTTTTTGGTTTATAAAATGAGGTGGCTACCAAACTTTGCGGGGGACTTGGCTGCAGCTTAGACTACTGTGATGCAAGTGTGATGTCACTTCCGCTAAATTTATGGCGTGGGTTCCATTCTTATTTTAGTCCTATAAGAAGAGCCTGGGCTTAAAATGTATGTATTTTTATTAAAAAATACAGTTCATTTATAAATGATGTGGCTATTAAAGTTTGCGGGGGACTTGGTCGCAGACAGTTCATTTTTCAATTACTCCTTGAATCGTTTCCGTCGCAATAGTGCCCTATTTGATTAATAATCAATTTTGTCATACAATATAAGACGGCGAAGACAAATTTTCGAATTGTTTAAATACACATTTCATATACAGTATGTCCCCGGATCGAGTTTAAAAGAGGAAAAATTTGTTGTTTGATTTCCCCGAAAAATCACTCTTGATGATTTCCCCTGTTTTTTTTTTAAATAACCAAATATCGAGAAATACCATTTTTTTCATAATTTGGACTAAGATTTTTTTTATAATTATTAAAAAAAAATCAGTGGGCGAATTGCATTGCAAGATATCACTGACAACTGCTGACAACTAATAAGTCAGTATAACTTCAAATCGAATCTTCGTCATATTGCTACTATTTATATGCTATAATCTTGACTCTAGAACAAATAATTTATTTGATTCAATGCTACGGAACTGGGGAGAGTGCTATCGTGTTGTTATTAATAAATTTAACGAAAAATACCCGGAAGTTAGCATTTCTAATGTAGCAAAGTTGGTGACCAAGTTCTTAGAAACAGGCTCTGTTTCAGACATTAGAAAATCAAAAAAATGGTTGAATGAAGATGATGCTGCTTCAGTACTTGCCCTCCATTCAGTGAGAGAAGCTCCAAGATTATTACTTAGAAGAAGGGCAATTGAAACTGAAATAAGTAAATCGCATTTACAGAGAATTTTCAAGCAGAACCGGATTTTACTATTTAAACCAAAATTCAAGCACACCTTAGAGGAGGGTGATGAAGCCAAACGTTTGGATTTTTCTTTGGAGATGGGCAACAGAGTTTTAAATGACGTAGGAATTTTATAAGCGAATTTTGTTCTCCGATGAATCTACTTTTTCAACAAACGGCGTCGTTTCCTCTCAGCATTGCCGGTATTGGAGTGAAACAAATCCCCACTTTACTATTTCTTGTCGAAGAAAGTATTTCAAAAAAAGTTAATGTGTGGTGTGCGGTTTCATATACAAATGGCATTATTGGCCCATATTTTTTTCAAAGAAAATTTAAATCATAATACATATTTGGAGATGCTACAAATTTTTTTAACAGATAAACTTGAAATGAATTTCCTTTAAGTTATCGAACGAGATTGTTTTTCTAACAAGATGGGTACCCTGCTCATAATGCCGTTACTGTCAGTAATTGGCTCAATTCCGAATTTAATGAACACTGGATAGGAAGGGATGGTCCCATTTTATGGCAGCCGAAAAGCCCGGATCTGACAATATTGGACTTCTATCTATAGGGATGTTTAAAGTAAATTGTTTATCGTGAACCACTAGAAAATGATGAAGAGCAATTAAAAACAAGGATTCAAAATGCAGTCAAGTCCTTGTCAATTGAGGAAATTAGAAATAGTTTTAACGAATTTAGAACTCGAATTGAAATTTGTGCAGAAAAAGGAGGAGCATCATTTGAATAAAAAAAATTCTGGTTTGGTTTTGATTTCATTTTATAATCAGTTGTTTAATTCAATGATTAAACCATGAGACTAAGTAATTAGAATAATTCTTTTAGCTAACTAATTAATTGAGTTTCTATAGCATATAGTATCCTAGACAACAATATTATTGGGTTAAATCCGCCAACTAGAATTACTTATAAAATTTTGTGAATGTCCAAATTATGAAGAAACATGGTATTATCTCGAGAACCGTTTGAGTTATATAAAAAGTAATTTGTGTTTTGGGGGTTTGAAATCAAGCAGGGCAAATCACCAAGAGAGAAATTAAAAACTTTTTCTGAAAAATCAAAAACACAATTTTTTTTTCTCTTTTAAACTCGATCCGGGAACATACTGTATATCGCATTTTATTTCTTTCTACGGATATAAATCACACGGTCGAATCTCGTACTAATATAAAAATATCTATGAACTCAATGAATTCTGTAAGTTTAAACTTACTGAAAATAACTGAGCTGATCAAATACCCAGTTGGCTGACAAGTTTCTCCGCAAGGATAAATTCCATGATACCCCGGAGGCGCCGCCTATGAATGTAAATGTGCCTCGCCGCCACGGACAATCACAGGTTAGGAAATATGCATGGGCATGTGCATGCCAAGGGGCAAGCGACGGAGGGTGCCCCTTTCACATAAAAATTATTATTGTGTAGCCGTAAAGCCCGTGTACTGTGCGCAGCAACATAAAGGGGAATAGACGTTTCTACGATGTACATAAAAGAAAAGTGTGTTACTTAAGGAGGAAGGAAAATTCCGGAGGCACTTTGAAATTATTAAATCGCCCGTCAAAGGATACAATGTTTCTAAAGGATCGCGCAACTCGTTCTAGTGTTATTTGAGATAAGTTTCAGGTGGTGGGTGTTAATAAACAAATAAAAATTTAAAAAAAGGAAGGAGTTAAATAATGGTTATTTATGTAACACCTAAATAAAGTAATACTTTCTTTAAAGTAGGGCAATTTGACGGAAATCCCAATGCAAGTAAAAAAGTTAGTTCCTATCGTGGTGTATACACTTTCCAAATTTTAGATTTTTCTTCAAAATCGACAAGTAGAACTCTTTGCGTGAAGCTGTTAAGACCGTTTTTCGAAAATTTGATATTCTTTCAAGCATTGTTCTTTGGATTGTTCCGGTGGCAGACACACGAGTCATCCTTTTTACAACTAAAAACTTTTCTCTTGCTTTTTCACATGTATTTTCTAATAAATCCGGAACTACTAAAGCGCTAGAATTAATAAATAAACCGACGCGCACAAGGAGATGAAATTACGAAAAAACAGTATCAAGAGAGGAAAAGAAAGAGAGGGCTTTATAGGAAATACACTTATCTAAAAAGGTGGAAAAAAAAAGATGATAAAGGGGAATTTTGGGTTGATTTCTCAGAAAAAGTCACTCTTATGATTTGCCCCTGCTTGTTTCAAACCCCCCAAAACCAAGTACTTTTTTTAACCCAACGGCAATCTTTTTCTTCATATTGATTGCAAATTTTATAAGAATCTGTGGGATTTAACCCAATAATTTCGTTCTAGGTACTTTGCTACAGAATTATAGAAAAAAAATCGTACTTAATCTCTGTTTTAATCATCGAATTAAACACTATTATAAATAAAAAACTAAACCATTTTTTTTTCAAATAATGCTCCTCCTTTTTCTGCAAAACTTAATTCGAGCTCTATTCGTTAAAACTATTTCTATTTCCTAATTAAGAAAGACTTGACTGAATTTTGAATCCTTGTTTTTAATTGCTCTTCTCATTTTCTATTGGTTCACAATAACATCTTTTAACGTCCCCATATAACAGCCAATTTGTCAGATCCGGGCTTCTCGGCGGCATAATGGGACCCCCTTCCTCTTTTCATGGCATACGGAGGGCATTTAGAGGGCCTTTTTAGAAAATTCTCTTAAGTTAGTTCTGTTAAATTTGGTTCCAAATTGTTCGATTTAATTTTCTTGAAAAAAAGGACCAATGCCATTTGTATATGAAACCGAACCACACTTCTTTTTTGAAATATTGTCTTCGACAAGAAAAGTAAAGTGGGGATTTGTTTCACTCCAATCCGGTAATGCGAGAGAAACGACGCCGTTTGTTGAAAAAGGATTCGGAGACATCGCTTATAACCTCGTATTAAAAACTCTCTTCTCTCCAACCACGTTTGGCTTCTCACCCTCCTCTATGTTGCCTGAATTTTGGTTTAAATGGTAAAATCCGGTTCTGTTGAAAATTCTCTTAAATGAATTTAATTATTTCAGTTTCAATTGGCCTTCTTCTAAGTATTCTTGGAGCTTCTCTCACAATGGAGGAAAGAACTGAAGATCTTCATTCACCATTTTTTGGGGTTTGAATCAGAGGGAAATTCAAATGACTTTTTCTAAAAAAAAAACAAAATGTTTTCCTCTTTTAAACTTGATCCGGGGACATACTGTATAATCGCTCTCTAAGTTTTTGCCATTTTTTTCCGTTGTCTAATGCCATCCTACACGTAAATCCTTCTTCCCGAGAGTACTACAACGTCATGAAATCAAGGAATTGAACCGGCGGCGAGAAGGAAGGAAAGTGAAATGGCAGGGAAATAAAAAAAAAATTGACGCGCGTTTGCGGACTCGTAGGGGTTTCTTGTCGCTCTCAGACCGAGGAAGGCGACGTTTCTGAAGGGTCGCCGCGAGCCAATTTGCCGTTATTACTCTCTTCGCCGCCATGACCCCGCTATCGCAGGGTTGGTTTTCGTCTCATCCTCTAAACTGTCGTCCGAGCGGCGCTGGGTGGTCACGGACTCGACGTCTCGTGCGTCATTGGCGATTAGGATCAATCCATAACGTCTACTACTCACTCTCTACTTTGACGGGTTCCTGCTTCGGTTTCTGCTTTTTTCATAATTATAAATACACTACCATGCAATTTTTGCACCTAGCAGGGCCGGATGCAGGGGTGTGGGGGCCCGGGGAATGAAAAAGGCTTCAAAATCAATAAATTCCATAATAATTTTATTTTTACATTTAAAAAACAAATTTCCACTTTTACCTTTTTTTGTTATTCCCTAAAAATCTTTTACTTTCTGACGAGCGATGAGCGGGGAACAGTTGATAGGCTTACTATATTTAAGTGAAAGACGTTTTTTAAAGGCAAAACTTTAATATTTCTTCGAAGTCCTTTTCTCAACAAAACTCTCTTCTAACTGAAATTGCTAAGTTTTTGCGTATCGTCGTACGCAGCCTATTTTTAATTTTTCATTTTAGAAAATGAACGTTCTCCGCTGAATTATCCACCATTAACACTAAATCTTCTAAATGTATTTCAATTTAGGAATGTAAGTTGTTATCAACCAAAATTCTGTAGAAAAATTTTTTGTTCACTGTCAACTTTGTATCCTTCTTAAGTCTTCAGGTACAACTGAACTACTCTTCTCAGACCGATTTGAATTAATTAAAAGAGAAATGAGAGTGTTGGAGATTAAAAAAAATTTTTTTTTCTGGACTGAGACAAAATGCGAGCGTGACGTGGGGTAAAATGTGCTACTCCACAATTGTTAGTGAATTTGGAAATTAAATTTTTCGTTTGGACTTCTCACTTTGGCCCCTTTGAAATAAAAAATACCTGATCTCTTTTTTGCCCCTTTTAAATAAAATGATTTTCGCTTGGAATTTCCTTTTGCCATTTGAATAAAATTGCGCTTGGAACTTTTGCTTTTGCCCTTTGAAAGTTGCATTTCATCTCGTACTTAACTGTCATTTTGTCCCTTAACCGGTGTACATTTTTACCCCGTATCAATAAATAATGAATTTTGCGTTATTGAATTTTGCAAGAGGTCTAAATTTTGTAGTTCCACCACTGAATAGATTTGAATAGAATGAAAATATCCCTTTTTGGATATATTTCATTACTCATTACTTTCTTAAAAATTACAATTTTTTATCATTATTCAATTTTTTGAATCCAAGGTTTGTGGAGGCTCTCAATGTGTGGAGGCCCTGGCTGCTCCCGCTGTGCATCCGGCCCTGGACCTAGACAATGAACAGTAACACTGTTTTTTAACATATTTGAGGTTATGTAGCACCGCGATTTTTTTTTTCAAAAAACATGTTTGGGATCTTAAAGTACAGGTCTTCCTCTTTTAAATGCCGTTGAGTTTGCTCAAATATCTTTTTTTTCGCCGATATACCGCTATTTTGAAATTTTCATGTTTGTGATTTTTCACTGTACCTTGACTGTTTTTTTTTTTATTAAGAAATGTAAAAAATATTTAAAAATCAATCAATAATCAATCAATTCAACAAGTCAATATTTTCTTATGTCAAAAGATCTACTCGTTCAGAATCTAAGGTCAGATTTTTAAAATTATTGGAAGAAAATTCAATATGGCCGACCTGAGTTGAAGTTACAATAGCTTCTATGGAGCTTTTATGAACTTTTTTTTTAATGAAAGAATGGCGTCTTTATTTAGATTCTTTTTGTACACTAGAAATGTATAGTAATATAAAAATAAAAATAAAGGTTAATAACAATTATATTACTTATGACGGAAACAATATCGCAACGAAAATGCGAAATTACGATAAAATGAGTATTCGATTGACCACACCTTTTCTATGTTTTCGAAGTAGCTGAAGTTAAATTTGATGTTATATTTTCATTTAATTTAATGAAAAATTCAATATGGTGAGACCATGAAAACTCGGAAAATAAATAGGATTTTTCAGATATTCTAACCTAAAGGTGCAAAAACACTTTTTTTTTACATTTTTGAGTTTATGCAGCATCGTCACTTTTTTGTAATCAAAAAACAAGACAGCGTATCTTGAAGTACTGGTCTTACTCCTGAGTTTGTGCAAATATCTTTGTTTTCGCATTTTTGAATTTGCATGTTCGTGAATTTCTCGGTATACGAAAATTGTGTGGTCACTTTTTAACACACTAAAATTTTGTATTATCTAATGAACTGTGAAAATGCAAAAGGGTTTAATGTGTTTCTTAATTTAAATATGCCATTAGTTTTGTCAAAATATATTAGGTATACGTAATTATATCAGGTATAGGAAAAATCACAAACATGTGATTTTTAGAGGGATTTGTTTTCAGCGGGAAAAATTACTTCGGAAACAACTATCCATTGTCCAGGGGCACAAAATTTTCGAAATTTTGCAGGGTAGTGTTATTATGATATCCTTGAATTTATTTTTGACATAAGGGAACCACGAAGTAGGAGGTTAAACGACTCTAAGAAGAATATTCAATAGACTTGAAGTCTATTGAATAAACAAATGTTGGTCTGAATAAAAAATTGTTATGTAGGAAACCATCAACGTGTAACACACATTTAAAAAGGACGGGCTACAAACAAAAGATACGAGGTGAAAATCTACATGAAGAGTTTAGTTGTAATTTATGTGTAAATTGTAAAAAAAAATCAGTAATCTTTCTCCGTATACAGCGGTCCGGATATTCTTCCGCACTTCCCACAGTAATCTGGCGACTTCCAGCGAAAATGAGGGCGACTTCACCGACAAGTTCGAATCTAATGACGACGAGGATGCTCTAATTGTACCGCGTCTAATTCGTGATTTACGCGTCCGCTCACCCGCGCTGCGATAAGAATACCCGTATGTTATATACGTTCTCACCGCTGCGCTGCGTTGCCTGAAATCCGTCATTAACCCTTTGCAAAACTTTGAAAAAAAAAATCGATTTTTTTTGCTTTTGCATATTTCGATAGTCTATACCTTTAAAAATAACATACTAAAATTTCACGTGCGTATCTCAAATAGTTTTTGAACTACAGCCTTCTAAAGAGTAGCCGCTCATTGGTTAGAAAGTTATGTTTGCTACGGGGCCTACCTGAGTTATTGTTTGGACTCTGTCGTCATCGTCGGCGCCGGATTTATATTTAACGGGCCTTTGGGGGGGCACCTGTAGAAAACGAATTCTGTGGGGGTCCCCTTGTAAGAAAATCAAATTTTTTATTATCTAATTATATATCGGTTATTAATTATTATATCCTCTCGAAGAAGTTTTATTATTTGAATGATCAATGTGTATGTGAATGTTCCACGTTCTTTGATTTTTCGAAAATGTAGGAGACAAAAAATATGGGTTATTCAACTTGTGGGGGCCCCTGGGTTGTGGGGTCCCCCGGGCAAGTGCCCAAAGTGCCCTTATGTAAATCCGCCACTGGTCATCGTAAGTCATTATAATAGGATTCCAACAGGCGGTTTTTGAAGAAGAGGAAGGTGAAGTATGGGCCTGAAATAGCAGATTAGCTCTAGGTATGATATTTATCTATTTATAACAATGGAATCAATCATTTTATCTTTGAACGCGTTTTTCTCCAAACTGCATTTTTCTAATTTGCTGCAGTCATAATTCGATTACAAATCATCCGATCGATTTGATTTTTTTTTGCTTTTTTATATACGTTTCTCTATACAATGACACTCCAGTTTTTCGATTGTAAATGCGTATTTGGCACCCCAAAAATCATCAGATTTTTGAGCGAAATTTTAAACTTTTTTTCAAAACTCTGTTATTTTCTTAAATTACCTTTTTTTTTCACAATCCTGGGTCATTGCATAGGCAATACCTTCTAGTTTAATAGTTTTTTATTTATTTTTTATTGCAGCCATTGTGAAGGCCGCAATCACTGCAGCAGTGGAGGAACTTTTTTTTCGAGACTTGGGAGATAGCGAATAACTCGCTGAAAATAAAATTTTTTTGTTAAAAATTTTTACTATGTATTCATTATTTATGTACAAATATATCCTAAAAATTTGAAAACATTTGATTCAGTACTTTTTTTTTATTTAATTCCCAAAAATCACCTTTTTTTTAGGCGGTCACACTAGGTGTGCCCCTTAACGTCCAAACTACAGTTTTTGTATATCCTCTCTTTCGCAACGTGCCAAGTACAAGAAACTATGGAAAAAAAATCTGGAAATGCATTTCCGAGTATTTTTGGGGGTATAAAAAAATTCATAAAAAGTTGAACCTTACCCCTGTATTTGACCATTTAAGTTGAAAAGAGCACGATTTTTCAAGTATATTTTTTCAGGTCACTAACTAATATAAACATTGAATAAATAATAAACAAATACTTATTAAAAATAGCTATTTGACAATTAATTTGCGTGACAAAGTGTGGCAGAAGTATTTCTGATAAAACAAATCTATTCTTTTGACCACTACGATTTTATTAAAATTACGTTGAGGTTACTAAATGAGAAAAAATGCCAGTGGCGTACCTATTTCTTTTTTTCATAACAATATAGTGACTATCCACATGCACACGTTGATAGTGCTAAAAAAAATAATTTAACATTCAAAACATGCCTTCTATCACAGTGTGTAAATTTAAAATGAACAATTTAATCTAGTGCAGATGTTCGAAAAAAAAAACGGAAAAAATAATACAACTTTAACGCTCTGTATCTCAAAAACTAAATCACTTCAAAAATTATCTCCTTCAGGTTTTCAGATTACTTAGGAAACATCCTGTATACGGAAAAAATATATTACTTGATTGCTGATGTTTAGTATAACAAGAAAAAAACGGTTCAAGACATTTAAAAAAATCTGCTGGAGTTGGAGCAATTAAAATATTTTTACGAAGCACCATGACACAATGAGAAACTATTTGTTTTAAAATACATACTACGGAATAAGTGTTTCTCAATGTATTGAAAATTTGCACGATGTCCCTGAATGTGTATTTATTTAATTTGATTTTTATAAACTAGATTTAGTTTGGGTATAGTAAAAATCGTTAAAATTGATGATTTTTGACAAGATTTTTGGAAATGAGAGGTTCAAAACAACTCGGAATTGATTGGTAACAGTGAAAATACCGTGAATTAGCTGTTTATATTATTTAACGGTATAGGAGTAATGAAATACGATACACTCTACGAGAAATCAATAGATGGCGTTGTTCGCTATACACTCGGCAACCTGCTTAAACGGTGGGGATAAAAGATCGACAGCGGCGACGATCGAATTCAGTCTGCGGCCCGCTATTGTAGACTACTGAACTCCCAAGCTTCCTGGGAAAGTAAGTAGACCAGCCGGAGAGGCTCCACCAAGTCTTTCCGTGCAGCACCGTCAGTGCTCTCCGAACCTGAGACTTAACCAAGCAAAAGCCCTCGGGAGGAAAGAGAGCCAGGCGGACGTAGTGGGCCTAGGCGACCTCCTGCGGGACACCACGACGAGATACATTCTCGCTGGCCGCTATAGCAGTGCCGACAGCGCGAGACCGTCACGTGGGTGTCTAAAGAAGGCGGGCCCATCTCTGGTACGGGGAACCGCTGTTTTCCGTCCGACTCCCGCCAGTGCTCTCCGAACCTGAGTGACAATACTGAACATCTCGGGAGGAAAGAGAGCCAGGCGGACGTAGATTTGGCCCCCTAGCTTCTTCTTGCAAGACACCACGTGATATATTCTCGTTGGTTGGCAAGCAAATTTGGGAAGCGAGACCTTCTCGTGGGTGTCTTAAAAAGAGGGCCCACCAGGTCTTCTAGCTCTGAGGTTACGGGATATGGTTATCATTGTTGTTTATTATTAGTGTTCGTTTCGAGATCGCTCGTGCTGTCTCGCTTGCGTTCGTTGGCGTACCACCCTCACAGGTAGTGGGGAGAGTATGATGGACGACGGTAATAGTTGTAGGCCCAAGAGTCTTTTTGAAGGGACCCCTATGTAATATGTTCTTGCTGGCTGCTAGAGCCAAATGTTAACAGAAAATAGAAAGACCTTCGCGTAAGGTATTCAAAAAAGCCCCCCCACCACTTTCACTCATTTTTTTCGTGACTGACGTCTCGACGTACTACTAAGGTTCCGGTGGCCGCTTCCGACGCATGCGCACTTGCTACCTACAAAAAAATGAGCGAAATCGAGTTCATCCGACTTGGCACGAAAACATACGAACGATTCAAACAGTGAAAAAGAGTTACCCCGTCCATTAGCGTATCACATTCGTATATTTTGTTGTGTCTCGATCTTGCGTTGACTCCGCTCTAATGTGAAAAACTGTGACGAAATCCGAAAATGAACGAAAAATCTAATGCAACTTGATTTTGATTTGAATTCGTTTAAAGTATTTTGAGGGATGGTCATTTCTAATGTAAACATTTTACTAGAATGGAATTAGTTGGTTCTGTAGCACATTGAAACTGAAAATTAGAATACGATTTAAAGAACATTGAAGTACCTAACTGTGAGTAGTAGTAAAAACTAGTGTTTTTAGGTACTTCAATGTTCATTAAATCTTCTTCTAATTTTCAAATTCGCAGTGCTACGGCCATATTTTATTATCACCAAGCTCGAAAAAATATAAGGAATTTCAATCAAATATAATTATGTAATATACCTACAAAATACAGTGTTTAATTTGAAATCATAGGTTGGTAAGATTTTTGGTTAAACCGGATGTTATACAGGGTGTTTTAGTATAGCACGACTTTTAACACGTGATAGAACTTTGAAAATCAACACAAAAATTTTATGTAAAATACATAGGTCGTCAAAGGCGCTTAGTTTTCGAGGTAAGTACACGAAATTAAAATTAAATTTTAAAAACAGTTTTTTTTAAATATCGTAAATATTTTTCAACGTATTTACATTAAAAGTTGGTATACGGGGGGTTTTTTGGTATCAGAAAATCTACTATGAACATCTTTTTACTGTAGCCGCTAGAGGACGCTCTGTATTGTACACTTTACGGATTAAAATGACCAATAATGTTTTCTTAATGTACGTTATGGCTTTTTTATTCAAAAATCTTATTTTAACCGCTTTTCTAAATCCTGGAGTGGGCACTGGAACCTTCGGCGTAGAAACAAAAAACTGGACGTTTACCGAACTACTACACTGTTCTCGACGCGCGTTTCGCCAAACAAGTTGGCATCTTCAGGAGAAGATTCAAACTTGTTCTGTAGTTCGTGTTGGAAAAGAGTTTTTTTTCGTTTTAAACAAAAAATGTTTACAATATTTGAAAAAAATGTTTTTAAAATTTAATTTGAAAGCTTTTTGCATTAATTTTAATTATTTAATTGTGTCGATAAACAAAGCAAAAATAAAATACAATGACTGACTGTGTTTCACACAGTGCATTTAAATGGAAGTATTCATCGCTTAACTATAAAACAGACCACCAGCCACAATTGCCTTTTTTTGCTTCTATGTATTTACGTTCCTGTGATTGCCACAGATACAAAAAACTGCGCAGCATTGCAGTATTACTTCGAGTTCTCGTAAATACCGGTACACAGATACAGGCTATTCAGACGGCATACCCGCGTAAATTCATATCGGCCAACTTTGAAACTATAATATGTACAATATTATCGCATTATACGTGGGGTCCGCGTGGCCGCTAGACGGACTCAATGCAACACTCCCATTGTGCATTATTTAATCTGTGCTGACCGAGTTTTCGCGGAACTCTAATTCGTAATTAGCCGCTTCCTGCCGAGGGGGTGGGAACAGGCCCGGAGAACCGGCCGAATGTTTGTTTAATTAATTTTTACGGCCGCTACCGTGAACGGACTCTTCGTGGTATCGTTTTTCCACTGAGTTACGGGTCTGGATCTGATGTAAGTCGAAATCGAATCTCAGTATTACACGATCCTGAAATATTTCGGGTAGAAACTAATGAAAAATTAGAGCAATTTTCCGCCTCACTGAAAAATTAAAAGAAAAGAAATTTAGAAGGAAAATAAAAATAAATGCAAATAATGCTGTAAAAAACGAATTGCAGATGCCCATATTTGTCAGCAGGCGAATTTTCGTCTAAAAAAAACAAACGTTCTAAAATCGAGCAGAAGACTTTTCCCCAAAAATCACCATTATGCTTAGTCTCCTACTAACCACTCTTTAAAATACACTCTAAGTTCCACTGTTTACAAATTTTCCCATCTGCTGCTGGTTGTCTTAGAACAAGATTCCTGGTATTACTGAACATTACACACCGTTTATTTTAAAAATGTAATAAACCTTTATGACATACTAACAAAAATTTTAACAGCAGTAAAAGGATCAATTTTCAACAGGACTGACTAAACTGTTACAGTGATTTACACCTTCAACGAGTTTCCGTAACTTTTTTTTTATAACATAAGAAATAATAAATTACAGATAATAAAATAATAACTTGTGTAAATAAATGACAATCATTATCTGCTGTTTTCTTTAAGGAAAATTTGAGAACATGGATTTAGTAATATTTATGATCTGATTTCAAACCTTTTCAAAAATCAGATAGTAATATAGTTTTTTTTTTAATTTTAATTAAAACAAGATAGCTATAGACGATATTTGTGAAGTGCCCCCGCCATTATTTCAGAAACGAGGAATACAAACTGAAATTTTCAGAGGGACGAAGTTAGACTTAAAACATTTGTTTTCTTCGTGGCCTACCATTACAGAAAACAATTCTAACGTCAAAATTGAATTAATAAATATTATACTACATTCTAGAAGTGATTTGGAAACTTTTGTTGCTTAAAGAAGATCGATTTCCATTTAAAAAAATGAGTGTTTAGAGTTCTTTATGTCACATCAACAGTAACAATTTAATTTTTGTTATGTAATCTTGTGTTTTCGTGTAATTTCATCTATGAAACGTCATTCTTTGGTTCCAAGATAAGGAGGAGAGTCTGTGGAGAGTCATCCTCTCCTTATCTGTACGTAGATTGTTCTAAGGAAACAGACGTATTGTTAGTTCATAACGTAACACATTTTACTGAAAATATGTATGAAATATATTACTGCCCAATTATTTTACTTCATGTTAAACACACCGAAGAATAACCTAGTCGTTAGTGTATGGAAATGCGCATTGTAAACCGACCGGTTTCTCATTTTTATTTAAATGTCCACCGAGTCTATTCTATGGATTAGCATAAAAAGTGGACCCCGCCAACCTGTACAAAAAAACAAAAAACTCACTTCCGTCACTATTAATACACATTTTTGTATGTAACATTTAAATGAAAATGCCCTTTTCGAGGGACGGGGGAGATTCGGGGTCAAGGGCCCATCGAAATATCGACATAATCACCGGTATTGTTCCCGAGAGGACGGCTCGGCAGAAGGTTGTCCTTTCTATCGAGTGTTTGCCGTATTTCCAGAAGCGGAAACCGCTACTCTACCGCTCGAACAAAGGCGCAGAGCACGATGCTACGCGCTCTATCAGGGTGAGCCAAACTAGTCGGCGAATCATACAAAAAAACCCAAACATTAATATCAACAAACATTTCTACTTTTTCCCATAAAATTTCAGCATTTTAAATTAAAAACTAAAAGCACTGTTATTAGTAAGTATATGGACAGAAGAATATACATAGATTTTTAGACGATTTTCTTAAAGGCCAACCTGTTTCTGTCCTGGGCTTAAAGGTCAGGGGTCGATATAATCTCGTGAGTTCCCTACGGTACATATTGCATTCCCAAGGAAAAGTTTTATTTAGAAAATAGATTTATTATTCCTTACTCTTTAAGACTGAAAGACATGTATGTACAGGATGATTATTTTATCTTGACTACGCCATTTTATTCAAAAATGGCTAAATGAAATTATAATGCGCGAAAAGTATAATGTTCACAAATACTAGAATTTGGCATGTATAATAGAAAGAACTGCATGACGTCAGGGTTGCGACGTTTCGGACATTTTTTTCTCACAAACATAGCAGTTTTTGGCATGCTACGATTATTTGTTCATTTAGCGATTTTTTTCACTTACAATCTGAATCCATAGCATCAGAACTCCTCAAAACGCTCATATGCGAAATTTGAACAAAAAATATACAAGGTGTTTCTTGCTATCTCTACCTATAGATCTCACAATTGAGCAAAATATCGAATTTGAAAGCCGCTAAACGAGTCAAGGTATGCCATGCAATAATGTCAAATACAGTTGAAAGTTATCTGGAATCAACCGTACTTTCAGCTCAATATTTTCCTTGTGTGTGCCAAGAAATATTCTTTTTTTTTTCAAGTTTTGTATGGTCTAAGTATGGTATGGTACTAAGTTTTGCTTTAGTTTCATTTCAATACAGGTATATTTTTAACAAACGAGCTATTACCTCTTTTTGGGTGTAAATTAGTGAATTTGAACTATTGCTGCGAAAATCATTTCCGTTTTCAGTATGTGATCTCATGTCTGCTTTTTTGAGTTGTTGTGTGTTCAAAAATCATGTCTGCCGTGGAAATTTGCAACCAAAATAACTTTTGTATTAAACTTAACTGTTCTGAGATTAATAATTGTTGGCTGTTTCTGTAGAAAATGTAGTAATGCATTATTTTAGTACTCAAGAAAAGCTTTTTCATCGAAAAAGTCGATATTTCGATATTTTACTTAATTTAGAAATCGTATAGAAAGAAACACCTTGTATATTTTTTGTTAAAATCTCGTATATGGGAGTTTTGAGGAGTCTTGACTAACGCTTTGGACTCTTTTTCTTCCTTTTTTTCTTTTTGCTAAAAATCGACTTTAAATTGTTTATAAAAATTGTAATCATTTCATCTTAAAAACGTGTGTAATTCCCTAGATAATTTATCTAAAAGTACAGTTAAAATTTCAATAACGAAAAAATGAGTGAGTACAGTTACGGATTTGAAAATGTTTAAGTTTATCGTTTTTTTTACAGATTTTAGAGTTAATGTGTTCTCTATTATAAGTTTTTAAGGGTGTCTTTTTGGTACTCAAACCCTTTTTTGTTTATTAGTAATTAACCATACCTTATCCCTAATCCAAATCAGGTTAAGTTAAATTTAGTTTTCCTTTTTTTTATTTAAATGTAGGTTTTTTTTGAGGAGAAAGTAAATTGTATATTGATGTACTAATAGAGGGGGACCTATAGTCTTTAGCGGTCTTTTTGATATTAAAGTATCGTTCTTTTTTCGTAAAAAAAGGCATATCTATTTTTTGTTTTGCTTTGAAATTTCCTAGTGTATTAATCTTGATTCAGAGACTTAATAATATTTTTTAAGTAGGCTTAATTAAAAATTTGTTTACTGTCAAATTCAACTTTCCATGTTATTCTCGGCTTTAGACAGACTCTTGAAAAGTGCAAAATGTCCGAAATCGTTTTGGTCATATTGAATTTCGAAGGCATAAAAAACAGGTCATTAGGCTTTATCTTAAAAGCAATGGTAGGGACAGAAGAAGCAGTTTTCGATGCCCTTTAAACCAGAAAACAATTTAATGGATTATCTTGAAAAATGAGGATTATATGGATTTGTACATAAATAAACTAACTTTTGTTTTGTAAAACATTTTTTGTAGATAGCGACCTATTGTAAATTATAAAGTCTAAAGGGCTAATGATAAAAGTTTATAAAACACGACGAGTTTGTACTTATAAAACACCGCATTAGGCAGTACTTAAAGTTAAAAGCAAAAGTTTGACGATCTTCGCTGCAACTCCCGATTATTACCTCGCGTCATATCGAGTCGACGATGTGCAAACTCCCGGAGTCGTGCGGCCCGCGCTAATTCGCACACTCCGACGATCGCCCGATTCCTTTATCCAATCAAAACTTAATTGAATGCATTCCTTTATAGAGTTAATGCCGGATGAGCAGGAAGCGAAGTGTTCTTAGCGGTTCCTCCACTGACGCGGCCAAAGAAAACGCTCGGAGGAGGATACCGATGGATTTTTTCCCCGTTTCTTTTGTTAACTCAATGGGATGAAAGAGTTTTTGGGAAGTTTCGGAGATTCGGAGTACGCGTTCCGGGTATCTACCGGATTTGTTTCTTCAACTCTATAATCCGCTCGAAAATACCGAGAGATAAAAAATGCTGTCAGGTCTATATTCATTCTACTTAACGCGTGTTCAACAAAATTTGACCTCAAAGTCGGTTTTGACAGTCTAAACGTAGATATCTTTATTTAGCTGCCTATCTTTCATAGGCCTAAAATTGTTCTGTGTTCTGTAGTTTGATAGCTTGTGGACTATCAAGGTTAAAGTTCTAACCAAAAGAGTTTGCATAGATTATGCTAAAAACTTCAACAAGAAACGTTTATGGCAGAATTCAACTTATTTTTGGACCACCGAAGTTGGTGTTTGAATGGTGTACATCAAAGTTGGCCCAATTTTCTTTAATGGAACTGGATGACTACCGAACGATATAGGGAAGGAATTGTTATAGCTTTCGTCAATCAGCTGGATGATGACGAAATTGCCACAATTTACTTCCAGCAAGATGGTGCTAGAGCTGACACTGCTGGTGAAACAATGGTAATGTTACAGAAAAGTTTCCATAATTGCTTCAAGAACCTGAATTTCCAATATGAATATCCTCAAGTTCTTGTGATATAACAGTATGTGATTTTTCTGTGGTCATTCCTAAAGAACACAATTTTCCAAGCTGCTATTAATAGCCCTGAGCGGCTTCAAGAAGAAAAAAATGGAAAAATATATGTAAATGACATTAATTGGCTCATGCGGTTTTTTTCACAGCTAGAGGTCAAATTTATTTGAACCCTTGTTACAAATACTTATGAGATCTTATAAAATTCGGTATTGATTATCTTTGAAAAAAAAAAACACAATGTGTATATAGCTACGAAAAACATGTTCGCTTAAAAAAAATATAACACGTAAATAGGGCATTTCACGTCAACTAAGTGAGGTCAAAAAAAAATTCTGTTTGAAACAGATCACAATCGATAGTACTTGCTAAAAAACTAGCTTCCCTAAAATTTTAGATTTTTTGAGCCACAAGGAAAGGGATGGTGAGGGTGAGAAAATACAAATTTTCGTTTCGACTATAAAATTTCAATCTTTCTCGGCAAGAAAATGAAAAAAATTAAAAGAAGGTTGCAAAGGTTTTCGACGTGTTTTTTTTTGCGTAGAACCCGATAAAAATATTTTCAAAATTATTGGGGGTAGTTTTCACCCTTATTTTGAGGATTGAAAGTTTAAAATCGAAATTTCGAAAAGTATGACACGATTTTTTTTTCAATTTTCTTTTTTTTTTTTCTTTTTTTGTACTTTCGATTAATTTTTAATTCATAATGGGCGTCGACTAGGCTGGCCCAAAACACGGCCTAAAGGTGAAAAAACGTGGTTTTAACGTATTTTCTCATCCTGTGTGATATTAAATGGCAAGTGAATAATATATTCCTAGGTTTTTAGGGTCGCTGATCACGAATCTAACGTCAGATTTTCAAAAAACAAAATGGCGGATCCAGTATGGTAGTCAACTTTTAAAAGATGGCTAAATTTTGAAATTTAAAAAATACCATCGTATTCTACGGGAAATTTTCTACGTTAGATTCGTAATCAGCGACCCCAAAAACCTTGGAATATATTATTCACTTGCCATTTACTATCTCACAGGATGAGAAAATACGCTAAAACCACGTTTTTTACCTTTGGCCTTTTTTTGGCCAATCGACGCCCATTTATTCAAATATCAAAAAAAAAGAATTTGAAAAAAAATCGTCATACTTTTCGAAATTTCGATTTTAAACTTTCAATCCTCAAAATAAGGGTGAAAACTACCCCCAATAATTTTGAAAATATTTTGATCGTATTCTACGCAAAAAAAAACACATCGAAAACCATTGCAACTTTCTTTTTAATTTTTTTAATTTTTTTTTGTTATTTTAGGTTGAGTAATTTCTCACCCTCACCATCCCTCTCCTTGTGGCTCAAAAAAATCTAAAATTTTGGGTTTTTTTAGCAAGTACTATCGATTGTGATATGTTTCAAAGAGATTTTTTTTTGACCTCAATTAGTTGGCGTGAAATGCCCCAAATGTATATCGTACTTTTGAGATCAAAACGATTTAAATACTTTGTCAAGAAGGTCGCAATAATGTTTAAATGTAGATAAAGAATATCTACATTTTTATGTCGACCAATCTCCTTTCACTAAATCACAATGGAAGGTACAGTTTCCGGCGTACAACGCTTTTATTAACAATATTTTTAAGAACAAAAATCCGCTTGCCTGCTTAGTCCGGCCCTGCGTTGTCGCCCTAAATTCCCATGTCTAATATGGAAAATCCGGTTTCACGAGAATGCGAACGTTACGCTTCCACGCCATCTTTCAGTTCCTAATTGCGTCATAATAATAACCGTCGAAGGCATTCTCGGGGACCGTCGGCCCGAATCCATCCCAGAGTGCATTATGCTTTATTCGCGGATCTCACGGATCGTCGGCCCATTCAGTTCGGGCGCCTCGCGTCGCGCCATGCACAAAGCCGAGTAAATATAATTGGCGCACTGGGCGCCATTGACGGATGGCACGAACATCATTAATTTTTCTTTCACACGCGCGCTCATCGCCGTCGTCGTCGTCGCGACGCGGCCCGGTTTGCCCGAGGCGGAAGCCGCTTCCTGCTCAGCCGCGGCGCAGGGCCGGCCTCGCCCTATTGCGACACCGAAAACAAATACCCTAGGCGCAGAAATTGAGGGGTATAAAAAATACCAAATTTTAAAGCGATTTTCAAAGAGCTGTAAAGAGAAAATGCTCGTAGAAAAAAAAAGGAAATAGAGCTCAAAGTTTCTAGTTTTTGAATCTTGAGATTAAAGTTTTTTTAGCGTCAGCAATTTTTGTGTAATCATAAGAAAACCATCGAGATTTTTTTTAAAATTTTTGATAATCTCATAAAGTTCTTTTTTGATAATTTAATTCTTGTTAATTGACCTGTTTTTTTTTCATTCCGAGCTCGAAATAGCTCGAAGAGAATTAACTTATCTGAAAGAGCTTTATGATGAAAAAAATATTACGGAGTTTATTACCATTTACGGAACCAATATTCGTAAAGAAAAATCGGACCTGACTGCCAAATACAGCTACCAACTGTTGAGCTTTCTATATACGAGCCCGATCGCATATGAATTGGACCACTAAAATTAATAACACAACTTTATATTTCGGGGTTAATTGATTTTGTTAAAAGTTACAATAAGTGTTTAAAGTACCGGGTTTCTATTCAATTTTAGTCAATTTGTTCCAGTTTATACGATCACAATAACACAATTGTTAATATGTGAGCTCACCTTGTACATAAAAGACTCTCATATTGGTAGCTCTACTGCCTACTTCAAATCAAACAGTCGTTGCTGTTTGCGTAAAATGTTTCAAACCGTGGTATTTTAAAATTTTGATACTGCATTTTGTTCAATTGTTTCAGTAGTGTCACTGAAACAATTTAACACATTCTTACTGTCTTTTATGAACTTGAACTAAATTACGAAAAAGTGGTACAATTCGTCAAACTACAGCTGAATGCTTCGTGTCCTTTGACTGAACATCATTCCTTAAGGAAGATAATAGAAGCGAGTCCGTCTCTGCCTCTGACAGATCGACAAAGCTATTGGTATTCGGAGCGAGGCCCGCCAATAATGAGAATAAAACAGATAACAAGATTAACATCGGTCACAATTAAGTTTACTCTTTTTAATTGATTTCGCTGACGAACTAAGCAGGACCCAGTCACACTGTAACGAAAGTAAAGGAGGAGATGAAGTTTTTCTCCAGCTGGACGTAGAATAAAATAATTTCCTTTTTCGAGAGCAAATATTTTTAATTACGAGTATATGAATACTTGTCGTTCAAAAAATTAGATAAAAAGACACGATTAAATTAATGGAAAAACACGAAACAATATAAACTCAAGTATGAAGTAACCGCCGAGAGAAACATTACTGAAAAAACCAACCCACACACTCTACAAAACATATCTCACCGTCGTAGTATGGAAATAAAAATAGTTTAAATTCCTGAGGAAAAAAAACTGTATCTACTGATAAACTTACCAACTGTGCGACTTCCTGCATACTTTCACCTCCTTGAGTCCGTTTCCTGTAACAAAACGATAACACCATTTACATATTATTAAAGAAATTCAAAAACAATCAACTTGACCTTTTCACTTTTGAATATCACTACTATTATATTGTGTGGACATTGTTTTAGTTTCGTTGATATGTAATAAGTACTAGGGTTATATTTCATTGTAATGTGTATACAAACTATATGATTTTTATTTGATAACACAATTTAAAAGCATTTCTGTTTGGCTAAATCAAACTAATCCATCTGATAACTAATACTGAAATTGAAAGTAAAACCGTCTAATTTTAGTTATTTTTAAATTTAAACATAACACACAACTCTAACCAAACTTTTTTTAATATTATTGATTGTCAGACGACAATCAAATTTATAGACTACTAGTTTTTGTCACTGTTTCAAAATCGAATGGGTTGGCTCTATGGCCTTTTTTACATAAAAAATATATTTTGTATAGTTTCAGGGAACAAGAATTGTACGAAATGATTCATTCCTTTCGTTTGGCAACGAACTTGTGTTGAAAAAGCAGGCACACTTTTTATAAACAATTTATTTAAGATATTTATGAGGGCTCTCACTAAAATTTTTATCGAAGACATATTTCCGTATCAAGTCTTTAGGAAGATATCAGTTTTCTCAGGTGTTTGTTATTATCATTTGCAAATATTTCGGTCCCAAAGGTGAGAAATAATACATTGAAAATAGTAAAGAAATATTTGACAAATACCACGTGTCAGCAAAAACTAAATAATGTAGGTACGTATTTTTTTCTGTCAACACCACCGCATCGGTTTCTGAAAAATATTTATGTAGTGAATCAAGAGTTTGAAACAGTAGCTGAGAAAATATAACTTATAATAAAATAATAAAAAAAAAACTGTAGAACGAAATCTACTATTTACAAGAATTTGTTTATTTTAAAGGTATTCTCAGTAAACCAAGTTCATTGTATTCCGTTTTCTATTCAAAGTAGTGTAGTCGGACTTTTTCTATATGAAGCCTAATTTTTATTGGAATGTCTGGAATATCATTAGAAATTATATTTTCCATATGCGCTAGTTGAAAAGTGTATTAAACAAAATGTGAAAAAATGTCTACAATACCCTGATTTTTTTTAACTCCGAACTATTCATTCATTACAAAGTAAAGTTGAAGAGAAAAAAAAGTTTTGATATTAAATTTTACACAGGGCGTGGTTATATTTTTTGCAAACATACTTGAAAAAAAAAACGCTGTTACCATTATACACATTTGAATTTCTTGTAATTCATGAGACATCGATTAAAAAATAGTTAATCGTGCTTCGCAGAACAATTTAAATTGTTTCTAAGCCCAAACAATATTTATAAATTCAAAATGTTCCCCAGGCGAGGTAGCAAAAAACAAGTGATTTTTTAAAATAATTAGTTGCGGCACTTTCTCAACATGATAATTAGGAGAAAAATCGTACGAATCGAATGAAAACGTGTTGGATAAAATCCGACTGTAGGATCATTGCAAAAAAATTGCAAGAAGGTGCGAAAAAAAGGTTTTTTCGACTTTTAGGTACGAAAAAAAAAATGTTGAGTGAAAAACAAAAAATCACGTTATAGCGCTTGAAAAGACGAATAAAATGGTTTCTGGATCATTAAAATCGGTTGATAACTTTTTGCAAAAAAAAAAAATAAAAAAACGCGAAAATTAGCGATTTTTCGATGTTCAATTACTCGGCCTGTAATTATCCTAGAAATGGGGCTTAAATTGTAGGGTTTTCCAACACCTATCTATAGTTAAATTTTCGTTAAAAAATATCCATAAGTTTTCGCGCAAATTGCGGAAAAGTAAAAACAGGTACTTTTGTAAAACGGCCCCTATTTCGATAATAATTGTCGTAGAGCAATTTTGCAAAAACCTACGTGTTCTTGAAGAACTCCTCTACAACCACATCAAATTTGAAATCGATCCGATAATAATAAGTACCTCAAAAGCGCGTCTGAAAAACGTGAAATTTTAGAGCGCGGCCGCGTGGACGCACGAGCGAAGGGGAAGTGGCGCGGTGGTGGGGGAACTTTCTCTTCCGCGGGCACAGCAAAAAAAAACATCAATTTTCGTTCAGTAGTTCCCGAGAAATCTCAATTGTTTCCGGCTTGTCGAATTTGAACGCGCGCGATCGCTTTCCGGGCGCCCGCTCCGCCCGCGGGAGAGAGAGTTCCCCCCACCACCGCGCCACTTCCCCTTCGCTCGTGCGTCCACGCGGCCGCTCTCTAAAATTGCACGTTTTTCAGACGCGCTTTTGAGGGTACTTAGTATTATCGGATCGACTTCATTTTTCGATCTTCAATTTGATAGGGTTATAGAGGAAGTCTTCAAGAATACTTAGCTTTTTGCAAAATTGCTCTACGACAATTATTGTGGAAATAGGGGCCGTTTTACTAAAGTACCTGTTTTTATTTTTCGCAATTTGCGCGAAAACATGAATATTTTTTGACAAAAATGTAGATAGGTGTTGGAAAACCCTACAATTTGAAGACATTTCTCGGATAATTACAGACCGAGTAATTGAACATCGAAAAAAATCGCTAATTTTCGCGGTTTTTATTTTTTTGTGCAAAAAGTTATCAACCTATTTTAATGATCCAGAAACCATTTTATTCGTCTTCTCAAAGGCTATAACGTGATATTTTTTGTCTTTTACTCAACATTTTTTTTTTCGTGACTAAAAGTCGAAAAAACCTTTTTTTCGCACCTTCTTGCAATTTTTTCTCAATGATCCTACAGTCGGATTTTGTCCAAAACATTTTCATTCGATTCACACGATTTTTCTCCTAATTATCACGTTGAGAAAGTGACGCAACTAATTATTTTAAAAAATAATCTACGCCGCCTGGACTACATAGGCTCTCCTAATGACCGGATTTTAGATTTTCAAAAAAGGTTGGAATGCTTCGAAGCGTTTCGAGCCTTCGAAGTTTGAACGCTCCTTTATATGTAACAAAAGAGTTGCTCAACGTTTTTTTGATGGATCTATAAAGTTTGGAAAAATCGCGTTTTCTTTTTTCGCAATGGACTAGATAGCAAAATTAGGTATTGTGCAAAAACCGATATTCGGTTTATTTTATCAAATAACGTTTTTTGAGCTTCGACCTGAAGGTATTGCGTCTTGATGTATAATCTAAGTGCTCAAAAAAAAACATGAAAAAAAAAATACAAACCAACAATTTAATAACAAAAAAGTAGAATTTAACAAGAAAACCATTTTCTGTCCTCAACTTTTCTCTAAAGTGAACAGTTCGCGAGTAATCTTGAAGAAAATGAAAAATAAACGGAGATTTTTTTACATTTTATTTAATAACACATTATCCACAACAGAGGGATTCCAAAGAAAATCAGGGATCACAGGGAAGACGTCCAACCCAAAACAGATACCGGAGATTGGTGTAAGTGAGCGTAATACGTTAATTAACCCTTTCATCTGGCAAACGCCGAACAACACACCATTCTATATCGTTTTTCCGCACTTTCCGAGGATTAGACGCCCCGTTTCCTCGTGTTAACGCGTAAGGGAGTCAACGTCGACCCGCAGAACAAAGCGTAATCTGAACAGACAGAAATACCATTAATTTTGATCCACTCTCCCCGCTTGCCATAATTAAAATATAATCAGATGAGAGTTAAAATTATTAAAATGTATATTAGGGCGGCAGTCGTCGCTCCACCCCTCACCCCCGCGCCGAGCGACTTGCCTTTTGTTCGGCCGAAACGTATATATCTCGCGGAAGGGTGCGCTAAATAATTAATAAGCCGCCCCGACGATACGGCAAACACAGGCGGCAGCCACAATCGGACGCATTCCTCGGCGGGATTTATAAATCGCGCGAAGGGGGTGGGGCGGGAGCGCGAGCGGCAGCCCGACATTGTGTCCCGGATCTCCGCAAGGAACAATGTGTTATTGTCTCCCCCGCCGCGCCGGTGCGGTGGCGCTAAGAAAGTTCCCTCCGCCGGCGAATTTCACGCGACTTTGTTTGCCTCGTTACGTCGTTAAAGATCGGACGTAATCTTCGCGAATGATTGATCGCGGCCCTCGCGGTACAACGTCTTGGCGATGCTGTTAGATAATAGGCGCCCCGACAGGCGAAGAACAGGCTTTTGGTTGAATTTGGTTCGCTCAATCCCCTCGAAGAACATCTCAATCTACATACTCCGCACTTGGAAAAAATAACTTGTATTTTAACTTCAGAAATTTAGAATCATTGGGCAATCCAAGTGTGGCATTTAAGGCCGCTTTTACAGTTCGCAATTTTTCAGAAAAATTGCGATTGAATTATAGTTTGTGAAATTCTGTTTCTAATAAGCCCAAGTCGAAGGTGGTATGTCCATTGTGTGGATAAATCTTTTTCATAGTTCTTAACCCTTTAACGCCCAAAGCCACTGTCAAGAGATATGAACTTAGAGGCTCATATTACTGATAGAAAAAATAAATAAAACCATGTATTCCCATGTTTTCGAGGTCGCTCTTTCGAATGAAATCATTAAAATTTGCAAAAAAATATATGTAACCTTCAATTTTTAACAAAAACTATTAAAAAGTGCGATTTTTTCAAGATCCTTTTTTTTTAAATCGCAATTTCAGCTATGCTATCGTCCTTTATACCACTCAAAAACAAAACGTGCACTCCAGATGTGTACTTGAAGGAAACGCAATGAGAACAATTTAATTTTCTCTTTTTTGAGGTTAGAATATTATGGCAAAATTCAAAGGGTGATATTTCTCGTTTTTTACCAGTTGCGGGATCATTGACGCAAGAGAAGAATTTTGAACAATTATTAGTACTTTAGGGGTTTTTGGGGTCGCTGATCACGACCCTGATGTAAGAATTTCAAAATTCAAGATGGCGGATCCAATATGGCCACCATCCCGTATCAAATTTCAAAATTGTCGATTATTTTGCCTCAAACTTTGTAAACCAAGGGTTTTCGGGGTCGCTAATCACGATCCTGATGTCAGAATTTCAAAATTCAGGATGGTAGATATGACATGGAGGCCATTTTGAAGCAAATTTTGAAATCCTGAATTTTGAAATTCTGACATCAGGATCGTGAGCGAACCCCAAAACCCCTAAGGTACCGATTATTTTTCAAAATTCTTCTTTTGCGTCAATGACCCCGCAACTGGTAAAAAACGAGAAATATTACCCTTTGAATTTTGCCATTTCTAGTTATTCTAACCTCAAAAATGAGAAAATGTAATTGCTCTCACGTGTACTTGTTTCAAGTACACGTCTCAAGTGCACGTTTCTATTTATTTGGTGGTATAAAGGACAATGATAACATAGCTGAAATTGCGAATCTTGAAAAAATCGCGTTTTTTAATAGTTTCTGTTAAAAATTGAAGGTTACATTTTTTTTGCAATTTTTTTTTGCAAATTTTAACCATTCCACTCGAAAGAGTGACCTCGAAAACATAGGAATACATGGCTTTAGTTATTTTTTCTATCAATAATATGAGCCTCTAAGTTCATGGCTCTTGAAAGTGCACTTGGGCGTTAAAGGGTTAAAGCACTCGTGTTAAAGGGAAATCTTCAGAGTATCTCTCTGACTAACTAAGCCATTTTGGACAATACGATTCCTATATACGAAAAATTTAAAAAGTGAAATGAAAATATTATGAAAATAAAAAAAAATACATAATTCAAAAAATTAACGGATTAATATCCCGTAGAACTCGCTGTATGAACAGTGATTTTTTACGAAAACTATAGTAAGAGTGGTAGAATTTCCAATTTTTTTATGTTTTTTTTTTTGGTTCAACTTTAGAAATGTTTGTCTAGGAAATTTCTGTCCAAAATGGCTTAGTTACTTATATATGTAGGTACTCTGAAGATTTCTCTTTAATATGAGACCAAGAACTTTGAAAATGATTTAATATTTTCGGAGTTTCAAGCTAAAATACTATGAGAAGCAAAAATTCCAATACTGTGGGTACAAAAATTATCAGTTTAAGCAACTTTCAAAAAGTGGGTGTAAACTTTCGTTGCTAACTGTACATATAGTCGACCGCAAACTTTTAGTAGACAAAAAGAAGTAAAAGAAAGGAATAATTGACCCGATTTTTTTTTTTAATGGGACACCTTGTATGGGTTTTAGAAAACGGAATCTCCTATTTTGTCGAATACAACGATACAAAACTTCGTGGGGTTATCTCTGATAGTTTTTGTGATACGTATATGGGGCATTTCACGCCAACTAAGTGAGGTCAAAAAAAAATTCTGTTTGAAACATATCACAATCTTAACTTACTTCCTAAAAAAACTAACTTCCCTAAAATTTTAGATTTTTTTGAGCCACAAGGAGAGGGATGGTGAGGGTGAGAAAATACAAATTTTCGTTTCGACTCTAAAATTTCAATTTCTCAGTAAGAAAATGAAAAAAATTAAAAAGAAGGTTGCAATGGTTTTCGATGTGTTTTTTTTTTGCGTAGAATACGATAAAAATATTTTCAAAATTATTGAGGGTAGTTTTCACCCTTATTTTGAGGATTGAAAGTATAAAATCTAAATTTCGAAAAGTATGACACGATTTTTTAAAAATTTTTTTCTTTCTTTTTTTTTGTACTTTCCATTAATGTTTAATTCATAATGGGCGTCGACCAGGAACTGGCCCAAAAAACGGTCCAAAAGTGAAAAAACGTGGTTTTAGCGTATTTTCTCATCCTGTGAGATAGTAAATGGCAAGTGAATAATATATTCAAAGGTTTTTGGGGTCGCTGATTACGAATCTAACGTCAGATTTTCAAAAAACAAAATGGCGGATCCAGTATGGTAGGCAACTTTTAAAAAATGGCTAAATTTTGAAATTTAAAAAAGACCATCGTATTCTACGGGAAATTTTCTAGGGAGTCGAAACGAAAATTTGTATTTTCTCACCCCTCACCATCCCTCTCCTTGTGGCTCAAAAAATCTAAAATTTTAGGGAAGTTAGTTTTTTAGGAAGTACTATCGATTGTGATCTGTTTCAAACAGAATTTTTTTTGACCTCACTTAGTTGGTGTGAAATGCCCCATATTCACTTAAAAATGTATGGTATAATATGGAGTTGTCAAGAAGACTGTAGTAGGTATTATATATACAGGGTATAAACCGATACAGATAGGGGCATGTAGATAAACTCAAAAGGTGATGATTAAAATATGTATTCAACTTAATTGTCGCATTTGAAAGACAGATTGATAGCCTACTATAGGAATCTTTATTATGTACCTACCAATTAAAACTGTTCAGATCTTCCTTTGAAAAATTAAATTTATTTTGATAATTTAAGTAAAAAAAAGTTTAAGAATTAAATTGCATATAAAAAATTATTTTATAAGAAAAAGCCAGCAAAAAAAAAACTAAAAAATTTTTATCGCAAATATTAAAGGAGATACTAAAGGAGATAATGGAGGGGGTGTCAATCACCCGCTACATAAACTTAGTGTTTGTACTCGTAAAAAATAAACTCAAGGAAAAAACGTATTTTTGGCTCATCAACAGAGGACTGATAAAAGTTTGTGTTTAAGTGTTTAAGACAAGTGTCTCTGTTTTACCTGTCTGTTTAAGGATCCATAAAAATAAACTGCAATTAATGTCACTTTCAGAAATAACAGAACCTACTGACAATTATAATTATATTAAACCTGAGGCATTTAATGATACTCATCTTCTGGATGTGACACATAGGATGTAGGATGGACGGCTGCAATTTTATACAGAATATTTTTTATGCTTCTAATTTGAAGGTGGGCAACAGATATGTTTTATAGAGATATTTTATGGGGTATTTTACTTTTTTCTATAGTTCATTACGACACTATTAGATATCTCATTTCCTTATTGTTCACTAACTAGAATAAATGGGAACAAAAAAACATTACCTACACGACAGCAAAGTACAGTACACAAAGAATAGCTTCGCCCGCAAATTGCACACAACGAATGGAGTAAGTGGCAGAACGACCATACTCGACAGATATATGAGATACCCACGAACAAACCTTAACAGTTTGTACCTCCAGAAGCGTTCACAACTCCAGGTGTTGTCTACTGCGGACAGGGGCAAAGTTACTTTTGGTGCATTGTAGTAGTAAATCTAAATACTATATCTAAATACTATATCTAAATACTATAAATCAAATTTTATGAAAACGCACTGGGAACAAAGGAGTAAAAACATCCTTAACCACTTGAGAAAATAAATAATTGGAATAACAGAAATCAAATAGCAGAGATAAATGGATAATGTCAAATCAATACGTGCCCGAAAAGGTCGGTGTCGCCTTTGTCGCCGTCTTTCTATTAAGATAAGACTTCAAATAAATTGGACAGCATTCTTGTAAAGCTAATTTACGAGCTCCGTTGGGTACGTACCAATAAAACCCGAATGTGAATATGTGAACTAACAAATTGTGACGTCGCGCAAGCGGTTATTGATTTACAACTTACAACACCATAAATATTAGTTGCGTTAAAAGAGATAGTATAACAGTGTCTCATCGTTTCACGCCACAACGTACAGTTTATGTTTTAAGTATGTATTTGAAATAAGTGCCTCTGATTTTCAAGTCTTTGCAATTTAAAAGTGACAATGAGTTTTTCCGTAGGCCTTGTCATATCCATCAATCTGTTCGTATTTCTATCTCCAACGACCAAATTCTTATAAAGCCATATCTGTTCTTTTTGCAACGTTCCAGGTTCTGAATGAATTCGATTCTTTCAACGGTTACAAAGGGCCATGGGAAGACAATCTCCTCGAGTATTTACCTTCGTAAAATTTTCAGCAGATTCAGTATTGAAATAATAATTAATTATACCATTAACTCTAACTTCAGAACGGATATTCAAATGACTTATCTGGAGCAGAAAGAGGCTAGTATTAAGGGAGGGTTTTTGAATAAGAACCAATCGACAAATGTAAAAGTATAGATATACGGATTCGAAAAGGTCCATTTCCAGATATAATTGACGATATACAGTGAGGTCCATAAGTAGCGGATAAATTCATTATGTACGTAATTTACAATTTATGAGTAAAATCCTGAAACACGTCAATTTTTAATTCTAGAATGACATTTTTTGAGCATAATTTTATATCTCCCCCTCCAACCCCCTTGGACAGTGACCCCCTTTAAAATTTTTAAATGGAACGAGGGTGCGTGCGATAGCTCATTTGAAAGGGTTTTTAATTCTCCATCCAGCAACATAATATTTTTTTAAGTATCTATAATTTTTTTATTGAAAAATATTACATTTTTAATATTACTAAGTAAAGAAAAGAATATGAAACAGAACAGAAGAACAGTTTAAATCAAATGTTCAAACTGGGCGCCCGTTGCTTCTTGACAATAATGGAGGCCCTGAAATTCTTAGATAGGAGATTCAGATAGAACCTATCTGAACCAAGTTTTTCCCAATAGATGGATCGGTAGACGCGGTGAAATTGAGTGGCCTGCTCATTCTCCCGATTTGACCCCGCTTGGCTATTTTTTATGGGGTTACTTAAAATCGAGAGTTTACTTCAACAGACCAAGTAACGTAGAATATTTAAAAGACAGAATCAGGGAAGAAATTAATCAAATCACCCCCGGAAACAATACAAAATGTTTTAGAAGGATTTCAGCAACGCCTCCATTATTGTCAAGAAGCAACGGGCGCCCAGTTTGAACATTTGACTTAAACTGTTCTTCTGTTCTGTTTCACGTTCTCTTTCTTTACTTAGTAACATTAAAAATGTAATATTTTTCAATAACAAAATTATAGAAATTAAAAAAATCTTATGTTGCTGGATGGAGAATTAAAAACCCTTTCAAATGAGTTATCACACGCACCCTCGTTCCATTTCAAATTTTTAAAGAAGTAGCTGTCACTCCAAAGGGGTTGGAGGGGGAGGTGATAAAATTATGCTCAAAAATTTCATTCTAGAATTAAAAATTGACGTGTTTCAGGATTTTACTCATAAATGGTAAATTACGTAGATAATAATGAATTTATCCGTTACTTATGGACCTCACTGTATATTATTTTTCAATGTACGTTGTGATATCTACTAAAAACGGCATACCTCGTATTTATCATAGAATAAAGTAACTTTAGGACACATTCCAGCCACGGTTATGCATAGTTATGATGCAGCCGTGAAGCCAACAACTTTCATATTACGTTTCCAACAATGTTGCGAAGGGGACTCCTCGCATTAGACAGTTCTTTTAGCTGTAATTTCAAATCGTAATGGTTGTCGCCCCAATGCTGCAGGCTTTGTGTTTCAATTCGCCGAAAAGTTTATTGCACAGTTTTTCGGCACATTTCTCGTGAGCATTTTAAACGTTCGTCCTTTGAAGTGCTCATAACTGGAATTCATATCGTCGAGCGGAGGGGTGAATTTTCATACAGCGTGCCTCATTTTTTTCTACAAGGTTACCATAAAGTAAGGTACATATGTATTTCAACGTATTTATACAACTTCAACAAATCAAACATCTTTCACAATTCCGTAGAGACACTAAAGTCACATTATTGCGGCAACTAGATTTTAATTTTTCTATTAGCCATACATATTTACAGAAGACATGTCAACGTGTCATGGGAAATATCAAAGAAGACATACTCGATAGATTTCTGTGGCTGACAATGGACGAAACGACAGATTTTTTGCGGTAATAAGGTCGTTAATGTTCTGATACGATTTTAGGTGTTTCAGATATTTCCCCCGATATTGAAACGGGTTTTGCAAACAACAGCTAAAAGTATAGAAATAGTAGTAACACGTTCATTGTCTTCTGTAGAAGTAAAAAATAATAATGTACTGTTGTTAGTGATAGCAAACAACTGTAAGTGATGCAGACAACTGTGTGAAATTCATGAAAACAATATGCGCGGTGTGTTGTGTCTCTGTCCATGTGAACTGTTTTGAATTTTCACCTTTAATTTCAGTAGATGTGGAACGATCATTTTTCTTGTACAACCATATGTACAGGGACAGGGCAAACCGCTCACGTTTAACGAGAAGAAATGCAAAAAGACTACTGGTTGTGGCAACGTACGCTCAAGCAAGTTGGTATTTTTGAATACAAAAAAGAGGTATTTGGACATTTACACATATGTATGTACATATTTACTCCTCTCTTTTGGTCTCTCATATATCCTTGACATGACAGATTATGAGTCCGACCCTGAGTTGTAGCACACTTTCCGGACCCAGCTCTCAACATCAAAAACGGACGAAAACATCGAAACAATTGGTAAATTAATCCGTGAAGATCGTCGTCTAAGCATCCGAGGGCTTGCTGAAATAACAGGAAACGACAAAGAATATGTTAGCCAGATTTTGCATGAATAGTTCAACATGCACAAAGTTTGTACAAAAGTGGTGCCAAAACTCCTCACTTCCGAGCAACAGGAATCAAAAATGAACATTTGCGCTGACATTCTAAACAAAATTCACACAGATCCAGGCTTGGTAGACAAGGTGATTACTTGTGATGGATCGTGGAGGTGTGGAAGCGGTTAAAGCACAAGCGACGGAGGTTCTGAACTAGCTGACAGAAGCGGACTTCTAGCACTGCCTTCAACAATGGAAAAGTCGTATGCAACGGTGTAGAGATCGCCAAGGGGAGTACGTTGAAGGCGAAAGAGTTGCTACTGTAATTGGTAATCAATAAAAAGTGTGATGACAGCAGTTCGGTTATTTAATAGCCACACCTCGTACACTGAGCATTTATCTCCCCGTGCCAGTTCTTGACGACTACCCTTTGATGTACATGTATGTACATATGTGGGACGAATATTGTCAATATTGCATTACAGCCGATGAATTTGTTGTTATCCGTCCGACTCTCGACGAAATCTGAAAACAAAAGAATCCGGCTTACTGCGGCCGTTATCTGGTTTCCTTTGTCGCGTTTCCGGGCCCTTCTCAGCCCGACGCGACGGCGCGCTGCTGAGCTGAGCCGTCCGGCGATGCCGATAGTGAGGCGCGTTTTCGTCGAGCAGTCGCGTTATCGATAAGCCGCGCTTATCGGCCGTTATCTCGCGCCTAATTCCCCCAACGACCGACCCTTCCCCGCGCCCCACCCTCTCACCGTACGCAGCCGACGGATGTCGCTCGTTGTGTTTAAATTAGGCGAACACAGCGGCGGTTTCCTATCTGGGAATCTCTCTCGCTCTCAATAACGGACCTTTTCATCGTAATAGTTTGCGCATGCTCGGTGGTAGACGGTCAATCAGCTGTTTTTTTCCAACCAGCACCCCGATTCCGCAACTAGCGTTCCGCATAATTGAGATTAAAAGAAAGGTAAAGTATCGCGAGATAAAGAAAACTGTATGCCGTTAAATCGATACCGCATGGGTCATTCCATATGAAATCGTCTAATTGAAGAAGCCGATCCATTTTAGATTTTGCTGTAACTTTGAGGCACTCTTCTTTAGGGTCCCAAAGAACAAAACTTACGCAAGTTTAATTTTTACAAACGCTCGTTTCCGCCTAGTCGAATTAAAACTTTTAAAAATCGTAATTTTTATGCTTTATCAAATTTAGTTCTAAAATTTTTCCTTTTTAAGATATCTACCCGCTTGAGGCGGCATTTTGAAGGGGAAATATGGCAGTTTTAGTTAGTATCAAAAATTCGATCAGTCATTACCTCCGAATAATGGCAGCGTGTTAAAATTACGTGTTTTTTGCTTATTTTTTTGTGAATTTTAATCGACTCTGTAGCGTCTTGACTGTTTAGAGTAAGCAGCTTATGTTACTCAGGAATTAAGTGTACATATCATAGACGAAATACAGCCACGAGTCGACCTGAGCAGCTCACTCCTTATGAAATAAAACTTTTTGCTTGAATTTTCGAAATTTTGAAAAATTGCATTATTGAGGTTATGAAAAGAACGTCCACACTTCGATTTGATTAGAACAAAGTTGGACAATTTGCCCTGGTGTGTTTTATTTAAACCCCCCGGAAAGTTTTTTTTTTTCCGCAAAGGGGGGTTTTTTTTTTTTTTTTTTTTTTTGGGGGGGTTGGCTGCGTGATAAAAATATGAATCTTACAGAATCTATAGTTCTTACCTTTAACTTCAAGTGACTGCACGCTCGTTTTGTTATTGTTCATGTTTAGTGAATGTACAAAATCGTTTTTTTTTGTAGCAAAAATTGACCTAAATTTTTTTATTTTGTAATCTTATGATTTCAATTGTACTTCATTACTTATTGTAAATAGAGATTATATCTTACCTTTTTATTCAACTTCGGGTCCTTTTATCTCTACAGTTTCTTATTCGATATGGCTTAACAAATTGATTAAAATAAATTACGAACAAAAAATACATTACTAACATGGAAAGAAGTTTCAATGAAGTTATGGGTATATAGATCTGTAAGATATATTTGTAAAATTATCTCTGTAAGTAATAGGTATTTGTTGGAAACAAGCGTAACCGTTAACAATTTGAACTGGAACATTAATTTTATTATTCAAAGGCACCTAAAAGGAACAAAATATTTTTATTTTTATTATTAATTTTGCATATTTATCAAAATTTTGATAATAAAGCATAAATCTGACGATTTTTAAAAGTTTTAATTCGAATAGGCGGAAACGCGCGTTTGTAAAAATTAAATTTGCGTAAGTTTTGTTCTTTGGGACCCTAAAGAAGAGTTCCTCAAAGTTACAGCAAAATCTAAAATGGGTCGGCAACGATTTTTCTTATTTTAAGACGATTTTATATGGAATGACTCGCATGTCTTATTATACTTAGAATGGTCAAGTGCTGCAGTTTTTATGGTTAAAAAAAATGAGATTCATTAGCATTGCATAACACATATTTTAAAAAAACATAATAAATAACCTAAAAATTGTAAATTTAAAGCAAATGAGTCATATCTACCTTTTTTTACTTTCAAACATGTTCTCATACTCACAGAATCGAAAACATTGGTGAGCACTTGGAGGGAGTTGTTAATCTCCTGAAATTTATTTATAATTCTAGGCCGTAGGTTTTTCAAAATCGAGTTCGCAGGACCGTCTTGGCCACTAACTGGTATATTGCGACTAATAATTCGGTCTTGTTGTGAATTGCCTCATAGTCCTAGTGAAAGTCGCGATGTCCCATCTCTTCATCGTCTAATGCGTTTACAAATTTTATTTACTTGCTGGCTTAAACGCCGAATAGGGATTTGTGGGTGTTCGTTAATTTGCCTGCTGACCTTCAAACTTTGCCTCCTGACATGCACTGCCTTCCTTTCTAATTCGCACTTCCTGTTTCTCTACACAAAACCACAGATCTTATCAAAACTTGGCGAAACTGGTCGAAATCCATGGGTATGTGTAGAAATTCTGTATGAAAATGAACGTGTTGAATAAATCCACTGGCCATCAACCCTTCTACTATTTCTAAAGTAGCTTTCGATGATTGATTCTTTTTGTTCGTTTATCCGTGATTGCTATATTTAATCTTCTTGATAATAAAAATTTCTGAAAGGACAGTTTTAAAAGTATTACATGCGGGGTATCTCCCATACTGTGAGGACGTTTTTTTTACGACATAATTAACACGATCCTGTAAAACGCATTTGAGGATTTTAAACAGTTTTAAAAGGGCATAGTGACAAAAATAAAGATGCATCTGTTTAATTAATGATTTGTTGTATATTTTATTAAGGATTCTATAAGATGCGACAGACATATTTTTGGAAATCATGATAGTGTACTTAACTATTACAGAAACGTTTAAAATCGCATATTACACATGAACTCAAGACGTATATAGTATGTACATGTGTATAAATACCAAGCCAAATGTTTCAGAACGGCATAGCGTATACATACATATGTATGTAGTATGTACATTCAATACGTACTGGCATAGTGAGCTGGCAGTCGTCTATTTTCGTCGGCATTACGCATAACGCGCAATGATCGCCGGCGCGCATATTTTTGTTTAATTACTCCCAATATTCCGAACACTTGTTCTAAATTCCAACAAGTGTTTATGCGGACGTACACACGGGATTTTTTTGTCGCCTTTTTTTGCCATCCCTCGGTCGGGTTCTTGTTTAGACAGTAAACAGCAGCTGTACGCAGGGCTTCTGGCGCGCATGTGGTTTATTCTTGGAGCAGCGATAACTCTAAATAATCGTAAATCAGATGGGGAGGCCGGGGAGACCTCGGCACCAGGTAGCGACACGACACGGTAGGTCTTTCCGATATGACCTACCAAACTTTCAATCCGATTACTGAATTCGATAAACATATCTGTATGCATATATGTATGTATGTGCCAACATTAGGACATATGTACATGGAATATGGATTCGATGTAGTTTTCAACACTGATTCAGAATAATCTTTTTGATATCTCAAATACTTTTCGAGATATTTGACTTTTCTGCTCAGTATTAAAAACATATGGCAGGTTTGGTTGTTGCAAAATTCTATTGCAAACTTGAATGTTTTTTTTAAAGCTATGTCAAGAAAAGTGTACATATAGAGAGTCCGGTACTAAGTGTGGAAGAATGCCTATAACTTTTTTTAATCATTTGTTTTATAAGAAACTGTTTCAAACAGATTTGTTTTCAACATTTTTAAAACCACCTTTGTATTGTAGATACAATTGTTTTTTTTTCCATAACCACTTTTTTTTAATAGAATACTTAGGTTTTTTTCTCTAGTAGTTGCTATGAAGATTATCTTGTCTTCATGTTATTAACCATATATAGGGTTCAAAATGTTCAACCATTAAATCGCAGTTCTAATCTCTCCATAAACGAGCTCCATGTATTCTCAAACATATTAAGTACCTTGGAATTAATCCCTTATTGCCTTGGAATTCTCAAGTCGTTCACATTATTTGGCCTTTCCTTGTTGTGTATATTTAATTTTTAACGCATCCCCATGACAAAAAGTCGCAGAGGGTCAAATCCGGTGACTGATTTTTAAGAATACAAAGATGGCTACCACAATTGAAGATATAAAAAATAAAGGTCGGCAAAACAAGCAAACTGTCTATCTAAGCTTCCTATCAAACCTATGATTAAAAAGTTATAAGCGTTGTTGCAGACTTTTGTCGTACCCGCATACTAATTGAAAAACACATTTTTTGGATCTGGATACAAATTTCGTAGCGTAGACTTAAGCTTTCGGAGGACAAAAAAATTGTTCCGGTTTACTATAGAATGAAATTATGTACTGGCCAAAGAAATTAAAATTTACCGCTAAAATTCAGAAGCCCACTCAACGATTCAATGTTTTTCGTATGTAAAAATCATGTATGATATGGTTATAAAAATTGTTTAATCAATCATACCACAGTGGTTAGACAAATCCAACATGCATCCTCTGTCTCCCACACTCGATGCCTGTTGTTGCAAATAATTGCCGTTTAGTAGGTTTGTTTGCGTATGCCTATAGTAGTGATTAAGATTAATCCTAATCGTTAGCCGTATTACCATTCGACGACGTTGATAGGTTTATGTCGGGTGGTAAATCCACCGTTTTATATTGAAATCCCGATTATCGTTTGTGAATTATTTTGGCACGGAATTACAAAAATAATACGGTACGTTACGCAATCCAGATATTAATTTACTACAAAATAAATAAATCATTTGTTAATATAAATTTAATTGTTTATAATCAGCCGATTAAATTGAAATACCTGTACAGGCCAATGCTCAAAAGTGAATCGCCGATTCCCAGAATTTTATCTGCAGACGACAACACATGTGAATATTTGGTGCAGATATTATATAGCAAATAATGTGAGAAGAAAATTTCGCTTTTAGGCCATATTAAACAAAAATACTGCGCTGGGCTATCCAACTTAAGAGTGGTCGCCTTCCCCAGCCAAGAAAGAAAATGGAGTCATTTAATCTAATAACAAGTCGCAAACAATCTCGGGCAAATTGGCGATAGACGTTTTATCGGTAAATCTAATTTGTGGGCGTCAATTTTAGCCAGAAGAATAATTTGAGGAAATCCAGACGCCACCAAGTGAGGTTCTTTCATTGGCCGCATGATTTGTTATTCAGTATAGCTTGCGTCCACTATTGGCTCTTGGCTATCGCGAAATTGTTATGACTATGTAAGATACTATTTTACATCCGGTCCAAAGAGTGCTATTACTCAAAAAGGAGAAAAGACGAAAATATCAAATATTAATTTTGCTTTCACGATCATGATTTTTTTACGGTATAGGTATAGCCAGTTTTCTAAATGACAACCCTAATTTTACAACGTGTTCGGAAAGAGGGTTATTTTCTACGTACAGTCGTGAAAAAAAGTAGGGGTATGTGGAAGAGGACAATTCTCGAGATATTTGACTTTAAAGTTATCTTATCTAAGATGTTTTAGACTAACAGAATAAAAAGAATTTGATTGAGAAACATATTTTTCAAATAAAATGTAACACAAATTGTTTTTATGTCTACAAATGTAACTACTAATAGGTTTCATAAAAAAAAATTAAATTCACGAGTTCAAAACAGTGACGCGCTCTCAAAGTGTCATTATTTTGGCATCTAATGAACCTATTTTTGTGTTTTTATTGTAATCGATGTCTATCGAGTCAAAGAATTCAAATATTATAACGGCAATGGCAAATTCTGACAACGGGAATCATATTTCGTTTTATCAACACATCAATATTTAAGTAGTCCAAAAGTTGCATACTTTTCCAAATGCATTAGGGAGAATTTTCTTCTTAGATATACTACTTCTTTTACACGACTGTACGTAGAAAATGCCTGTCTCCGAATTCGTTGAAAAAAAAGGGTTGTCATTTAAAAAAATGTCAAATCAACGCATCACAGCTCGAAAAGACGATCTGGAAATTGCATTTGTTGAAAAAAACTGTCTTTTTAAAAAAACAAAATCGACCTGTCCGAGCTTTTTAATACCAAATTTGGATGGAAAAAAAATGGAAAATATATAGGCGCTACCGAAATCCAGTTTACCTAACTTTACCTTAGCGTAGAGCAGTGTCATGTAAAACTTGGTCAAAGAAGAAAAAAATTAGGAACAAAGGCAGAAGATACATACATATGCATACGATGAAAATTATACGAATTTATGTACAGTGTATGGTCACCTCGCGAGAATTCAAGACGGGACGCCTATGCCGCGCGTGTTTATACTATTTATACAATCTAAACTCAATGAACACACTTACGTATCCGATACAATGGCGAAGTAACGCCCATATTATTAAAATACTTCAGATACGACACGCGGTACACGGAATCAGATCAAGTCGTTCGTGAAAACCGACACCTGGCGCATCGATCTTCTGCATCGCAAAAGCAAGGGGATAACTGCAGCGTATACTCACAGAAAATCGGGAAAATCGCCTCCAGACCAGGCGGCTTGGCGTGGCTAACACAAGGAACACGTGGCGCCGCCGCCGCCGCCGCCGCCGGAACGCGTCCCCGATCTCGATCCCGGTGATCGCGTACTAGTTTGGCCGGAACATCGCGGCAGACCGTCGCCGTCCGAAACACGCGACGCGTACGACTGAAAAGACACTTTCGGGAAATCTGGAGGCCGAGAGACGCGTCGCGCCGACAGCCGCCGCTCTGCGTTTTCGTGAGAGCGCGCGGGAAGCGATTCGCATTGTTGCGAGCGGATCTGCCCCCCTCCCAGCCGGCCGCTTAATGAGCCTACGCCGGCCGAGATAAATATAAATAAAATAGGTTCGCAGAGCGTACGAGTACGACTTGCATACAGACGCGATGTGGATATTGGGATTTTATTACGTTATTATTAATTATTTGATGATCAATTGCCGTAGTCCGGTCAAGACGTAGCCAGGAAGCTAAAATCATCAAAAACTGTTCTTGAAAGGTACAAGGCTAGTTTTGACGGTTTCCCTATATATTTTTGTGCGTAGAACACAATGCGCGGGGTCCGAAGAGCTAATTTTTTAAATTAACAATTTGTGAAAAAAAAACGTATTTTTTCCACATTTCCGCTTATATCTCTGTTCCTTGGCATATTTTAAATAGCATAAGAAGTTGTAGCCTGTTGAATTTCCGAAATTTTAAGCCCAACCCGAAGCCTCCAAGTGCTATCGTTAACTTCCAAATGACTGCTGAAGTTGAAAAAGTGCTTTTTTTTACTTCTAAAATAGGGCGAATATGTTCATGAAATTTCTTGGAGGCACTGCTGTTTGTAGTATGAAGTTACAAAAAAAAAATTCAGCTCGGTCCGTTGATAACTTTTCGAGTAATTAACAATCGCATTTTTTTTTGCCTTAATTGACAATGCCGCCATTTCTTTGTTTATTGTAGGATATTGACCGGGTTGGGCTAGAAAAATCATAAATCCCTTCAAGTTTGCGAGACTTTTCAAATTTTGAAAAATATTAATTTGGACCAGTTTTATAACGTTTTCTACGCGATTACCTTTTTTGACGCGACGTATACATATACACGTGTGGAACTTAAATTTGCAAGCATATAAAATGCTAAGATAACTCCTAAAATAATACCTTCCACAAAATATTGCCAAAGGCTCACACCTATCAGAAAACACACGATCGTATTCCCCTACCGTCTAGCTCCGCCTTCGACGTTTTGAAGGTAATATTGGCTGTCGTCGGACCACCGAATATAAACAAGACTAGAAGGTCCACTCTAAGCTCCACCCACTAATGCACTCTCATTGCCCCGTCTCCTATCTCAGCGGTTCTCGGCGGCAGCGCTCATTAAACTTTGTAGGGGAATATATTACGTATGACGTCTGCTCCGCCCATCTTCTGCTACGTCTCCCTACCAATATTCCATGAATTTGAAATGCATGTATGTATAGAATCTCTAATGCTTCCAAATAAAAATTCCAGAGGTGTATTATTTTAGCGTTGCCGCTTCGAAATTGTCGGAATTGTGACATAATATCCTGACTCCTATTTTTTGTTTAAATACGCATGTCGAAGCCATGCTGGAAGCATGCATTTTGAACATTTACTGCATTGATAATGATTTATGTTTTATTTTAATGTAACGAATTTATTACGCCGGAGAAACTTATCTTTTTTTCTTGTTAATTTCTGAAATAACATTTAAAACAATAGCAATTTTGAATATAGAATGAAAAGACCTTTCAAATGATATATCATAAGCTCCTACTTCCAATTTGAAAATTTAGGGGTTGTAGTTGTCACCTGAAAGGGGTTGAATTTAGGGATCATTTTTACATCGCAAGATGTCATTTTAGAATTAGAAATTGACGTGTCTCTTGACGGATTTTCTAAAAAAAAAATGCATAATAATGGAGCTACTGAAAATATTTCATTTGGCTGTTCCACACTGTATATACGTCGCGTCAAAAAAGGTAGTCGCGTAGAAAACGTTATAAAACGCGAATAAAGTTTAAGAATAAAGCATTTAAACGTACTAATTGTTGTTTTAATCTACTGCATACTTTCAGAGAACAAAAATGTTCTCTGGTCCAGATTAAGCTGGTGACGGCAGATAACCCCTTAAGCTCTTTATTTACTTGTCGAGATTTTTCTGGTATTCTTAAGTGTTTTTTTGAGGTTAGGAAAAATGCAAGAGCCCATCAGACAAAACGGACATCGGATTCGTGTTCAGCGGGTCAAAATACATAGCTCTGCCTTCTAGGACTCGACTTTTAATTTTTTTTTTGTGCCAATGTAATTATTCAAGACAAGCGGTAAATTCTTCTCCACGGCCAAGTTAATACAAAAATCGTTTACTCTTATGGTATTATCGAAATGTCGACTTCAGTCTCTGTTCGATTAGGGAAACTTCTTATTAAATAGGTAACTTAAATAAATTTGCAACTTAATGCTTAGAGCCGAGAGAGAAAATCAGATTTAGATTTAAAATTTTGCTTTTTAGGTAGGTACATGCACTTGTTTGCAATAATACACGTACATCATTTTAACCGGACTATGGTTCATTCCATTTCTCAGCCAGTCTTTATTACTGATTTTATTATTTGTTTATTTATATCTTTATTGATATCTATTAATATATCGTCCGAGATAAACGTTCATTGTATTAAATCAGTAGCGTAGACAACGTAGCACTCCAGTCAACACTTTGCGGTGTCGATCAGTGACGTCCCTATCAATAGAAATCGCTGTGTTATTAAAAAAAAATACCAACGTATTTCTGTCTGTGTGTGTATTTTTTTTGTAAAGAATCTGAATAGATCTACGAGTATAATACAAAGTAATGTACTATGTATACAGTGCGCGCCTAAAGTATGGAATAAATTCAGTAAATGTGAAACAAAAAATTTTTGGAAAAAAATCCTCGAACAGGTCGATTTTGGTTAATAAACACACACATTTTTGAGGGAACGTCTATTTTCAGATTTCATTTGTTTTTGAGTAATGACGTCATCAACTTATTTTTCAAATGGCAATCCCCCATTTTTGTAATTTAATTTGAGAGACCCTTTTATTGTCCATTTAACGGTATAAAAATGTTGTCACCTTACATAACAAAATATTTGAGTAAATGACAATTGAATGTTACAAAATGAAAAATATATTTTTCACAATATATAAACGAAAATTTCTTTAATAAGCAAATATAATTTTAAATTAAGTGTTCGAAATGCCGTCCATCAACTTCTTGGCAATATACAAGCCTGTGTACAAATTCTTCTTGTACATTTTGAATGACTTCCGGGGTAATGGATCCCATTTCATCTCTAATGCGATCTCGTAGTTGTGCTAAATTGTGTGGTCTTCTGCAGTAAACTTTTGATTTTAAATAATCCCATAAAAAATAATCAAGTGGTGTAAGATCTGGGAATCTCGCGGGCCATTCTATTGGTCCTCGTCTGCCAATTCACATCTGAGGAAAGATGACGTTTAAATATTCACGAACTGAGCGCGCATAATGCGGGGGTGCTCCGTCTTGCTGAAACCAGAGTGTGTTATCTGGAATGTCAGGACCATTCTCGTTTGGGAAAATTACTGCAAACGCTGGAACTAGATCATTTTGCAAGAACTCCAGATATCTTTCTCCTGTGAGAGCCTATTATTCTGTTTGCGACTATTCCGGCCCACACTTTAATTTCTGCGGATGTTGAGTATGTGCTTGGATTATCCAATGAGGATTCGTTCAACTCCAATACTTAATCTGATATTTTCTTGCTTACTAACGTACTTTTTTGCTATGTTTTATTTGTGTTCAGTTTTTTCAGAAATGTTCGTTTATTTATAGTGAAAAATATATTTTCATTTTGTAACATTCAATTGTCATTTACTCAAAAATATTGTTATGAAAGGTGGCAACATTTTTATACCGTTAAATCGACAATGAAAGGGTATCTCAAATTAAATTTAAAAAAATGGGGGGTTGCCATTCGAAAAATAAGTTGAAGGACGTCATTACTCAAAAACAAATGACATCTGAAAATGGACGTTCCCTCAAAAATGTGTGTTTTTATTAACCAAAATCGACCTGTTCGAGGATTCCTTCCAAAAAATTTTTGTTTCACATTTACTGAATTTATTCCATACTTTAGGCGCGCACTGTATGTATACGTCATGTAGTGAAATAGAATAAAAAATCGCCAACAATCACGTAGGTAGCATCGTCGAAAACAAGTGAACGCGTTGTCCAAACAATCGCGGCCTCCGACGCGCGAAAAAAGGCACTAACGAGCCGGACCGAATTTAAACAGAGCGGACACGTCGCACTTCAAAGGGGATCCGCTTATTCAAATAAACAAATTTCGTAATTAGTACATAGTCCGATTTGGCATAATCGGCCCGCGAGGCCCGGGATCACAGCGGACGCCAAACATTCGCTGATTAGAGGGAGTTTTATCGGGGCGCGAGCTCACATTCTTCGTGGATCAGGTAACTGTCGACACAAAATGGACAACCGACTTTACCAAAAATGGCGTCACTCGTGCGAAAATCAGTATTCTTGGGTCTTTGGGTAGAGGAATCCGAATTTTCGAATAAACATTTTAAAAAACGAAATAGTCGACCGATAGTCTGAAAGATAAAACTGCTGAAAGATAAAACGCAATAATGCAACAATATATAATATATTATATGTTTAAAATGTTGTCGATACAGTCAATACACGATTTAAAATCAGCAATACCGAAAAGTCTAGTGTAGGTTTTTGTGAATGGGATGCATTTTTGAAAAAATTTGTCCGTCATTTTGAAACCACCTTTTTTGTTTTCAAAAAAATTAATAACAAAGTCATAATCAGCGATTCCGCGATCAAATAATTTTTTGGAAGATAAGATGCATTTTTAAGAGATTTTTCCGCGAATTTGTGTCCGCCATTTGGTTTTCGAAATATTCAATACTAAATTCGTATTCAGTAACTCAGAAAATCTTTGTATATACAGTTTTTGTCCGCCTTTTTGTGTACGCCATTATGTTTTTAAAAAAATCAATGTACGATGTAATCACTGTAATCAATGAAGCTGGCAGAAACGAAATATTACATTAAAATATACGGGAATTAACTAGTAGCCTTTCATACGTTTGACATATTTTATATTGAAACTACGTATATCACACCCTTCAACGTATTGTATATACTGGAGGTTGTATAACAACACCAACTGACACGGGACTACTGTAATCAAATCAAATTAAGGCAACCCCCATCACGTGGTACACCAGTTGCCTATATGTCGCGTCGCCGTAAGCCTGTTTTAGCAATCAGGGACCCCAAAAAACCCCAATACTCAGATTTCACAAAACGATATAAACTTCTTGGTTTGGTATTTTTGGTACAAAACCAACATTTGCTAAAAACTCATCTTCAATTTTGGTATTTTGTACGTGCGACCGGCGCACAGTGGGCGAAAACGGCAAATTTTTTCTCAAAATGAGATAACTCCCCACAGAAAACTCCGCTCAATGTGATTTTTTTTTATTTTACAGGTTTTGGACAGTAGCTTAAAGGAAAATTGCTCCGACACACGTTTGAGGTGTAAATAGTAAATAGGGGGAGAGACACCCCTTAAGGGACCCAATATCCCAATAACTTTACAATTAAATTTACTTAAACTTTAATATTACCTAGGTACTTAATTTATAATAAACTTACAGATTAATAAAGTTTATTAATTTTAATAAACTTTACGATTTTAAGCTTCAATAACCGCATACCTCCAACTTTTAAACCCCCGTGACCCCATAACTTGAAATTGTATACCCCCATAACCCATAACCTCAACTTTTAGACCCCCATCTACACAAAAATCAATTTCTCTAAAACTCCAAAACTGAAGCTCTTATGTCCAATATCTCTATAACCTAAGCTTTCAATCCTCATGACCACATAACTTAAGCTGTTAAACCCCTATAACCCCATAACCTCAGTTTTCAAACTTTAGAACCCTATAACCAATGGCTTTATACTCCTACAAAGAAAACCTCCTAAATCAAATCTAAAGGTTCAAAACTTTTTATGGTGTTATAGGTGTTTAGCAGCTTAAGTTATGGGGTCATGGGGATTAAAAACTTAGGTTATATAGATATTGGGGCATAAGAGCTTTAGTTTTGGAGTTGTCGGGCTCGAAAAATTTAGTTTTGCGTACATGGGGGTCTAAAAGTTGAGGTTATGGGGTTATGGGGGTATAAAATTTCAAGTTATGGGGTCACGGGATTTCGAAAGCTTATGTTATAAGGTCAGGGGGGTTTAAAAGTTGGAAGTATGCGGTTATTGAAGCTTAAAATCGTTAATTGTAAAGTTACTGGGATATGGGGTCCCTTATGGGGTGTCTCCCCCTCTTTAAACCTCAAACGTGTGTCGGACAAATTTTCCTTTAATCTACTGTCCAAAATCTGTAAGATATAAAAAAAATCACAACGATTGGAGTTTTCTGTGGGGAGTTATCTTATTTTGAGAAAAATTTTGCCGTTTTCGCCCACTGCGGGCGACTATAAAACGTGAATACAACGAGCAACGCAAAAAGTCGTTCCTAATTCTTGAATTTTCCTAATCAAAATTCTAATTGAAAACGTAGCAATTTCACCCGTTGAAAGTAACTTTGAGATGTTTTTATAAAGTAGAAATTTTCGGGTGTTTGGGACCACGGTGCAATCCCTAGACGCGAACCAAATTGTTTAAAAACATCACACCTAACTCTTCCCATTTTAAAGATATTTTGAGGCATTATTTTCGATTTTCGATAATTTATACATCACCGGGATTTATATATTAACAATTAACTAATTAACGCAACAAGAGTTTCTTAGACGATAAAAAAAAACATTCCATATAAGAGACCGATAAGATACTTCTTCTTCGGCAGACAAATATATATAACCCCCCCTCCCCCCCCTTTTTTTCCCCCCTTTTTCCCCCCCCCCCCTTCCCCCCCCCCCCCCTTTTTCCCCTTCTTCCTTTTTTTTTTTTTTTTTTTTTTTTTTTTTTTTTGGGGGGGGGGTTTGTTTTTTTTTTTTTCCCTTTCCCCCCCCCTTTCCCTCTCTCCCCTCTCCCCTTTTCTTTGTTGTACGTACATATGTATATGTACATTTATCGACGTAATGTACTTTACAAAAGAAAACTACGCAGTATGAGTGTTAAATTCATTCACTTCTGATAAGAATAATTGAAACAGACAAAATATGACACATCTGTTTCTTGTTATCAGGTAAACAATTTTTTTTCGGATAAAAAAATTTCGCAAACTAAAATTCTTATGTCGTAATTTTCTGCGCGCTTGCAACATATGAGTGCTAATCCAAAATAGAAAGGCCAGATAGCTGAATTTCGACTTCGTGATTTTCTACGATCTGGAAAATGTACTTAATACATTTTTTAATTGCCTAGGTAAAGTCCATCTATTCTGAATTGAAAATGATAAATACGCCTGGAGAACAAAAAAAGCGGTGCAACTTTATGATTCCATGGGCGTGCATATATCTTTTATAGATTCGAAAATTGTGAAAAATTTTTTTAATTCAAATATAGGAGATTAAAATTAGCCTGCATCCAAAACTCTTAATATTTGTAATATAATTTTCTGTAAATAATGCTCATTTAGCCAGACAATCTCAAAAAATTATCTGTTTTAATAAACCTAACTGAAATACACGCCACTGGCGTCTTAAACAAGTAAGAATTCCTAATGTCGTACATCATTTTAACGACGTCGTAAAAAATGTATGGCACAGTGGATTGAATAAGTATTTAACGAATGTGTTCGATGCAAAGCACAATACTCTAATGGGTCACTGCAAATCGTTGGCCGGTGTTAGCAAATAGCAAAGCGTTGCCGGCTCTTCAAAATTTTCTCAGAGTATAGTAATATACATAAAGTTGTTTTAATTTATAATTATTTTTTCCAGCAATTTTAAACGCTTTATTTTAATGCTAAGTAATAAATTTATATCTATGTATTTTTTTAAAAAATATTTCCAAACTAGCTTTCTAAGAACGTCACGAACTAACAGTTTACTGAAGTATGAAGTATAATTGTATAGTGAGCTTAGCAATTTTAGAATGCAATTATTTTCAATTTAGAATGGATATTCTATACGTACAATTACTCCGTTTCGAAATGTAAATTTTTAAATGCATTTTTGATGTCATAAAGCGTCACATTGTTCGTTACATTCTTGATTAATTACGTCACTTAGTGTTGTAATATAGGGTACGTGCTTTTCTGTATTAATTTTTATTTCACGATCACACTCTAGGCGAAAAACCCTTCTTATTGACCTTTTGTACTTAACCCATTCTGAAAATACAAAGGGAAATATTACTTTTGTCAAATAACATTAATCTTTTTAGGGTTGCGTAAATAACCATTAACTCTCTCGTACTCTATTATAACTAGGATCCGGAAAGTGCGCTACAACGCAGGGTCGGTACTATATGTAACACTTTTTACTTGGTAAAAGCGTTTATTGTTGAATTAATTTGATCACAACAACTATCCACTTAAAATCACACTCTAAATATCGCGGTCTAAATATCACACGGTATATCACTTTGATCTTCACTGGACTACGTTCCAATTCAAACTGACTGGGGCTCGCCGTCGTGCTTATATACACCATCCGAATTCTCCGGAACAATCATCCAGCTTTCTCTCGAATCGCCGCGAATCTTCCCGTTTTCCATCTTGCTGGCTTCCAATATTTTGACTGTAAAACTCTCGTATAGGCAACCAACAATTCACTGATGTTTTTCTGGTAGAATATGTCAAATATACAACTCTATGATAATTAAAGTATAAACCGTATTTGAAGCGCCTTGTAAATTGTATACGCGTGTATTTCTTGCCTGTGCATACGCCACTGATCGTGACTGCTGCGTACTTCGCACTGGGACTCTCCCGTGCAGGTTTTTGGGCAGGCCGAGTTACAGTTTCGTAGGGGCCTTTTTTCAAGTAATTTTATGTGTCGTGAGTGACTGTTGTAAGTCGTGTGAACTAGTTGTAAGTGTACATACGTATTTTGCACCGTGTTCGTATTTATTTCCGAGTTCGAGTAGTGTAGTTACATATTATCTGATTTTGTGTGGATTTCTGCAACAATGGCAATGGCACGAAGCAAGTTACAGGGATTTTACAATAGACGAAATATTTTATTGTATTCCTTGCAATCGTCGATATATAATTCATAGACGCCGAGAGTGTGAAAGACATTTAGACATATAATTGTTATATAAATATTACTGGAACCGTTAGAAAAAAGGAATTTCGGTTTGATTTGTGCATAACATTGTGCGCATGTAGCCTTTCGTGGAACGTAGTAGACAATATTCACTTATACGTTTTGTTGACAAATATGTATCCAATTTTCCATTGCCTAGTAGCCATACATTGCGTAAAACATATTTACAGAAGACATATCAATGTGTCATGAGAAACACCAAAGAAGACGTAAGCAATAAATTTCTGTGACTGACAATGGATGAAACAACAGATTTTTTTTTGTTAAAAAAATTAAAGGTTTTAAAAATTTTTCTCTCCCCCCTTTTTAACACAAAAAAAATTTTTTCTACAAACAAAAAAAAAAAAAAAAAAAAAAAAAAAAAAAACCTTTCTTCCCCCCAAAAAAAAAAAAAAAAAAAAAATTATTAATAAAACAATTAATTAATTTGAATTTCCACTTTAACTTTAGTAGATGTGGAACGATCATTTTCCATCTACAACCATGTGTACAGGCCAAATCGTTCACGTTTAACGAGAAGAAATGCAGAAAGACTACTGGTTGTGGCAACGTATGAAGACCGTGTTTCTGAATGACACTAGCGATGGGTATGTACATTATTAACACATGTTTTTGGTCTCTCATATGTCCTTCCGTCATGACATGATGGATTACGAGTCCGACCCTGCGTTGCAGCACACTTTCTGGACCCTAAATATCACATTTACCAAATAACGGATATATTTTTAGGGTTAGGTAAATAACCATTAATTTTCTCGTACAGCAGTTTTCGTTTTAAATATATTCTAAAAAAATGAACGATTTTTTTTAATTCATATCGATCGATCTTTTTGAGCATCTGTCGGTATTCAGGCGCCCCCCTCAATATGTCTGCATACCTTCAAATATGGGCCCATTGAGAACGCCCGGCAAAAGTAGACGGGGTCCTCTTTATTATTTCATTCCCAATATCGGCTCCACAACGCGCCGCGCCGCCCACGTCGGCCGAAAGGGCATAATTGAAATTTAAATTGGCTTCATAAATACGGCAGATCTTTTTATGCCTTCGCGCGACGATACGGAATCCATTTGGGCGTAAGGCGGAATGTTTTTTTAATTGTGTTCGAGAAAAGCTAATTTCATTTTCGAGTCGATCGCAATAAAGACTTTCATCTGAAAGGATAGAAAGCAAAAAAAAAAATGAAAACGAAAATGTAACTGAAAAATATTAAGCAGATAGGTGCCGGAACTTTTACGGAGCCTTCATCAGAGTTTACGTTTTTAATACTATGAATGGCGTTTTCTACGAGTTAAGGGGACTAGGGAGGGTTGAAAATGCAAAAATTGGCTCGTGTTTAATGGTTTATAACAAGGCCGCGAATAAATATAAAACTTTTTTATTGTTAAGGGTATTAATTAAAACTCATTATAAAATGAAAAAATTAATTGAAAGTCGTTCCTTGAACAATAATATCGGCATCCCAATGTAATAAGGAAAACTGTCGAATCCCGGTTTTACTACGATTCCAGTCGAACGGATAAAGGTTTTGGCAAATTATAAAAACATTTCTTCTCCTTAGGCTTCCCTCTATTGATTATACCTAACAAATTAAAAACAAAAATAAAACTAACAAAATGGCGTCCGGAAAACAAAAAATTTGGAAAAATTTGAGTTATTTGTTACTATAAAATTGTAGCAATAATTTTTTTCAATCTGATTTTAGGTGTAATTCATGCGTCATAGAGTTTTACAACTCCTGTATAAATTTCAAGTTGATATCTTTCGTGGTTCTCGAGATATTGTGGTAAAATCATCAAAAAATGTAGTTTCGGGATAATTGCATTCAAAGTTTCGGTACAATATTTGTGTTAGAACAGTCGTACGGAAACAGAAACGTTTCGACTTTATTATTAGGTCGGCTTTAGTGTGTCGTTTCAAATTAAAACTTAATTCTACTCTCTATATTGCATAGAGAACCTAGAAACTAGAATAATGCGCAGACCGTTCGGTCGGGACCGATCGCGCGAATATCTGCGTTCGGCAAGCCGCGCGCCACACTACGTTTTACGCTATCTTGACCTCAATTTTGGGAATTTTTTCAAAAAAAACAAAGGGAGATATTCCTAAAGGATCACAGTATCGGAATATGCAAAAAAAACGAAATCCCCTTAAATACTGTACAAATCAACTTTGGCATACCACACTTACAGGGTGTCCCGAAATTGGCCTGCATTATTTTAGTGGCGTATTTTACATTCCAAAATAAGTTTTTTTCTAAACGTTGGTGCAGAAGTTGTTCCTAGGGAGCTCCTTGAAGATGGTGTAAGAAATTTTTCAGAATATTGTCAAAACCGTTAGAGATAACTTAATGAAATGTTATATGGTGGGTATTATGGTGATCAATCAAGAGCATCTACGTTTTTGTCATAAAAAAACTAAAAAAAAAATTTTTGCATAAACGTAGAAAAAAATTGAAAACATTTATGATACAATTTACCCAGATACCAACATTTTTGGACCCTCCTGGGCAACATTTTAAAATAGTTTTCAGGTCATTTGTTTTGAATTATGGCAGGCAGCCACTATATATTTTAAAAGTTCGGTAAGTCGTCTCTAATGGTTTTGAAAATATTACGAAAAATACCTTTTTCTTACGTCACCTTAAATGGGTTATAGCTTCCTCGAGAACATCTTCTGGACCCATGTGTGCAGGAAAAAAGTATCTTACTTTTGAACGTAGAATACATCACTAAAACATTGCAGGCTAATTTCAAAACACCCTGTGTGTAAAACTCAATTCGAACGCAAGTGATACGAATGTTATCATTACATTTTTTTTTGTTTCAGAATGAGACGTACTTTACCTAAATTTTATGTAGATCACGCTGTACGCGGAACATTGTTAGACATGTGTATATCTTATCATGGGTTTCAACTTGTCATTGTTTATAAAATAATTATTAGTAAATGTACATGCGCAACAAAGTAAGTGCGATACGCCTCAGTTTCCGGAGTAGTGATCAGATTGTTTCACGTGATGGAAGACAAGAAATTAAGCGTACTTATAGTTCGTTAACATATCCCGTGCATGTATAAATAGTGGTTTAATGAACATTTTGTAAATAAATAGAATTATGTGAGGTTTTACAAAACAAATAACTATAAACAATTTAAGAAATTATTCTACATAGTGTATAAAAAATTTACACGTCCTTATAGTTTATTTATAGATAATTTATAGATCATTCTGTGAAAGAAAACTACAACAAATAATTCGTAGAATATTGAATGTAGTACATAGGGGGAAGACCACACCATGTACTAGAGGCTACTAATTTTTTCCAAGCTATTTGTTAATTATACAGTGCGCGCCTAAAGTATGGAATAAATTTAGTAAATGTGAAACAAAAATTTTTTGGAAAAAATCCTCGAACAGGTCGATTTTGTTTAATAAAAACACACATTTTTGAGGAATGTCTATTTTCAGATGTCATTTGATTTTGAGTAATGACGCCATCAACTTATTTTTCAAATGGCAACCCTCCATTTTTTAATTTAATTTGATTGTCGATTTAACGGTATAAAAATGTTACCACCTTACATAACAAAATTTTTGAGTAAATGACTTGTTTTGAGTAAATGAATTGAATGTTGCAAAATGAAAAATATATTTTTCACAATAAATAAACGAAAATTTCTGAAAAAACTGAACATAAATAAAACGTACGTTGATAAGCAAAAAAAATATCAGATTAAGTTTTTTGACGTATCCGTGGATTTTACTGTCAGTTAATCAGAAGATATGTCATTAAATTGTGCGAAAAGTTAATGTAACGTGTTAGTATTTATAAAAATTCCAATTTTAATATGGCACATTTAACTGTGACACAAAGAATTGATATTTTGATTTTCATCGGATGTGGAAATAAGACTAGAACTCAGCAGGAGGAATGCAATTTATTTAATGCAAAATATTCAGATAACCCTATCACCCAATCCACAGTTAGTAAGATTGAGCCACATTTATACAAGCAAATACTTTTTTCCGATGAAGTCACGTTTTGTCTAAACGGCACAGTGAACCGTCCAAATTGCAGGTATTGGAGTCGGATGAATCCTCATTGGATCATCGAAGCGCATACTCAACATCCGCAGACATTAAATGTGTGGGCCGGAATAGTCGCAAACAGAATAATAGGGTCTTTCTTCTTTGAAGAAACTCTCACAGGAGAAAGATATCTGGAGTTCTTGCAAAATGATCTAGTTCCTTCGCTTGCAGTAATTTTCCCAAACGAGAATGATCCTGACATTCCAGATAACACACTCTGGTTTCAGCAAGACGAAGCACCCCCGCATTATGTGGGCTCAGTTCGTGAATATTTAGACGTCATCTTTCCTCAGAGGTGGATTGGCAGACGAGGACCGATAGAATTGCTCACGAGATCCCCAGATCTTACACCACTTGATTATTTTTTATGGGGTTATTTAAAATCAAAAATTTACTGCAGAAGACCACACAATTTAGCCGAACTACGAGATCGCATTGGAGATGAAATGGGATCCATTCCCCCGGAAGTCATTCAGAATGTACAAGAAGAATTTCTACACAGGCTTGCATATTGCCAAGAAGTTGATGGACGGCATTGCGAACACTTAATTTAAAATTGTACTTGCTTTTCAAAGAAATTTTCGTTTATTTATTGTGAAAAATATATTTTTCATTTTGTAACATTCAATTGTCATTTACTCAAAAATTTTGTTATGTAAGGTGGCAACATATTTATCCGTTAAATAGACAATGAAAGGGTCTCTCAAATTAAATTAAAAAAATGGAGGGTTGCCATTTGAAAAATAAGTTGATGACGTCATTACTCAAAAACAAATGGCATCTGAAAATAGACGTTCCGTCAAAAATGTGTGTTTTTATTAAGCAAAATCGACCTGTTCGAGGATTTTTTCCAAAAATTTTTTTGTTTCACATTTATTGAATTTATTCCATACTTTAGGCGCGCACTGTATATTACATATGTATAAACGTTGTGTAGGATCTAAATAAATTTGATTATGCCATTATTTTCAAAACTTTAGTATGGTCCTTCATGAAATACATATGCTTTGAGCATAATCTGTTTTTTTACAAACAATTTTTCGGAATAAAAGGGTGGCCAAATTGCTATTATAGATTTAGTTCCATTGTCTGCAAATCTGACTAGTTCTAACCAAAAGATTTAACTGAGTAGTTCTAACCATAAACCAAATAAAAGAACCCCGCACAAAAAGATGTTGGCTCCCAGTTAAATGTCTTTTTTTTGTAGCTTATGTCTTCCTGATCAAAAGTCTTGCTGGGCACAAGGCTAGAAAATGGACCGTTTTCGTCCCAGAGTGCGTTTCAACTTCCAGATTTATTTTATAAAGGTGTTCAAATACATAGAAAATCTAGTTTTAACTATAACCTATATCTATATCTATATCTATATCTATATCTATATCTATATCTATATCTATATCTCTATCTGTAAACTCACAGTAGATTTCAACAGATACACACAAAATACGATATTTTTACTGTTAAGGGTAGTTTTCTATTGGTATAACGAAACTTCCTGTAGGGATAAGTTCCATTAGTCCAAACAAATATTGTAGCGAAAACCCCATCGCCTTAACGGCATGTGGGTAGATCTTACGATTTTCTTACTGTTGTGGGTAGTTTATTGCCATAATTAAGGGTAAGGGTGGATGAACAAAAATTTATCGTAGGAATAAGTGAGAAAATCCATCCCAGAATTCAATCCACGAAACAACTTCAGGAAAATAGTGTTTTGGCTTGCATTCATTGCATATAACTCACTCTGGGGTCAAAAAGGTATATTTTTTAGCGTTGGGCTCAGCAAGACTTTTGACCAGGAAGATGCAAGCTACAAAAAAAAAGACATTTAGCTGGGAGCCAAAATCCTATATTTTTGTGAGGGGTTCTTTATAGTATTATTATTTTAATATATGTATAAATGTTAATTTGTGCAGCTGTGAAATAATTTTGGTCCCTATTTTGCCTTGAAAAACCAATTTGCCTTGAGACGCATGCTCAAATATGCTTTGTCGTTTAAATATTTCCAAATAAAATTCGTAACCTGTATAGCTTCAAATAGAAAATGAAGCTATATTATCCAAACGAATATAACCTTTTTTCTAGCTGGAGAAAAAATGCAAGAAACCTAATTCAGGTTATAACTGTAGATGTTCTGAACAGACCGTCCAAATTTGAGCAGAATCGATTCAGTAGTTTTTCAGATATCGTGTAAGGAATTTGAAAAATACAAGTTTTGAGAAAAACGCATTTGATGTTTGGAATTTATCTGCTATGCCTGGGCCATGAGAATAATCTCATCCAAAAAAAAACTTCAACTAAGCTCCCTCTGTTCAATTCTGGTTCGCTTCGTTAAATTTCATAAGATTCATATGGGGCACAGACTATAAACATTAGAAGAGGGCAAGAAAAATACCAGGTACTTTTCGAAACCGTTTGGGTAGACTAACCCCTGAATTCAATATACTGTCACAGAAATGCCAGGGTCAATGAATGGAACTATTGTTATTTTTTGATTTTTATTCGTTGTTCTGTGATCTTACATTTTGACAACTTAAGAAATGTCAGGATTTTACTAGATGTTTCTTGATGTCATTCTGGAATTATAGTTTTTGGGTATATAAGTAGGCCAAACACCCCTGTCAGTTGTTAAGGAGTTGTTTATGTAGTTGTTTATGAGCTGTTGAACTGTAAAGATCACGAGAAATAAAAGTGTTTGAAGTTATTGTGGAATTAATTGAAGAACCCACGAGAAATACGTAACAATACATAACTCTATTTGGAAGGCCTTCTATGTGGAATCATTGCATTAAACGCATTGAATTAACTGTCGTTAGTTAATGTCAATGTAGACCAATTAAAGCCGTCTTAGCTCTTCTCCGGTTGAACCCATTCCGGCAGCAGCAGACCTCGCGGCAGTCGCGATCAATCACTCACCTCTATCTCGATCACTTTGTAATTTCGTGTCAGTATCGTCGCGAAAGCTGGCAGTGTTTGGGGTCGCGCCAAGTGACCCCGCACCGATATCGATACGCCTTTAATTACGGCGTTGTGTTAGGTTGTGCTCGGCGTTTGTAATTACGATTTTCATACTTAAAATTCCACTCTTATCGGTACGTGGGACGCTGATGTCTAACCGTGCTCGCGCGATAAGGGAAACGAATCGGACTTCTAGGAATCGTTCCATCATACTTCTGCGAATTCTGCGAAAAGTTTTTGTTGTGATAACGATGTTTTAGAATGTTATCTCGTTGCGGTGGTGCGTTGCAAAATATCGGTGTGTTTTACGGAGTACGATTTTTTAACAATTTTATTTGACTTGGTATCCTCTTTGTCTTGGTCAAGTTATTCTACTTGTTGACCAACAAAGAGATACATTTTAACAAGATCTACGGAACATAGTATGATTCAATTAAAATACAGTGGACAATAAATTATTTGTGACCCAATACGTATTAGAGATACCAATAAAGATAATGGCCAGAGTCTAATCATTAGAGTTCGTGCGAGCGCGGTGTGTAACATAACACAATATGTTCACAGAAACTGTGTTGCATCATAGTACATTATTAAATACTATTACTTATTACCAAGCGCGAATGTCACAGGGCCGACACTGTGCATGTCCTGCCCTTGACTCGTTGACCTTCACAGCTCACAGCTGACTTGCATTACGAAAACTGCGCTAGCAATTTTAGTTATTTATGGCACGCTGTAACAGACAGTCGCCGGTATTGCATCGCGTTGATACGTTTCGTTTTTACGTATTCGCCGTGTGTTGTATTCGTCGTGTGTTTAAATAACTTTATAAATATTAATAATTATTAGTTGAGGGAAGTGAATAAAGTGAGGTACCATGCCACAGGTGAAAAGAAATAGCCGGAAAGTATTTCAAACGTGGTTTGAGAGTGATCCCGAGGGTTTTACGGACATGCGTATTCAAGGAAATGACCTTTTTTTGTACTGTGTGTGAACGCATTATAAATTCTTTAGATAAAACTAAAGTAACAAAACATCTGACGACAAAGATGATTCCGTATTTTTCTATGAACTTACAGAAGCCGTTGTTGCAAGCAATATTCCATTAAACAAACTAGATAACCCCAAGTTACGTACGTTTTTAGAAAAATCTATGGACCGAAAAATTCCTCATGAAATATATACGACGCCAATAATACACGCCCAGTCAGTAATACGATAAAAGAAAAAATGCAGCGTGTTAAAAAAAATTACGGGATATTTCATTTTGGAAAACATATGTTAAGTTTTAGTTGGTACATATCAGGAGTTACCAGAAAATATATTATTATATAGTTCATGCCTCAACAATTTCTCATACTGTCCATTGCCAACAGTAGACGTTGAACGGTCATTTTCCATGCACAAGTTAATACTAAGTGATAAACGTCGCCGTTTCACTCCAGAACACTTAGAAAAGCGCATAATAATATGTTTTAACCACCGCCAACCTGCCATGGGAACTTTGTCTCAACACTGAGGTTTGTCGGGTAAGTGTTGCCATTGTTACGTGTTATCTTAAGTTATATATGTATTTTATCCTTGACTTAACCGTACTATGTGGTAAAAATAGTAATATGTTGCTACATAATTTATGTAAACATATTAAAATTTTCATTCGTTAACTGACTACGGTCCTGTTACATTCCGCGCTCGTACGAACTCTACTAATCATCCAGTGTTTTGATTGACAAGTAAGGAGAAACAACTACGGCTTGCCACCAAATGTTGTAAAAAAAAACAACAAATATTTTACAAAATTTTTATCTGGATGTGTTTGAGGATGCTCTAAACATCTAAAATAATGATGACTTTCTGTCACTTCCGAATATACCCTAAGTGAACACTAACTTCGTTATTTTATATGTATGTCACGCTATACTGTATTTTTCTGCCGTTTGGTTTTTACTCACTAATTTAAGGTCAATTTGTCTATCTTTAAAAGAAAGCCAATGATATTATAGTAAACCTACAGCATCTTCTTAAAATAACCGACTTAAGAAAGGATACAGTTGTTCTAATTTAATCCTTTAACAACTTGGATAAACAAAATTTTGTATAACTCGAAAACTGTACATTTTGAGTATAGAGAAACTGTTCAAGGAGTTGTTCAAGTTTGACCTTCTATTTTGAGCACCTTGTAGAATTTGCCGTAGCTATATCTAGAATTTTTGACAGTAAGCTTAACCTTTTACACTCACATGATAAAAAAATAACGATGGAGTTTTACCACACTAAAGTTATCATCATAACATTTTTTAGGGGCTTTTTAGGGGCTTCCAATTTCAATTTTCAGACAAAGTCGCCATTACTTTAGATGTGAAGAGCGTCACTGAAAATCCCCAGATACTTTGTTTTGTGAACACCCTAACAATCCCTCGGGAGCGGTGCTGATTTTTTTAAAATCCAAAAATGTAGAGCTGGTGTTAAGAAAAAAATCTTTTTTCTGAGAGAATTTGATACGAGGTTTTTGGTGCCAAAAGAATTAATAATTTCCGATAGAGGTGTTTTGGTACTTATTTATTAATTAAGGATCCCAAATATTCATTAGGTGACTTATAAAAATTGTCAAAAAAAAATTGGTGCTTAGTAATTATTTTGACGCTCATATAAAATACTCCCATTTTTAAACCAGGCAACTCAACGGTACGAAGACGCGAAATTTTATTCGGGCGGTACTGTCCTCACGTTATCTCAGCTGACATTGCCCATTCTTGAAGGATGCTGATAAGATAATGTGCATGTCGTTCAAGTATGTAATTGCATCGGCCTTTGGAACTGATCTCTGGTCACCTCGCTGAGGCGTTATCTTTAATGTTATCGAATAATGGAGATTTTTTTATTAACATGCACGCCATCACGAAGACGTATGTATACCTAACTGGAATGCGTTTATTAACTTCTGCGGAAATTACCAAGATAATGGACGACGATTAAAAAAAAGTTACCGCATGTAATTTTTTAACACCAGAGTAGAACAAAATAATACTATTTTTGGTGAACACTTTGTTTTTATCATTGATTTTGGTTGAATTCCGATTCTTAAACAAAAAATTGCGCTGAATGAACTGTATTCTTAAGGAGGTTGGTCACCGAGGTGCAGAGCAAGGAGGGAACTCCTATCTCTTCCATGTATAATAGGGTGCTTTTTTTGGCGACTATTTTTTTTTCACTCCCGTCTCGAAATTTTGTTGGAAATACCTAAAAAAAATTCCCTTAAAATATGACCCCTTTAAAAGTACTCGCCCTCAGCGTGTGAAGATTTTCCATTTAAAATACACGTAAAATAGAGTTTTTTTTTTTAATATCTATAACTCAGCGGCATTTTATGCTATTTCAACGTTTAAAAAGCAAATTACTCTGGATTAAACGATCTATAAAAGTGCCTATTACGACGTAACTGTAACTTACACCGGTGAGACAGTACAGGTCACTAAACTAGGCGTTGGATTTTTCGTTGTTATTTCATAAATGGCTGTAGCTACAGGAAAAATGTAAATGACAAAGTTGAATTTGTAATTTGCTTTAATGAAACATCTCCATATGTATAGTTGTTGTTGCCGATATTTTGGAATCGGATGTAATTTTAATTTGGATTATTATACAGGGAGTTATTAAAAATATATTAAACAAAGTCGAATTTTAGCACGGGACATTATTAGATAGTATACAAAAAGTATTATAAGATATTATAGATTTGATTATTGACTAGACCGGACTTCCGATTTGAGAAGTCACTATTGCTTCATCAATTTTTTGCGTCATTGCATATATTGAGACGTTAAATTGGTACACCCTGTACAGAAATTTATAGCACCAATGGCCTCCTTGTGAGGAAAATACTTTTTTCCGGCGTGTGAACGGCCAAACGCGTTTCGGACGCCGTTTGCCCGAAAAGGTCGCTCTTCGGTTTGACGGACTGATGGGGTGCGATTTATACGAGTTTAAGGGTTAATACATTTGTATGCCTTCCTTATTTTACGCGACGGGCGGCCTGGGGACGAGGGGGGGGCGAGTGATCGATAACGAGCGAATTCTGTAAATTACTCGCAGCGTTCTCGCTTGATTAATCGCGACTTTTACGGTTCTCCATTTTTAAAGATAAAACTGGAGCCGTCGCGGGGTCGGTGGTCAGTTCTCTTCTACCTGACAGACGTGAGAGGATTGTTTGCTGTGCGATATGCTCAACATTAATTTAATTTTCGTTCGAAACTCCTAAAAAAAAAAAAAACTGGACGTTTTCCACGAAACACCGACCTACTATATTTTTCTAAACCGTTTCGCTAGTTGGCTCTTCAGGAGAAGATTGAAACTAAATTCTAACCTACACACTTGCACTATTTATACTTAATTTGTTGCCACGGTTCACTGAACCGTAACATCTGTCTTTGTTTATCAGAGCAAACAGTGAACTGGTGGGTATCGGACCATTGTCCTTATTCATACTACTGTTACACTTAATGATTTCTAAACTTCCAAAAGCATCCAACTGTCTACTGTTTGTTACATTTCTAATTAATTATATATTATTCATGTCTATCCTATGTTTGTTGTCAAAAGCGTGTTGGGCAACACAAGATTTTTTCGTTCTGCCATATTTCAAATGAGCCATGTGTTCTCTAAATCTAGTCAAAATAGATCTTTTTTGTTTGCCCAATACACTTTTCATCATAGTCTTTACAACTTATTTCGTATCTTCCTGACCTTCAGTTATTGTCGATTTTGTCTTTGGGGTTACCCAAAAGCGTCTGTAGTTTATTTTGGGAATTATAAACCAAATTGATATTAATATTTTTAAAAATTTTATCTAGTCCGCGGACTAGATGAATTGAATTTAGGTTCATATGGTAATGAAACAAATTTAGAATTGTCAGTATCTCTACGAAAAGTTGTGGAATTGTACAGGGTCCTCTTAAATATATGCTTCCTTATTAACTTATCTATTAAATGAACTGAGTAACCATTATTCTTAGCTATATTCTTAATTAATTTTTTCTCGTGTTCAAACCTCTCTTCACTGAGGGGGAAATTTAAGAAACGGTGAATTAGAAAATTAAAACTTGCCATTTTATGTTGAAAAGGGTGGTGTGAATCGTTGGAAATATATCTAAGAGTCGCGGTTTCTTTGCTATTTATATACATTTAATTCTAACTTATTTTCACTATTTATGATAACTAGTACATCTAAAAATGGTGGTTGATCATTGTGTTCCATTTCATATGTAAATTTTATGGTAGGGAAACGGTTATTTAATTTGGCAACAAAATTATCTAAACTAATTGCTTTTGTATGAAATACCGCGAAGATATCGTCTACATACCTGAACCAGACTCTAGGGAAATACTCGAATTGATCTTTTGCTTCTGCCTCAAATTTACTCATAAAAAGATTAGCAATGAAATGTGACAAGGAGTTACCCATTGCCGTTCCCTCATGTTGTTGAAAGTATTCACCATTATACTGAAAACAATTTTGATTCATACAAAGACATATCATCATAGTAAGCCGAATGTATTCCTTAATAATTTTACCGTCTAAACTATTTAATTCTAGTAATTCCCTGAGGTAGTCCAGAGTTTGCGGGATCCACTCCAGAATCAAAAAATAAATGTTTTTGTTCAGATTTATTATAGAGAAATATTAAAATTGTTTCCATAAAGAAAAATATACCAAAAGACGGTGATATAAGGAACGTTGAAATAAGTTTGACCTGAAGTTGGCTGTGAAAATGAAAGTGTAATTGGAACTCGAAGTGAGATAAGAATAGGCACTTTAATTTAAATCGAATCGTTATTTATTTATGTATTAACTAAAAAATATATATAAACTATCAAACAATAGTATTTTTAGCGCCAGACGAAGTGGGATAGAGAGGGTTAAGGTGGCGTATCGTTAGATGGCGCCTCCGTTGCGTTTTAAAGTAAGGCACACGAGACACGCCGTGCCACCGTAAAAAAGAAGTACCCGAGGATAAGCCGCCCCCGATCATCCATAACATAGAGCGGCGGCGGTTCTCGGCAGCGTTTTACAATATCATCCGGAAATAAATGGTCAGATTATTCGGCGGGTGATCCGCTTAAAAAGGCGTCGCGGCCGCCCGAGTGCGCCGCCAGCGCCATCTGGCGGGCCGGAACTAATCCCGGCGCCGATGCAAAAACAAAGCCGAGCAATCGGCCGCGCGTCAGGAAAGCAATCTTCGACGGCGCCGCCGCCAAATCCAATAACAAACCTTCGGCGCGTTCCCGTTAAGTTCTCGGCCAGCGGCGGCGCGCCACCCTTTCTGCCGAAGGGTCGCGCTGCCGATAAACTTGCAATAGAACCTTATGGCTGTATCGTAAAATTGCAAAGAATTGTAGAATATTTTTCATTTATTTTTATTTTAATTTATTTTGATTGCGGTAGTGTTAGTTGGTGTTGTTGTACAACCTCCCCTATATGCAATACGTTGACTGGCAACTAAACTAGTGGAAAAAATTAAGGGACCAAAAAAATTCCAAATTTTTAGATGATTTTCAACAGGCCGTAACTCGGAGAAAAAATGGTCGCACAGATAATTTAAAAAAAAAAGGAAATTGTAGCTCCAAGTATCTAGTTTTTGGATCTGAACTTCGAAATTTTTTAGCGTCAGCGATTTTCGAGTAATCCTAAGAAAACCACCGACAAAAAATTTTCTAGATTTTTTGGATCTTTTTTGTGGTCTACGAACTTAAAATGTTTTTGACTTAACCACCATATGGACCAGATAACTTGTTTATTCAGTTTCAATTTCCTTTATCTAAAGACTTTGATACGATCATTTCTCGCCGAGGTAACGATCTTTGAATGGAAAAGGATCATTTTGTGTTTGATTATCGATATCTCAGCAACCAATGATCGCACAAAAAGTTAAAGGTGGGTTTCGAGAACTTGAATAAATTCTCTACAAGAATTAGCCATTGGTTCTTCGAAAAAAATGTTTTTCCATTCTTTACATGAATTTGAAAAAGCAACAAAAAAGGGCTTTTGGTGGTGTTTCGGAAAATCAAGTGCTGAATCAAAAATATCGGAGAACACCACTGATGTTAAGTGTGCATTTGACAGTTCAATATACCCACAAAAACCATACAGATTCAATTCAATCCAGCCTAGTCGTTTTTTGTTTTCCTCGATTTAATTTTTTGAAAAACTTCACACTTACAATTTTTGAAAAAGAATCACGTTTTTTGCTCCAAAAAAGCTCATAATCTTTGACTAAATGAAAAAAAGGGGTTTTTTTTTCAGTTTTAGTTACATTTTTATCGCAAACAGCGTTTACATTTTTGAAAAAATTTTTTTTTGAAAAATTTAAAATTTAAAAAATATATATATTTTTTCAAAAATTTAAACGCTGTTTGCGGTAAAAATGTAACAAAAACTGAAAAAAAAAATTTTTTTGTCATTTAGTCAAAAATTATGAGCTTTTTTGGAGCAAAAAACGTGATCCTTTAATTTTTTCAAAAAATCCAATCGAGGAAAACAAAAAACGGCTAGCTGGATTGAATTGAATCTCTGTAGGGTTTTTCTGGGTATATTGAACTGTAAACGAGACACTTAACATCAGTGGTTTCCTCGATATTTTTGATTCAGCGCTTGATTATCCTAAAAACCACCAAAACCCCTTTATTTGTTGCTTTTTCAAATTCATGTAAAGAATGGAAAACAAAAATTTCGTAGAACCAATGGCTAATTCTTGTAGAAAATGTATTCAAGTTTTCGAAACCCACCTTTAACTTTTTGTGCGATCATTGGTTGCTGATATATCGATAATCAAACACAAAATGATCCTTTTCCATTCAAAGACCGATATCGGCGAGAAATGATCGTATCAAAGTTCAGATCCAAAAACTAGATATATGGAGCTACAATTTCCTTTTTTTTAAATTTTCTGTGCGACCATTTTTCTCCAAGTTATGGCCTGTCAAACTCACTTTGTTTTTATGAGATTTGATAAAAATCCCTTAATTTTTTCCACTAGTGTAGTTACTTTCGTGTATTGCATTTATGATGCGTACGCCTCTGTGGCCATTTCTGCCAGCTTTACTTGTTTCTAACAGGGCATATCCTTATTGAAATTTTGTGGGTAAAACTAATTTAATAGGACCGCACGCGCAAATTTCTAATAAACCGTAAATAACACTCAATTGAACAACACTAAATATCACACAAGTTCCTCAAAATTAAAATACATGAGTTTTGATATCGTTATTTCAAATAATATGTTTTTAGTCCTGACAAACTTAGACCCTGCAGGTTACACCTTATTAGAATTAAGCTATCGATATGTATTTTGTTACTATATTGTTGTTTTATTATTACTATAGATTATACTAATAAAATATAATTTATATTAGTAAAAATAGGTTTTGTACCAATACAAATAATTAACATAAAGCCCAATTTTTAGGAGTTTTCTCTTGTAGTCCTGCTACACCCCCACTGACCCTCTCCTCATTTCACCGTAGCCCCTACGAAACGTTCGCGATGCTTTTAATCTGATTCCCTGCCCATCTCGAATAAAGGCGCACCACCCCTCCTCCTAGCCCCTCGGAGATGGGATAACCGAATAGACATCCGGCCTTCTAATATTAATCGAGGCATAAACGAACGGGCAAGCAATTCGGCGTCCACGTATGTGGTAAATTAAGTGCTATCGGATGCGTCTTAGGTTAAACCCCCGGGGAGGCACGTCCTACAGGATTTCCAAGGAACTTAGTAGAACTGGAGAAACCACAAAAATCATAATTGTGGAATTTTCAACTGGCTTGACTTTTTTTCTAGTTCCCCAAGCTTTACAGAAATATAAAAAAAATACAGTAGTGAACAATCGAGAACAACTTATCTGGGCAAGCCTTTTGTGCACTTAAAACCAGTGGCGGTTGGCGCTTGGTGGCACACTTCACTTCTTGGTGATGACTATACACCTCTTACAGAAAGGATTTATAGTGAAAAAACCATCAGCAAGGTTTACGAAAAATTTTCAAAAAAAAAAACTGCAGAACACCCTGGGATCTCAGTAACGCTCTGTGGAATATTTGCAGTATATATTTTTTCACAATCTAGAAACAAATATAAGGAGAGGTTTTTCGATTTGTTACAAAATATTTTTTTTCAAAAAATTACGGCCATTTTAATTTTAATTTTATAGGAACAGTTTGTTTCCCAAAATTAAAATGGCCATAACTTTTTGAAAAAAATATTTTGTAACAAATCGAAAAACCTCTCCTTATATTTGTTTGTAGATTATGAAAAAAAAATATACTGCAAATATTCCACAGAGCGTTACTGAGATCCCAGGGTGTTCTGCAGTTTTTTTTGAAAAATTTTTCGTAAACTTTGCTGACGGTTTTTTCACTATAAATCCTTTCTGTAAGAGGTGTATAGTCACCTAAAAAAGGGTATGAACTGGGTCCCATGCGTCGTTTTCAAGATATAGCTAACTGAAAAGTCACAAACCGCCACTGGTTAAAACTAATCCAGGGAAATTTATAGAGCAAAGACACCAGAAAAAAAAAGGTATTTTAGTACCCGACTCAAAAATGAAGTCTCTTTTGAGATACACCGATATTCAGAACCTTGCACCTACTTTTTGGTACGTTCACAGTCAATTTCCAGTCAATATCACTCGTTTTGTGACGACTTGTAATTTCATTATACATTCACTGTGTGGTAGAAATAGATTACTTGGAATGTCTAAATTTATATTATGAGTTCACATATACAGGATATAGAGGATGGTAAAACTTTTACAGGGCTTGTTCTGCAGGTGATTTCTTCTCGATAGCCTCATATTCGAAAAAAATAGTGATAAAAATGTTTTTAAAGCAACTGCTATATTTTTGTACTGTTAGCTATTTGCTCACAACAAAGTTGTGACATTTTTTACAAACGCTCGTTTCCGCCTATTCGAATTAAAACTTTTTAAAATCGTCATTTTTATGCTTTTTCAAATTTAGCTCTAAAATGTTTTCTTTTCAAGATATCTACCCGCTTGAGGCGGCATTTTGAAGAGGAAAAATGGCAGTTTTAGTGTAAGTATCAAAAATTCGATCAGTCATTACCTCCGAATAATGACAGCGTGGTAAAAGTATGTTTTTTTGCTGATTTTTTTTTGTGAATTTTAATCGATCTTTAGCGATAATTTTGATATTGTTAATATATATATTGTAAAACTCAAACGTAAATTGTTGAATAAAAAACAATGTTCCAGTTCAAATTGTTAACGGTTACCTTGTTTCCATCAAATTTTACTTACAGAGATAATTTTACACTTAATATTGGGCATATTAACTTCATTGAAACTTTAGAAATTCTTTCACATTCATAATTATTTTTGTTCGTAATTTATTTTAATGCACTTGTTAAGCCATATCGAATAAGAAACTGTAGACATAAAAGGACCCGAAGTTGGTTCAATTTTCGCTACAAAAAAAAACACTTGTACATTCACTAAACATGAAAATAACAAAACGATCGTGCAGTCACTTGAAGTTAAAGGTAAGAACTATAGATTCTGTAAGTTTAATATTTTTATCACGCAGTCAATACGTTCTTTTTATAACTTCAATAATGCGATTTTTTAAAAATTTCGAAAATTCAAGCAAAGTTTTTTTTTTATATGAGTGAGCTGCTCGGGTCGACTCGTGGCTGCATTTCGTCTATGATATGTACACTTAATTCCTGAGTAACATAAGCTGCTTGCTCTAAACAGTCAAGACGCTAGAGTCGATTAAAATTCACAAAAAAATAAGTAAAAAACACGTAATTTTAACACGCTGCCATTATTCGGAGGTAATGACATCGAATCAAAAATTTTTGATACTTACACTAAAACTGCCATCTTTCCCCTTCAAAATGCCGCCTCAAGCGGGTAGATATCTTAAAAAAGGAAAAACATTAGAGCTAAATTTGGTGAAGCATAAAAATGACGATTTTTAAAAGTTTTAATTCGAATAGGCGGAAACGGGCGTTTGTAAAAATTAAATTTGCGTAAATTTTGTTCTTTGGGACCCTAAAGAAGAGTTCCTCAAAGTTACAGCAACATCTAAAATGGATCGACAACGATTTTTTCCTTGTTTTAAGACGATTTTATATGGAATGACACCCTAATAGTAGAATAGGCCCTTTAAAAGTTTTAGCATTATTGTGGACGCCCTGTATATTTATTCTATTGACATTTTTTTTTCTGACTGGAATCTGGATCACAGGGCGGCGAGCATTCCATCAAGCGTGCATTGTTGGGATACGATATAGAAACATTTAGTTTCAATCGTTTTTTTACCCCTACCAGTCAAGACTCGAAGCGGATCTCCGACTGAAGGAGAGTCACAACGCAGGGGATCTTAATTAGGAGCGGCTGGCGACGGTGGCGGCTGGAGAGGGGGCGGGGGTTTAGGGCGTCTTGGCGGACGTCCGGCGCAGGAGAGAAAGCCTTATTCAATTAGGCATCAATCAGAATTAGGACGATTAGCGAGGAGATAAACTGGACGAAGTACACTCTAATCCGGGGTTCCGGTAACTCGGTTACCGCAGTTATCGCAGGGCAGCAGCGCCGCCTCCGAGCCGCCCCCCGACCCCCGCCGCCGCCCCGTTCTAATTATAAACACTCCGGCTAGTTAATGGAAATCACTTGTCCGACTAAGTTAGAGTGACGTCCACCTGGAACTGGGTTAAGCGGATGAGGCATAGCTATCGGGGATGCGCTGACAATACAGACGTACCCTGTGTATCTCGCATTTAACGGGAAACGGAACTAAACAAAAGCGCCAAATACCTATTTCTGTTAGTCGAATTTATTTTTTATTCCCTCTCTTTGTCTGGGTCAAACGTTGTAATCAATTTTTGAAACGCCTAGTTTAATTACATATCCGGGTACGCAGAAATATGGTATATCTCCCTTTTTTATTTATTGAGATAAAGTTTAAAAATTCTTAGCGTCTTATAGTTAGAAAAAATATAATTGCCAACTTTTGACATCTAAGCGAGATTTATACCACTTTTGTACCAACATGATTATTATCAAATGAAGCACCCTACATATTATTATATATTTGAAAGAAATATGAAAAAAATGATAAAACATTGCCTCAATAAAAAATATAATAATGTACCGTATTGAAAAGTAGAAAAAAAAAATCAATAAATAGAGGCCGATTCGAAAATCAAGAAAACCTATTAATAATCACTTTCCCTAAAAATTGTTTACGTCAAAAAATGTATGATCTTCAAAACAAATGCATTACAAGATCATACTTGACTATTTTAAATGAAACGCCTTGTATGTCACTGGAACATTTCTTCACTTGAAATTTTCTGATTTCAACACTATAAGATTTCATATTATGTATATATCTATCTCCTATAGTTTTGCTGATATTACCAAAAATATTCATTTTGCAAACGGAAAGCAAAAGAAGAAGAAGTCCCGATCTTAAGCCACTTGCTTTTAAGGGACTAGGTGGAAAATTTGGTTTATAAAGAAAGCTTTTTTATGTAGGTAGACAGATTGAGGGAAAAAAATAATATCAGCAACAAGCAATATCTTGCAAACAGTAGAACGCATATAACAATTAATTATATTTTTCTGTTGAATATGGTTCCCGTTGATAGCCCGTTGTTTTAAATTACCTACTTAGCCTTCTAAGTTTGCAAAATGAATATTTTTGGTAATAATATCTGTAGAACAATAGGAGATAGATACAAAAAACCTTACGTTGCTGAAATCAGAAAAATATAAGAATTTCGATTTTATAGTGACAAATAGGGTGTTTCAATTAAAAAAGTCAAGTACAACCTTGTAATTATTTTATTTTTTAGATCACACTATTTTTTTATTATGACGTAAACGTTTTTGCTATAAGAAGACTATTAGACAATGTTTTTTGAATTTCCGAATCGGTCCAGAATCAACCAAGTTACAAGGAGGGACTTTTATAGTGAATCACCCTGTACTTGCATCCAACTTCTGAACATTGATCGCTGATTTCAAATAAATATAAAACAAATAAATATAAATCATAGATACAAATATAAAAAAAATATATATAAGATGAATCATAGAATAATGTATTTAACAGTCAATGATATCAGTCAATTCTCACATTGATTGACGAGAATTGCGATGAAATTAACCCAAGCCATCTTCGTCATTAAATGGGAAAACAATTCCTTTTATTTTTATAGATTGTATTCGTGTTTAAGATCATTCTTAGCTAAGTAATTTCTGTGAAATATTTGTTTCAAGTTGTGAATTTATCGATTAATGTTATCATTAATAAATACATACAAAACTTATTTTTTGTCTTGGTGGTAGGTACCTATCGTCTCGGCTGTAAGTTCAACAATGAGTCACTCTGTTTACCACAAATAACTATCGAATAATAATAATGAAAACAATAAATATTTTCGGCAAACGCCACAGAGTGTCAACTCGAACAAGGTCAGTTATTGACCCGAATCCGGTTCTATCTTCCGGGGAATCAGTTAAGACCCTCAAAGGCAATTTTCTCCCTGCGGTCGGCCTGCCGCCGATTTACATGGCGGGGTCGCCTCCCCGCAAGAGAATTGATTAAATGCGTCGGGACGCATGTGTGTGCGGGAGAAATTAGCGCGGTCGGCCGATGTTGATTCAGAGGCGGCTCGGCGTTGCCAATAACGCACGTTTATCCCGTCATCTGCCGAGTTAAATTGCTAACAGGAACACAAAAGAAACGTGTGATTAAGAAGGCGTGGCGTCTCTAAAAGCTACACAACGAAAAATTTAAAAACTAATGTGTATTGTATCGCATAAGATAAAAAAGACCACAAAGTATGCCGTGGAACCGTGGCCCAAGTCTGAATTTTAAGCAAAAAATAACATCTAACAACATTCTCTTTATACCCTTTTCAGCGTCGTTGCATGGAGAACAGAAGGAGAAACTAACAGAATCATTATTTGCATCAAATAATGAATGCAAAGAAAACCGTCTCTTAACCTTATTAATACGTTGAACATGGTTTATTTTATAAACAAGGGTAAATAAACCAGTTTATTTTATAAATAAGGAATAATGAGAACCAAGTGACTCCAATTACCCCACATGGCTAACCTAACTGAGACTCAGCTATAATAGCTTCTGTGTGGAGCTACGAGCTCTAACAACTATGTATATGTTCGGACAAACGCATTTTTCGCGTATTAGACCGTTTTTATGTATAATGAAGCAAAAATTGACTAATGCAGCTGACAGTACTTAAGAACTTAAAGAATTTAAAAGTATTTTTAATTAATGTTTTAAAAAACCAAATTAACAATGTCAAAACTTAACAAAACAAATAAAATGTAACAAAATAACTGGCAATTAAATGTTCGGAAAAAAAATATATTTCAAGTATTAATAAGGCGTTACGTCACCTTTTGCCTTAAATACGGCCCGAATTCTTACAGGCATTGTTTCAACGAAGCCTCGACAGAGTTCTGGTGAAAAGGTGTAACAAATTCGCCGATTTTTTCCTTTAAAGTAGGGGCCGTTCTTTGAGGATCATCTCTCAATTTTTTTTTTATCTTATGCCACAGTGTTTCAATGACATTTAGGTCGGGGCTGATTGATGGCCATGATAGGACTTTAATATGCTGTTCCCCGAACCACGTTTTTCGAACTTACGAATCACCAAGCTATTCGTAAGTATTTGTATATATTTGTCAGCGTTGACGGTTATCAGCTATGACCTCATACTGTCCCAAACCTTTAGCGGACATACATCCCCAAATCATGACACCCTTCGGGAATTTTACGGTTCGTTTAAGGCAGTCTGTATGAAAGGCTTCACTTTTTGTTCTTATTTCTCTTTTTCTATGATCGCCTACGCAGACATCAAATTTGGACTCGTCACTGAAAATTATTTTTGACCAGTCTTCTATAGTCCACGATACCTTCGATTTCCCAATTCAGTTGATTCTTTTTGTGCCTCAGTTAATAAAGGCTTTTCTTTAGCCTACGATCATTTACGAAAATTGAAAAATTAAAAATTTGAAAAATAAAATAGTAATACCTTATAAAAACTAAGCCCAGACTGATGAATGTATTTTCTACAACATTCTGTTGAACAATATTTGGCTCCTTTCAGTAACAAGTCTGGGTCTTCCAGGACTTTTACCTTTTACATCCAAATTTCCAGTCTCGAGGTAATGCTTTAATATGTCCCCAACAGTAGACTTTGCAAAGCTCAATTCTTCCGGAATTTCGCGGATTTTTTGCCACTGCAGTATTTTTTTTACAATGAGCTGCCGCAATTTTTGATCAGTCGTACGTCCACGGCCCATTTTTATTTAAAAATAACGAATATTCCCAAAAACTACCAGAAATCACCTGCGACTGACACATCTAATCTGTGAAATTAATGGTTACCGCGGCAACAACAAATTTTTATTTATTTTTTAGGGCAGGTTTCTCCATTTTCCGAACATTTAGTTGTCAGCATTTTTAGCAGATTTTTATATTTTTGGCCGTAAATTCATAACAAATCCAAGGTAATAATAATTTTCAGCATAATATTATCTTGCAAATGTATGTAGTTTTATGTATTTTAGGTTTTTAAAGCGTGGTTGTAAATTTTTGCATGGCAGTGAATCAGTGGTACAGCCAGAAAACATTCTTGGGGGGGGGGGGGGGAGTCTCCCTGTGAAATTTTCTTTTCTTTGTAGTAGCATACACAATTCCGTGAAATTCCGTGAAACAAAAATCTTGAAAAGTGTGTTTTTGTTAATTCTTGTTAAGGTCTATTAAACAATGATAAAAGTATAAAAACCAAAAATTATGCAATTAAATATGAAGATGCATAAAACGACCATGATTTTTTGTTGGTTGCTGGCTAGCTTGGGGGGGGGGGGGGCTGGCCCCTCGGCCGCGCCACTGCAGTGAATAATTTTTTGAAAAAATGCGTTTGTCCGATAATACAGTTGTTAGAGCTCGTAGTTAGCATGTAAGAAAAAGATACTTTAAATTATTAGGTAATAAATGGAAACTGATACAAATAATACGTTTTATATACTCACAACAAAATAAATTGCACCTTGACGTTAGTACACAAACTTTTTTTTATCTCCCGATCCTTTTGTAATTGGCAAAGTATACTTTGAGACCAAATGTTGCAGGCTCCTTGTCGTAACGCTCCGAATCGTTTTTCCACCTTAAACCTATTAGATTTTTATACAAAAATCTAAAATTCAAACCTAACTACACCGCCATAGTGCACCGCAACGCTCGTGCTGTACTTTTCGCTCTAAACCGTCGGGGAGTCTCGAGTTAAATGGGCTGGCAACGCCGGACAACGCCCGTCAGTCGAGAGACTGGGAAAGATAATGGAATGGGAAAACTGGAGCGAGGCGAATACGCTGCCCGTCTGAAGGGCCGCCTATATATCCAATCAATCATGATGAGAACAGCCGATGGCCAGATAGAAAACGTACAGGTTGAATTTCAAAGAGCCCCTGATTGATATTTATGACCGCCGAGCATAGAAGTGAGTATATTTTATCAGTATATTCTCCTCTTGGGAATAATAAACGCTTTGTATTTTCCTTAGGAGGTGTTGCTTATGCACGTATAATGCGGAATTTTTTATATTGCATTTTTAATTCACCCACCAGTCTTCTGTAAAACCCCAATTTTGGGTCAAAATTACCCAAGAAAATACCAAAGTCTATTTTTTGTACCGGTTATCGTTTCCGGAGTATTTTTAACCACAAAAAAGGATTCAGTAGTCCAAATTTATTTGAGACACCTCAGTAACCCAAAAAAAGTCCAACTTTGGGTCAAAATGGCCAAAAAGTTCCAAAGTACTTTACCTTTCTATTTTGATTATTAATAGCTTTTGACTAACCCATTGTTATAAAGACAGACAAAGAAACTCATAATAAAACACAAGCAAACTCATACCGAAACCCAGACGCACAACTTACACTGAAACTCAAGACAATCAAACTGTTACTCAAACCGAGACGCAAAACTCACATTTGAACTATGACAAGCAAACTAAAATTCAGAGAGTATAAGTTACAAATAGAAGACAAATAAGACAAATTCGCGGCTTGTATGATTGAACAAAGTTAAATCTCGGTTTAAATAGCCAGCATAAAATTATGCTTTGAAAAAACCATAGACATGACTTTATAAAAACAAATAAAACTCAAGAAAAAAATGAAAAAAACAGAATATTCATTACATGCAAAGTAATTGTGAAAAAAATATATTGAGAAAGATGAAAAATTCTTATTCATTCGTTGCATGAATTTCCAAAGATTAATAAGTTAATGAATTGAAGAACATTTAAGATTTTGGAAACAAAGAAAAATAAAATGAATCTACCCTGGTTGTTTCAGTTTGGTAAAGAACTATTTCTTATAAAACTACTCTTCTACAACGTACCCAAATAAACAATGTATTCCATTCTTACTTTGAAAATGATATGTCGTAAAGAAATTGTAAATAGAATAGATTTAAAAGTCTTGTTTGCTAAATTATATCCCGAAATTGGGGTTTTGCAGGAAATTGAATAATGAGGAGTAAATTCGGACTACGGAATCCTCACAGCGGTTGAAAATACTCCGGAAATGATATGTCTGGAGTAAATGGTACAAAAAATAGACTTTTGTATCTTTTTTGGCCAATTTTGGCGCAAAATTGGACTTTTTTTGGGATAATGAAGGGTCAGAAGTAAATTTGGACTACGGAATCCTTTTTAGCGGTTAAAAATACTCCGGAAACGATACATCTGGAGTAAACGGTACAAAAAATTTACTTTGGTATTTTCTTGGGCAATTTTGACCCAAAATTGGGGTTTTGTGGAAAACTGGTGGGTGGTGGAGCAAAACGGACATCGAATTCGTAATCAGCGCATCAAAATACATAAGAATTGACAGACAGATTCATGTAAGACCTCGGGTTCAGAAGAATTTTTTCGGGTTTTTTTTTTTTTGTGTGCCAGTGTTATTCAACGTCATTCCAAAGCTCTTAAATAATTCCACATAAGAAAAAATATCCTTCGTTATTATTAACAAGCCGGCAAAAAAATATGTATAATTTTAAGAGTGCGTCACAAACAATTCCTTACATTGGTTAAAATATTTCGCGTAGCAACTATTTTGGACAACTTCGTGGGCTTGTGTATGGACTTAAGCAACTTGGTGCAGACGTAAGTTGCGTTAAAGCGTCATATTTTGAGTTGATTTACACGCCTCTGCTGTGTCGGTTTATTTCTGAATCATCCTGTAAAAGTTTGGAGAATGTTTAATATTTGGCGAATGCGCCGGTCGACATTACATAAGGTACATATTTATGTAGGTAAATTATCCACGATTAAGGTTTCCAAGAGTTAGACATTTACTTTTCACGTTACCGAAAAAAAGCTAATTTTGACAAAAAGCTTTGTTTGTTTTAGAATGATATTAACATCGATAACTTCAATATTATAAGTAATTGGTGTTTATAAAGTCGAAAAATCGTAAAATGGTCATAAACTCACTGCCTCGATTTTAAAAATTGTAAAACAAAGTGATTACAAAAAGTTTTGCCTATATGGACATGGGCGAAATATGTTGTCCCCAGGTTAATCAGGTATTTAATGAACCATTTCTGTTACAAATTATATTACTTATCGTTTATAACTTTAGTTTGTGTCTAATGAATAAAATGTTACTTTTCTCATCCATTTCTAAACGAGTACGTAACAAACTTTCGTTTCATTGAGAATATATTCATTAAATGTAAGACTTAACAAGATCGCCGATATTTCTAGTATTATCAGTATTTCCAGTATTATTTTAGATATATAGAATGGCCGCAAACGCCGTCGCGACGAACCTCCGAACTAAAAATTAGGCGCAGGTTAATCGGCCTTATCGATCCATTGCTTGTGCGCCACCCCCCATTATGCATTCCTCTCCCCGAGATAGGGCATGTTCGGACTATTCATCGGATGGACCTACATCGCCGGTCGAAGGTCGCGAGTCACTGACACTTCGGGGACGGCGGCGGCGGGCGACGCAGCCCCGTCGCCATGGCGACCGTCCCACCGCCCCAGGAGGCCGCATACGGGGCGCCCCGAAAGTTACGCACAACGTTTGCATTCACCTCCGCGCGCTTGATGCGGTGTTATATCTATGTTATAGTCAATTTAAGAGATTTTTTTCTACTCATTTAAAAGTAAATACTTATTTAAGTTTAGAACTGATTAGGGAAAGTATAAAGCGAGGCGCCCCGAGACAGCGTTTCCGACTCTTCCCTGTGTTTGGGTCTTATTCCATGCCACACCTTCTTTTCAACATGGACAATAGATTGATGATGCAGGAGGAATATGAGGAGGAAGGTCTTATGTATGACTTAGGCCATACATTATGACGGATTGAACGTAAGCAGCTTTTTTTAAAGGTGTACAAACAAGCTTCCGCCCTTTTTAATAAAAAAAATTGGGAATTAATTGTGAAAGGACGGTACCTAATGTTTTATTCGAAGTATTGTCCATCGCTTGCCACTACTTTTTCCCATATTTCTGGTTGCATACGGATACCACGTCGGAAGAATGCTTCATCTTTTGAGGCTATCCACGAATCGACCCAATTTTTGGTATCTTCATATGATGTGAAGTGTTGCTCATATAGGTCATGCGCCATCGATCGGAACAAGTGGAAATCAGAAGGAGCAATGTCTGATGAATACGGCGGGTGGGTTAAAACTTCCCAATTGAGTGTTTCCAAATAGGCTTGGAAACGGCGCCACAACATGTGCACGAGCATTATCGTGCAGGAGAATAACTTTGTCGTGTCTGGAGTAGTAGTGGGCGCGATTTTCCTTGAGTGCTTGACTCAATCTCATTAATTCTGTTCCGTAGACAGCTCCTGTAATGGTTTCGTTCGGTTTGAGCAACTCATAATATACGACACCAAGCTGATCCCACCAAATACACAACAAGACATCTTTTCCATGAATTACCGTAGCTTGGCTTAGCTGTAGATGTTCAAGCATGGCCAGGTGGTTCCCATGATTCTTCCTTTTTGGATTATAATAGTGGATCCATTTTTCATCACCAGTGACTATACGGTGCAGAAAACCCTTTCGTTTATGCCTGGCAAACACCATTTCACATGTGAAAAATCGGCGTTCAACGTTTCTCGGCGTCAGTTCATATGGAACCCAATTTTCTTGTTTTTGAATTATTTACAATGATTTCAACCGACGTGAAATTGCTTGTTGAGTCACTACTAATGTAAGTACAAGTTCTTCTTGCGATTGGCACAAATCTTGATTCAATAATGCTTCCAATTCCGCGTCTTCGTACACTTTCGGACTTCCGCTACGCTTTTGTCTTCGATGTCAAATTCACCGTTCTTAAACTTTTGAAACCGTTCAAAACAACTTCTCTCACTTAAGGCAGCCTCACCAATATGCTTATACAAGCAATCGATACGCCTCAGCTGCAGATTTCTCCAAATTGAAGAAGTAAATCAAAAGTTCCCGCAAATGACGCTTATTCGGCATAAAACTCGACATTTTCGCATACAAAAGAATATATTATACTGATGAAAAATCACTAATATTTTAAGGTTATGTTGTTGTCTGATGTCCAACTTTACGATAATGACGTTTCCATCTGACAATTTTAACCATACCTTACTGGTGGCGCCAACTTTTGTCAAACGACGGAAACTTATTTGTACACCTTTCACATTTATAGCTATAGCGTGGACCAAAAAACGAATTTTCCGGTTTTCAATTTTTCTTAAATTCGTGTGACCAAAAAAAAAACAACGTAAAAATAAAAAAATCTTTGTACTCTTCAACGCGCTAAATATTTCTAAATAGCGACTATATCAAACAAATTAGAAGCTTGCTGAGCGTGACGTCTATTTACGCACACGAAAAATCGAGGAGGAGTATCGGTCGGGCGTGCATTAGTTTCTGTGCACCCTGTATACGGCGCGATGTCGTCTTTACCTGTCCTTGTGCGGCGGCGGACCGTCCGTTGTCCTTGCTGAAAAATTACCGCCATTATCCGAAACACGTAGGGAGGAATTGCTTTTAAATTAAGTTTCGCGCCCTCCCGGGGGCGCGAATTCGTAGTGGTAATAATTCTGTTAGGCGAACTAGTGGAGGAGAGAAGAATTGAGTTAGAGCGAGAGACGGATGAGATAAGGGCAAGTCGTATGATGAGTTTTCTCTTGGAATTACAGCGACATCGTATAAAGAAAACAACCGATAGGCGTATAGTTACAAAAGGTTTTAGAGAAATTCAGACAGGAAAAAATATTAAATAACCTATCAAATTCTGGAGCGGGTATTGAAACCTTCGGCGTAGAAACAAAAACTGGACGCTTTCCACGAAACACCGAACTACTATACTTTTCTCGACGCGCGTTTGGCATCTTCAGGATCAAGTAAGTTGGCATCTTCAGGAGAAAGTTAAAACTAAATTCTAACCTACACACTTGCACTATTTATACTAAATTTGTTGCCACGGTTCACTGAAACGTAACATCTGTCTTTGTTTATCAGAGCAAACAATGGACTGGTAGGTATGGGACCATTGTCCTTATTCATACTATTGTTACACTTAACGATTTCTAAACTTTCAAAAGCATCCAACTGTCTATTGTTTCTTACATTTCTAATTAACCCTTTAACGCCCAAGTACACTGTCAAGAGACGCATGAGCTTAGTGGCTCATATTACTGATAGAAAAAATAAGAAAAAAATAACTAAAACCATGTATTCCCATGTTTTCGAGGTCGCTCTTTCGAATGGAATTGTTAAAATTTGCAAAAAAATTGATGTAACCTTCAATTTTTAACAAAAACTAATAAAAAACGCGATTTTTGCAAGATTATTATTTTTAATCGCAATTTCAGCTATGTTATCGTCCTTTAAACTACTAAAACAAACAAATACAAACGTGCACTCGAGACGTGTACTTGAAGGAAACGTAATGAGAACAATTTAATTTTCTCATTTTTGAGATTAAAATAACTAGATGTGGCAAAATTCAAAGGGTGATATTTCTTGTTTTTACCAGTTGCGGGATCATTGACGCAAAAGAAGAATTTTGACAAATTATTAGTACTTTAGGGGTTTTTGGGGTCGCTGATCACGACCCTGCCGTTAGAATTTCAAAATTCAAGATGGCGGATCCAATATGGCCACCACCCCGAATCAAATTTCAAATTTTCCGATTATTTTGCCTTAAAATTTGTAAACCAGGGGTTTTTGGGGTCGCTAATCACCATCCCGATGTTAGAATTTCAAAATTCAGGATGGTAGATATGACATGGCGACCATTTTGAAGCAAATTTCGAAATTCTGACATCAGGATCGTGATCAGCGACCCCAAAAACCCCAAAGGTACCAATAATTTTTCAAAATTCTTCTTTTCCGTCAATGATCCCGCAACTGGTAAAAAACGAGAAATATCACCGTTTGAATTTTGCCATACTTGCCATAATTGTTCTCATTGCGTTTCCTTCAAGTACACGTCTCGAGTGCACGTTTGTATTTGTTTTTGAGTAGTATAAAGGACGATAACATAGCTGAAATTGCGATTTAAAAAAAAAGAATCTTGAAAAAAATCGAGTTTTTTTAATAGTTTTTGTTAAAAATTGAAGGTTACATCAATTTTTTGCAAATTTTAACGATTCCATTCGAAAGAGCGACCTCTAAAACATAGGAATACATGGTTTTAGTTATTCTTTCTTTATTTTTTTCTATCAGTAATATGAGCCTCTAAGTTCATGTCTCTTGACAGTGCACTTGGGCGTTAAAGGGTTAATTCTAAATTATTTATGTACATAATTTTTTTTAGCCAAAGTTTTTTTTAACCTATTAAATTGTTAAACATTGGCGTTTCCGTACGTATATTGTCCTTTTCAAATTCCAATTTTATACTTCATAAATTGTGGCAGTTATGGCTTATAAAATTGACCCCTGGTTTAAATTATAACGTCACAAAAAACCATTAGTACACGTACAACACAACGTAAGGAGTACCCACTGCAAGTCATCAGTGCAATTCATCCTAGAACAATACAAAATTTCCGACATACGTATCGTTTAACAAAGATCCTTTAACAACCGTACAATTCAGCGTTTGAAACGCTGGATCATCAGCGCGAACGATCGTCGAACAATTAAAAATACTTCGGGCCGCACTCGCGGAGCGGTTGCACAATTTCCTGCTTTCAGGAGGCCGTCTCAGGATCCCAAAATGAATGCCGTTCATTACCATTTGCGCGTTCCCCGTTTCGCCTATTGCGAAACACGGCGAAATGGAAGCGGCGGAATCCGCCCGGAGAATTGCACAATTATCTTTAATGCGAACAACTCTATTTTGTGCATTAAGTACGTACCTGCATCGCGGAGTCGGTCGGTTCGAAAATCGTTTAATGGCGCGCGCTCGGCATCCTTTCTGTCCGCTTTTGTGTTCCCGCTAGTTTTATTTACTCCGGGATGTTGCGGTCGCGTTATAGTCCAATCGACGAGCGAAAGCCCCCATGTCAATTGGTCACTGATTGTTATCAGCAAACAAAAAATATGGTCGTGTAGAGAAAGAAATTCTAAGAAAGATAGCGTTTTTTGCTACTCGAGTTTTAATGGCGAACATAACCAAAACAAATCGCAAAAGTCAAAAAAACGGTTTTTTGCAAATAAAAAAAAGTTTCAAGTCCTACACAATAAAGTTAAATTAGAAAGTTGTAGGTCTTAAAAATGCGCGTCGAATGAGATTTGAACGAAAAAAATCGGTTCATAAACATTTGAGAACAATTAAAAAAAAAAAACGTCAAGAACCGCGTTTTCGTATTTTTGCTGTATAAATTCCAATTTTGTTTGAACAGACTTCTTATTAACTACAAATATAGCCCAGGACAAGCGAAAAATGATCCTTTTTTCAAGAATTTAAAAGTTTTATTTTTTCGAGTTATAACGATTTAAAAAAAAAGACATTTTCAAAAAATCAGATTTTACAGAGATAAAAATGATCGTACAGAAACGATCATGGGCTCATTTTATTCACGAAGACTTGTACTTTCATGCTATTAAAAAACCAAATCGCTTTTATTTAATTTTTGCATAAAAAAATGCGTTGTAAAATTGTATCATTTTTTTCGAACCGGTTTTTTTTCGAATAACTTTTTTAATGTTGGTTTTACATTTTTGGCCGTTGCAAATTTGAAAACTGGTATTCAAAACACGCATTAAAAAAAAAATGAGGGTCCTACGACCTCAGGGAGCCGAGATAATGTTTTTTTTTTAATTCCTGACAGCGCTGTATACGTCCGATTGACTCACGGAATAGATCTGAGTTTTCTTTGTTAAAAAAAATATTTCAAATCATTTCGCATAAATTAAGTTGATATAATTGTTTGCTAAAGTACAGCGTTGGGTGCGGCGACAGAGTGGAGGGGCACTCCGCTTGGGCGCATCGAAAACTAAACACGATTTCAAGTCGATCGCGCTCGCAAAATTATCTTTTCCTCCGCTTAAAAAAAATTATCTCGGCTCCTTGGGGTCGTAGGACCTTCATTTTAGTTTTAAATGTGTGTTTTGAATACCAGTTTTCAAATGTGCAACGACCAAAAATGTAAAACCAAAATTAAAAAAGTTATTCGAAAAAAATGATACAATTTTACAACGGATTTTTTTAATGCAAAAATTAAATATAATAATAGCATGAAAGTACAAGTCTTCGCGAATAAAATGAGCCCATGATCGTTTCTGTACGATCATTTTTGCCTCTGTAAAATCTGATTTTTGAAAACATCTTTTTTTTAAATCGTTATAACTCGAAAAAAATAAAACTTTTTTGAATTTTTGAAAAAAAGGATCATTTTCCGCTTGTCTTGGGCTATACTTGTAGTTAACAAGAAGTCTGTTTAAACAAAATTGGAATTTATACAGCAAAAATACGAAAACGCGATTTTTGACGTTTTTTTTTAATTTTTCTCAAATGTTTATGAACCGATTTTTTTCATTCAAACCTCATTCGACGCGCATTTTTAAGACCTACAACTTTCTAATTTAACTTTCTTGTGTAGGACTTGAAGCTTTTTTTTTTATTTGCAAAAAACCGTTTTTTTGACTTTTGCGATTTTTTTTGGTTATGTTCATTAAAACTCGAGTTGCAAAAAACGCTATCTTTCTTAGAATGTTTTTCTCTATACGACCATATTTTTTGTTTGCTGATAACAATTAGTGATCGGTTTTCTCCCCGTTGATTGGGCTATTTGTCTGCTTTTGTGTTCCGCGGGTCTTATTTACTCCGGGATGTTGCGGTCGCATTAGCGTTCCGGGGACATTTACGTGTTATTTTAACAAGCTGTACCATTTCCGAGGTATTTTAACAAGCTGAAAATTATGGTGCGGTCAAAACATGGGCCTGAATGCCAACATTGAAGGGAAATTGCCTCAAAAATTACTCAATTTATGACATTCGGAAATACTGTTTTGATTTCTCTTCGGATTTTCAAAGTTTGTATATTATTCAGAAATGCAAGAATTAAGGCAAAGATTGGACAAGACTTTCTGACTTGTGCGTCCAAATATGCCGTAAATAGTGTCTGAATAAAATCTTGGAAAACTCTAGATTGAGGAATGAAAATTTACACTTTATGATAATTTGGTAATTGATTGGTAACTGATCATCAGGTAACATCATGATGATCAGTGGGGCATCATGGAAATACGTTGGAAATTGTATGTCTGGTAAAAGTAGCAAAATGTCATAAATTGAGTAATTTTTTGTGGCAATTTCATCCCAAAATCGGCATTTCGAAGGATCTAGATCAAATTCTGACAACGCCATGATGATCAGAGGGTCAAAACACGTCGAAAATTATGGTTCTAGATAAACCTGTTAAAGTCTCTAAGCTCGGCAGTCAGAACACATTTCAAGAAATTACCGTGGAAGTCAAATAGATATAATAAATAGATATAATATATAATAGATATAAGAAATAGACCCGCGTACATTTTTTACCTTATTTTATTCTCTTTGAATTTCTCAATTCAACCATGTATGCCGTGGTGGCACTTGTTTATTTACCGATAGTTAAAATGCATTTTATTACATGTGGAATGACTTTTTCTCGAAAAATTTAATTTATTGCCCTACTCTAAACCGTATCCGTGGACACACTGTATATTTCACGATATTTAATTTTCTCGCAAACACCTCCCTACAAACAGTATGTGCAAAACGAGCGATAAATACCTACAGAATAATTTTAAATGATTTAAAAAAAAATAGAGATCGCACATATTCGACCACATATTCCAAATTGTATGCAAATAATAAGATCTTCCTTTTAATGAAACGGGCCAAGTCTGAATTAACGTATTACCGCTTCGGAGACGTTATTGCGTCTTTTATGGAATGCCGGGGTTTTAGTCGACGACGAAAAAATTTAATATTTTTCCTCTCCTCATCTTCAACCGCTTGATAAAAGCTCATTTTTAATGGATGGCTTAATAAATTAAGTAAACACCGTCGAAATGAAATTCTTCCGAGATTAGGCCAGATTAAGACTGGTAACGATGTCTGTAATGCGGCCCATATTTCTCCTTCACATTTATATTATACCCCAGAAATGTAATTAACATATAAGATTTTACTTCTTAATTAGCAGTAAAAAAATAAGTGCATCATTATTTTTTACGTTTTGTGAATAACAAAATTCGTATTCTAGAATTAATGCGAAATCTGCACAGAGGTCCACGTTATAATAAAAAAAACAACGGAAAAATCTAATTTTGTGTTAGTGTCTAAGAAAATATGTATATGGGGCATTTCTCGCCAAGTGAGGTCAAAAAAAATCTGTTTGAAACATATCACAATCGATAGTACTTGCTAAAAAACTAACTTACCTAAAATTTTAGATTTTTTGAGCCACAAGGAGAGGGATGGTGAGGGTGAGAATATACAAATTTTCGTTTCTACTCTAAAATTTCAATCTTTCTCAATAAAAAAATGAAAGAAATTAAAAAGAAGGTTTTCGATGTTTTTTTTTGCGTAGAATACGATCAAAATGTTTTCAAAATTATTAGGGGTAGTTTTCACCCTTATTTTGACGATTGAAAGTTTAAAATCGAAATATCGAAAAGTATGTCAGCGACCCCAAAAACCTTGGAATATATTATTCACTTGCCATTTACTATCTCATAGGATGAGAAAATATGCTAAAACCACGTTTTTTTCACCTTTGGGCCGTTTTTTGGGCCAGTTCCTGGTCGACGCCCATTATGAATTAAAAATTAATCGAAAGCACAAAAAAAATAAATAAAAAAATGAAAAAAAATCCTGTCATACTTTTCGAAATTTCGATTTTAACCTTTAAATCCTCAGAATAAGGGTGAAAACTACCCCCAATAATTTTGAAAATATTTTTATCGTATTCTACGCAAAAAAAACACAACGAAAACCATTGCAACCTTCTTTTTAATTTTTTTCATTTTCTTACCGAGAAAGATTGAAATTTTAGAGTCGAAACGAAAATTTGTATTTTATCACCCTCACCATCCCTCTCCTTGGCTCAAAAAATCTAAAAGTTTAGGGAAGTTAGTTTTTAGCAAATACTATCGATTGTGATATGTTTCAAACAGAATTAATTTTTTTTTGACTTCACTTAATTGGCGTGAAATGCCCCATATGTATGTATGGAAGTTTAGATCATATTTTTCAATTCAGCGGACAAAATTATTATCAACCAAAAAAAAAACATTATTTTTTTCACAGTGCCAAAAGTTAAGGTAATAAAAATAAGGTAAATTAATATTTAATTTACAATACAATTGATACCTACTTACAATTAGATAAATTCCATAGCATCAGACATTGTGCAGAATTATCCGCATTTTCTTTCTACCTTTGTTTCGTGTAACAATCAGAAGATAATACTTTTTGCAGATTACTATAATTTACTTTAGTTGTTTACGAATGAAATAAGGTGGTTAAGACAAAACAATCGACACGCATATGACATGCATTGACCCTAAACTGTATCACACGCTTAAAACATTTAAAGATATGCAGTGATTTATGCAACATATCTCGATAAAGCGGCATTCCAATTAAGTACTTACATCAATGTTTTATGTCTCATCCTTCTCATCCATCTTCTATCACAATTTGCATAAATACTTTCACCACGAAACACTCATTTAATAAGCACATATTGTCACAGCACATTCACTAATATCGTACCAACGAAACTAAATACCCCCACACCTATGAAACTCTCACGGGTCTGCTGTCATTTTGATAACATTTGAATAACGCAGTTTCTAAGTGGGGCATTTGCATTGTTGGACGAGGTCGTTTGCTGCCTTTACAGCGAAGTGCGTTCGATTTTGATCGGTTTTCTTCTTGGATAATATTCGTTTCGTTTACGAGTCTGAGAGGGTACGGGACATACACATTTTAATATGTAAACAATGTATGTAATGTTTTTAAACATTAATAAACAAATATAGGGTATATACGTCTTACATATAGGGGTGTATTACATATATACATATTTAATGTAATATTTGTTTAATTTTTAATTGTTGTTTGTGTTCAAATAAAAATATTAACTTATAATCTTACTTTACATATATAAATTAAGACATATTTACAAATATTAATAAATTGAATTCTGCAAAAAATATTATCTTCCTACTATTTAAAATTAGGAGACTAGTAACAATCGGTAAAAACGTAATATGTTTTATAGTCTATGATTTTCTTTCATCCCTTCATTATATATATTTTGCAACACAATGACATACAGGGTGGCGCATGTTTGTTAATCACGACTCTAAGTGGTGAAAAGTGTTCATGTGTTCAGGACTATATAATTTTGTTGAAAAAGTGATTTTGAGTAACAAAAAATCACATGAACATTGGTTATAAAATGTTTAGTTTTCGACATACGAGATGATCGATTTTATTTTTTTTATGTTTATTCAATAACGGTGAGTGCTACAAGGTTCTAACTTTGCAAGTGAAGCTGTCTAATGAGAGTTGAATCACCGATAAAGAAACTTTTTAATTACTTGATCAGTGACGTAGGTACGGGGATTCGGTGCCTCTTTTTTGAAATCAGAATTTCTACGCCCAGGGATTTTCTTCAAATTTGAAAAAAAAAATGGACGCAAACATCGTTTCCGAGATAAAAATGAAAAACCATATTTTTTTTACGTGCCAACCCCCCTCCCCAACATCTAAGTCCGGAGACTTTTGGTATAATTACCTCCTAACTAGTCCAAACACAGCCTCGAAGACAAATTTTGGGATCTCGTCATTTCTAAAATCTGTTATAAGTTATAAAAATAAAGTTATAAAAATAAATATCTAACTATCCGTCAACATTGCATATGTTTGATGTGCAAAAAGGGATTGCCGGGGGGCTAATAATAATTCTTCCCAGCGTTCTGTCAGTGTAACCACCACTCCACCCCCCACCCCACTACCCCCAAATCCCCCGAACTGCTCGGCGTATCGTCGCGCGTATTATCCGTCCATTGTTTTAAATATCAAAGCCAAGACGGCGTCCCTTTTGTTCCGCGCGCTTACAACCCCCTCCCCGCGCCGCGCTCCGCACCCCCGTCGAACGCTGCTCCGTCCAACACTTTTAATACCCCAGTAAATTCTTCATTTCGCTAATGCGGCCCTCTGCGTACGCGGGGCGCGGGGAAATTGCCCGCTTGCCCGTAAAATGCTCGGCTAGTATTTCAATTCGAGCCACGAGAACGAAAAGAATGATAATAATCATCATCATTCCGGTTTGCATGTTTGCATTGCGTTCGCACAGAGTGTGTATTACATATTATGTACATAATATGTATGTTACAAGCGTAGATACTAAACTGTTTATTTTAACAGAGTGACACGATTCCGATATGTCGACACCGATAGACGATTTATACAGTAGGTGCAGAAATTAAAGGTAATAAAAAATGAATAAAAATCGAAAAAAACGATCCTTGTATTGATTAGAATAAACGACAATCTCAACCATTCAGAGCGCTATGAAAGAAGAAGAATCACAGTGCTTTGAAACTATTAGAGTTTCTTTGGGGTATTTTAACCCTTTAACGCCCAAGTGCACTGTCAAGGGACATTAACTTAGAGGCTCATATTACTGATAGAAAAAATAATTAAAACCATGTACTATCTCTACATAAACTCCTATGTTTTCGAGGTCGCTCTTTCGAATGGAATCGTTAAAAATTTGCAAAAAAATTGATGTTACCTTCATTTTTAACAAAAACTATTAAAAAACGCGATTTTTTCAAGATTCTTTTTTTTAAGTCGAAATTTCAGCTATGTTATCGTCCTTTATGCTACTCAAAAACAAATACAAACGTGCACTCGAGACGTGTACTTGAAGGAAACGCAATAAAATTTATTTTTCTCATTTTAAGGTTAAAATAATAGATATGGAAAAAAGTGATATTTGTTTTTTACCAGTTGAGTTGAGCAAAAGAAGAATTTTGAAAAATTATTAGTACTCATTTTCTGGGTCCTAAGACCATATTAAAAAAACCAAATACTAATATTTTTCAATTTTTTTCAATGATCCCGCAACTAGTAAAAAACGAGAAATATCACCCTTTGAATTTTGCCATAGCTATTATTTTAACCCTCAAAAATGAGAAAATTAAATGGTTCTCATTCGTTTTCTTCAAGTACACGTCTCGAGTGCACGTTTGTATTTATTTTTGAGTAGTATAAAGGACGATAACATAGCGAAATTGCGATTTAAAAAAGGAATCTTGAAAAAATCGCGTTTTTTAATAGTTTTTGTTAAAAATTGAAAATTACTCAATTATTTTGCAAATTTAACGATTCCATTCGAAAGAGCGACCCAAAACATAGGAATACATGGTTTTAGTTATTTTGTCTTTATTTTTTCTATCAGTAATATGAGCCTCTAAGTTCATGTCTGACAGTGCACTGAAGGGTAAGGATGAAAAAGTTGCAGTCAATTCCTTAGTTTTCATAATTTGCAGTTATGCCAGGTTATGCAAATTCCCTAATTTTTTTTTACCTCTTTTTCTAGTCAACAATTTCGCTTTATTTTTTTAGCAAAAACCAGTCACTACAATTTGTAAAGGATACTTTGCAGTTTTCAAAACCCTACTTGAATTTTCTGTATATTCATTATTTCCCGATTTATATTATTTATTATTATATATTATTTATTATTATATATTATTTATTATTATATATTATTTATTATTATTATCAAAGTCAAAAATGGCTTTGTTGCTTTGAACGGCGATAACTCATCGCACAGAGCTCGAAAATAGGTCAAATTAAATATAATTAAATCATCTAAAAGAGCTTTATGAAGAAATTATCAAAAAGTCCGTAGACCTTTTTAAAAGACAAGCGAAAATTTTGAAAAATCATTTTTCTTAACTATAAACTTTAATGTTAAAAAAATAAAACTCAACATCCAAAAACTAAAAACGTGAAGTTTTTTTTCCTTTATTTTATTTTCTTTACAACCATTTTTCCCCAAGTTACAGTCCTTTGAAGATCATTTAGATATTTGTGATTTTTTTTACATCCCTTAATTTCTTCGCCTAGTGTACAGTGTTGAGTGTAAAAAAGTGTGTTAAGTAGTTCAAAATGTTCTACTATGCTTTTTTCTACGCCGAAGGCTCCAGTACCCAAGGTGCTTCTATTTAGAAAAAAAAAACGGAATACCTTATGCATACACCTTTGAATAACTCATGTTTATATTATTTAATATTTAAACAAACTATCAATTTCTGGCCCACGGCTTCCTCTATGTGAGGAGTCCTTTTAATTTTTAAAGAGTGTTTTATCATCTCAGGGCAGAGAACAGAGAGCAAACCACAACGTATATTTCGTTAATTCGGGCACCCCGCTCCCTTCGACCGACCCTCACCGACGTTTGTGTCACTCCTCTGTCATATTAGGGGTCGTTCCGATAAAAGCGGGCCGAAAAATTGCTTCCGAGAATAAAGTTTGTAATGATCGCGCGGAGAATTTGCCCGAGAGCCCTCTGTCGCGATTTATTGACGTGGATAAGGAATATTTATTTTTCTCTAGCAATAAACAACTACGAGCCCTAACAACTATATGTTCGATAATAGAATGCAGGCTTTTACGGCTGTTGTTCAATGGTGAAGTAATTTCTTCCGGGTTTTGCCGCCGTCGTCTGAATTGACTTGACGTTTCGCTAAAGACTTCAGTCTTTAGAAACCTTCTGAAGAAGCTGACAGCATGATCATCGAAACGTCATGTCAATTTAGACGACCGCGGCAAAACCCGGAAGAAATTACTTCACAACTATATGTTCGGACAAACGCATTTGTTTTAAAAAAATTATTCACTGCCATGAAAAAATATACAACCTCGCTTTAAAAACCTAAAATGTATAAAATTACATATATTCGCAAGATAATATTATGCTGAAAATTATTATGAGCTTGGATTTGTTATGAATTTATGGCCAAAAATATAATAATCTGCTAAAAATGCTGACAACTAAATGTTCGGAAAATCGAGAAACCTGCCCTAAAAAATAAATACAAATTTGTTGTTGCCGAGGTAGCCATTAATTTCACAATTAGATGTGTCAGTCACAGGTGGTTTCTGGTAGTTTTTACGAATATTCGTTATTTTTAAATAAAAATGGACCGTGGACGTGCGACTGATCAAAAATTGCAGCACTAAAAATAAACCGAAATTGCAGCAGCTCATTGTAAAAAAATATTGCAGTGGCAAATAAATCCGCGAAGTTGAGGAAGAATTGTGCTTTGCAAAATGGGACATTTAAAGTTACCGCGAGAGAATGATTAAGTCTGAAGACCAGATTTACTAAAGGGGAAAGGTTTTGAATTTTAAAAAGTAACGAAAAAGGCATGGAACTAAAAGAAGGCCATCCTACGAATGTTGCAGAAAATACATTCATCACTCTCAGTTTTTATAACGTTTTACTATTGTATTTTTCAAATTTTTAATTTTTCAATTTTCGTAAATGATCGTAGGCTAAAGAAAAGCCTTTATTAACTGAGGCACAAAAAAAATGACTGAATTGGGCTAAATCGAAGGTATCGTGGACTGTAGAAGACTAGTCAAAAGTAATTGTCAGTGACCAAATTTGATGTCTGTGTAGGCGATCATAGACTAATAGGAACAAAAAGTGAAGCCTTTCATAAGGACTGCCTTAAAAGAACCGTAAAATTCCCGAAGGGTGTCATGATTTGGAAATGTATGTCCGCTAAAGGTTTGGGACAGTATGAGGTCATAGCTGATAACCGTCAACGCTGACAAATATATACAAATACTTACGAATAGCTTATTACCGACTGTTCAGGATATGTAACCAAACAATAATTTCATATTCCAACAAGACAGCGCAGCTTCCCATACTGCAAAAGAGACGAAAAAAATGGTTCGGGGAACAGCGTATTAATAAAGTCCTATCATGGCCATCAAACAACCCCGACGTCACCTTTTCACCAGAACTCTGTCGAGGCTTGGTTTAAACAATGCCTGCAAGAATTCGGGTCGTAATTAAGGCAAAAGGTGACGTAACGTTTATTATCACTTAAAATATTTATTTTTCGACCATTTAGCTGCCTGTTATTTTGTTACATTTTATTTATTTTGTTAAGGTGTGACATTGTTAATTCGGTTTTTTGAAAACATTAATTAAAACATACTTTTAAATTCTTTAAGTTCTTACGTACTGTCAGTTGCGTTTTAGTCAATTTTTGCTTCATTATACATAAAAACAGTCTAATACGCGAAAAATGCGTATGCTCGTACAAATACTCCCATTTTTATTATACATTCCGTTATTATTGAACTCAAAATTGCAATTCCTTCTCGCAATATTTTAACAACCCTCATGGGAAACCGGAGTCAACTCCTTTCAACGGCCGCACAGTCCGTTAGGAAAATGCTTCCCGTACATCTTCTTTTTGCACGCGCCGGAAAATTAACAGCCCCTTCCATTATTAGGAGAACCAGCGAAGTAGCAATTGTGGCAACTCGAGGGGAAATTAAGGAAAGTGGAGAAAATCTTTCTCGAGCAGTTGTGCTAAGCGAACTGAAATAGTCGGCGCTGTTGAAACGGAGATAGGCGGAAGCCCTCGGTGACAGTTTTAGTTTCCTGACTAGCAGGAAAATCGTCCGTTTCCAAATTCTTAGGGGGGAGAGTGGGGCTTCAGAATTTGTAAACAGTCGCACACGTCACAGTCTTCACTTTGACCATTTACATAAAAAAGTGTTGGACCGAATTGAACCATTTTTTCTTATATGATTTCGTATACTGTTCATTATCATAGGTTAAAGCAACAAAAAGGGGGCGTAATGTACTTTACGAGATATTGATTGATTATATAAAAATTGTACCGAGATGTTGGCACTCATTTTGACTCAAAGATATGTGTAAATTAATTTCCACAAGAGCGCTCTTTCCAAACTAGGTAATTCACATTTTAGAGAGACATAAAATGAACGACCATTTTTGTACCTTTTGACAGATTTTTATAAATAAAATGAACGACCTTTTTTTTGTTTTTAAATTTTTTTTTGGTAATGAGTTACGAGGTGTGTAAATTAAGTAATGAGACTGGCAACTTAACGCCCGATCTAGCAACACTGCGGAAACGGAACTTGGAAGGGCGGTAGGTTAACATGTAATGCTCCTTCAGTACAAGTTTGAACTTGTTAGAGTCATTTGTTTGTTCTTTGTGACTGTTTTCGTAAACCGCTTTTTTCCAGTGCGTTAAAAATGAGTGACATTATTTTTTAAATGAGTGACATTAATTACATGTTTTGCTTTAGACTTAAACACGGCGCAATAGATACTTTTGCAAAACTTCAACACGCCTACGGAGACAGTGTTTCTTCAAGAGCCCAGGTTTTTCGGTGGTTTAAGGCATTGACAGAGGGAAGAGAGTCGATTGAAGATGAACCATGCAGCGGAAGGCCTTCATCTTCAAACCGATAAAAATGTCGATAGAATACGAAATCTTGTGCGTTCAGATCGTCGGTCGACAAGAATGATAGGGGAATTTGAATCACCCTGTTGGTCGATCAAGAACGAATTGGGGATGAGAAAAATCTGCGCCATTTCAGTAAACGAGTTTTTAGCCAGTAAAAACATTCCTATGGCTCCTCAACCTCCTTATTCCCCTAATTTGAATCCTCGTGGCTTTTTTCTCTTCCCGAGATTAAAAAATCACCTCAAGGGACGTCATTTTGGGACCACAGAAAACATTCAAACGGCTGTAACCGACCATCTGAAGGCTATTCCAGTAGATGAGTTCCAGCACTGCTATGAGGAATAAAAGAACCGTCTCCAGCGCTGTGTGGCTTCCCAAGGAAGTTATTTTGAAGGAGACAATACTGAATTGTAATTATATTCGAATAAAAAAAATTAAAAAATCAGTCTCAACACTTAATTTACACACCTTGTATTAAATAAAATATGTCACACATTTTGTACATATTACATATTACATCCCATTACAATGGGCTGCCATGTACAACCAAAAACGAATAGTTACAGAATTTGCATACACGGCAAGTCTAGTAAACTAACTTCATAGAGGTACGCAGCTATGTATTTAGGGGTAATCTTCCCCGCAAACTCTCCAGAACGCCGACAACACGACGACGTCGACCGACGTATCGAAAAGGTGCTGTTAGAGCAGCGAATTCGACGCAAATCAGATTACGTTGTGCGACGTGGGGACGCCGGCGCGGCGTACCGCTGGCTTGAGTACATAAAGTTATGAAGTTGCGTTCTATGTAGTTCGGGGGACGTTTTACATAATACATTCTTCGCCCGAAAACTGTGTTAGCGTAAACATTGAATCTCGTTGTAGCCGGAACTTGAACTCCATCGCGACGGTGATAGATTTATCTGCGCGTTGATGGGGAAACTTTTGCAATAACTACGTAATAAAGTGTAAAGAGGGAGCTGCCTTCGGTGAGTGGATGAGCCGTCTTTGTTTATCCCAACACAGAAATCTATTGTTTAAAACTATTACGCTGCATATCGTAAGATAAAAACATCCTGAAATATTACGTGGAGTCGATCCTGCATGCTGAATTATAACTGCCAAGCTTTGACATGTTTATTATTAACCTTTGGAGCGCCGGAAAATGTTATATAAGACGCTCTCCATAGGCTATACAATAATTCTTAAATTTCAACGAAACTTACTAGTCTTTGCTTTTTGGAGGTCGTTGATCACGAAAAACAAGGATTTGGGTTGAAACCCCCTAAAAAGGTACCCCCGATTCTGATATCAATGTAAGATTGAGTTTTGAGTAAAAATATAATTTAATTTTATATTTCATATGTGTCTTTGCACTATGAAAGGTGGCAGATACCCCTGAGGGAATATCTCGTGGACGTTTCTGAAATAAACGAATGAAAACCAATTCTTGTTTCTTTTTCCGGTGTTTTTGAGTTAGACGATATTTGAAAATATTTTTACAACACGTAATCAATTACTCGTTTAGATCAACTAAAATACTGAAAACTCAAAAAAAAATTCTAAAAACACTCCAAAAAAAAAACAAAATAGGTACTAAAAACAAAAAAAAAACAAGATACTAAAAACTAAAAAAAATAGTAAAAAGCGAAAAAAAATTAAGCCACAAAGTCTCTCTACGTCCTCGTCGTTGGCTTCGGGTAATACTGAAGGAGAGACCATCAATCAGTCACACACTGAACGGCAAAATGATTCCAAAATCACCATAAAAACCAATCCGATTTTGAATCGACGGAGGGAAAATGTGTTTACGCTTCAGATTGGTTAGTGACGGCCTACTATGTTTTTTCCAACCTATTCTTGTTGTGAAAATATTCCTGAAATTGAGAGTTTTTCAAAAAAAATCCTCTGACACGTCGATTTTATTTTAAACAGACACTTTTTGACATACGACCCACATTCGATCCATATTCCAGCTTTAAATTTAATTACAATACAATCTGTTTACGTAAATGTCAATAAAGAGTGCGTTTTTTTTTAATCAGGGGAAAGAACTATTGGAATATATAGGCAAAAAAATATACAGGGTATTGCATTTGGAAAAAAAGATGTTTCGATTTTTTTAAAGCGATACCGAATTTATCCAAACTTTACGACTTCATAGTATATTTTCCTTTTATTTTTCAAGTAAACCTTAGGTTTCATGGACCGACATGAAAAGCAAATACACACGACCGTTTTACATCGATTTTATAGTTTTTTCTTTTGCCCGTTCGCTTTTTCCTAAGATTTTTTTTTACTTACATTTTTTGTTTGTTTCGACGTGGCACATTCGTCATTTTCTCGCCGGCAGGCGGCGCGCCGAGCGTATCCGGCGTGTGCAGTTGGCCGTGGAACGGGTAAATCGCCGCGTCCCGATTTACATACGAAGGTCGGTGGTACACGCGGGGTTCCGGGGCGGTTCGGACGGGCACCGGAGCAAAATCCGCCGCCGGAAAAACGTGTTGTATAAGCGCCACATGAGGCGGGAAGAAAAACACGACGGAGCGGCTCTAATCCGGCAGATGGCACTCGCCTCTCGGTCTATTAGGGAATCGATAAGACGGGGCGGGGTTGGGAACGCTGTAAATGTAATTTTAACGCCCGATCTATTTAAAATGGAATAAATATGCAGTCATAACAAGCGCGCAAATGAGTTTCTCTCCGTTGTGAGCTTCAAAAGACAGCTGAGCGTTCAAATAAATATGATCTCAAGTTGAAAAAACCGAATGACTAATTTTTTTCTAATATGACTAGCACGTCAACATTTTTTTTTAGAATCTAAAATAATTTCGTGTAATGGCTAAGTTTTAGGAGCATCTTTATCAGTCCTCAGTTCGTACTAACTCCACACTCCCTGTCCCTCTAAATTTAGATGAACGCTCGTTATACGAGGTGTGTAAATTAAGGAATGAGACTGGCAACATAGCGCCAGATCTAGTAACACTGCGGAGACGGGACTTAGAAGGGCGGTAGGATAACATATAATGCACCTTCAGTACAAGTTTGAACTCGTTAGAGTCATTTGTTTGTTCTTTGTGACTGTTTTCGTAAACCGGTTTTTTTTTTAGTGCGTTTTAAAAATGAGTAGTTTTGAGCAACAGTGTGGACAGAGCGCATCGGATACTTTTGCAAAACTTGTAAGTGTTTTTTCGGTGGTTCAAAGCATTCTCAGAAGGAAGAGAGTCGATTGAAGATGAACCACGCAGAGGAAGAACCATCTTCAAGAACCGATGAAAATGTCGATAGAATACGGGATCTTGTGCGTTCATCTCGTTTGTTGACGACAAGAATTGATCGGGGAAGAGTTAAATTTGAATCACACCACTGTTAATCAGATTTTGACTAACAAATTGGGGATGAGAAAAATCTGCGCCATTTCAGTAAACGAGTTTTTAGCCAGTAAAAAAATTGCTGTGGCTCCTCAACTTCCTTATTTCCCTGATTTGAATACTTGTGACTTTTTTTTCTTCCCGATATGGAAAAATCACCTTAAGGGACGTCATTTTAGGACCATAGAAAACATTCAAACGGCTGTAACCGACCAGCTGAGGGCTATTTCAGTATATGAGTTCCAGCACTGCTATGATGAATGGAAGAACCGTCTCCAGCGCTGTGTGGCTTCCCAACGAAGTTATTTGGAAGGAGACAATACTGGATTGTAATTCTATTTGAATAAAGAATTATTTACACACCTCGTATTTCTACATTAAATTGAACGCAAGCAGCATTGACATGTATTGTTATCCTTCCCTCATACGACTGACATAACAGTTAATTATTATACCGTACGTACTAATCCTAACGTATCACAAGTGAAACGATTTCCACGTCATAACATATTCATCATCTTCCTTTCGAGTTTCCAGACTACGCCAGACCGACCGCAATACAGTCTCCATCTCGTTAACCTCTACTTAACCGAGGAGCAGGACTACTCCTCCTTTTCCCCTTTCCGCCCCGCCGTTCCCGTTTCACTCTCTCCCGGGCCGGGCGGCCGACAAACGTTTCGTGACGCAATCAATTAAGCGGGCACGTGACCGCACCGTCTCCTCTCCCATTATTCACAGGGCATTAGCAAATGAGTCTCTCTCTAAAGCCGTACAGCATCTGCTCCGACGTGGAATTAGCCCGTATCACGAATTTAAGGAAACGGCGTAAATTAAAGGTCGATACGGCCTTAGGGGTGGATTTTTCCCGGCCGCTACCGGGGACGCGGTCGACTAGGCCGCCTTTGCCGCCGACAGTCGTCGTACCTCGACGGCTATAATCCGGCCCGAAGGACCAGAAAGTATGGTCAACGAGCTATTGTGGTTTAATTTATTGGACGTCTCCCGAAGCGCAAAATATCCCTAGAAGGCTGTACTCTAGGGATATTCTATGGTTTTGCCGATTGGTCTGTGTGTATTGCAGATATTCTTCCTAAGCTCTGTAAACAATTCCAGTACTCGCATGAAATATTTTTATATATGAGGGTGAAAAAGTTCCTGGACTGATTTTTTTATAATTTATTAAACAAACTTACAAGTCATTGACATTGTCCTCTTCAAATTATGCCCCTAGGGGAAGCTATACTATATTTTACACACATCTCTCCCATTCTTGCAAAGACCTTGGAAACTCATGGTTTGGAATGTTGTTCAGCTCTTCCAGCGATTTTTCTTTAATTTAGTCGAATGAGTCAAATGTCTGCCATTTCAAGGGTCCAAGCATGGAACCTCCCCAAACCTTAAGGTTGTTATGGAAGAGGGGCCAAATCCAAAAATATTAGATAGATACAGTTGAAGGAAAGAGGATGGGAAAAGAAGGGACCACCTTTATTCAACTGCTCATTCGCGATTATTGCACAAAAAATGCCATAACTGTACTCCCTCACCCCCGTACTCGTAGATTTGGCCTCTGCGGACTTTTTCCTATTCACAAAACTCAAGAGATTCTTGAAGTGAAGATATCTAACTCATTTGACGAAATTAAAGAAAATGCGTTGGATGAGATGAACAAAATTCCAGAAGATGAGTTTTCAATGTTTTTCCAGAAGTGGAAATGGAGGTGGGAAAATGTATAGCTTCCCAAGGCGAGTACTTTGAAGGGGGAATATTCAAAAAGTTTTTAACGAATTGAAAAAAAAATCAGTCCTGGAACTTTTTTACATCCCTCGTACATTTTGATTATGAATAGAACATGGATACGGAAATATAAATTGTATTTTTTAGTTAGTAAATATTTTTGATACACAATTACGACAATTTAAAATTTTAATTTCCATATTCGGATTTTGTGTTATTTTCTCGTTGAATTCTGAAAACTGACAATAATTGATATTCGTGGCTTTAGAGAGTGATATTCATAATTATTATAGTTTGTGAGTACTTGTCGATCAACATGTATGCGATCAAATACATTATTTCAGTGTGTTCATTTAAAAAAATTCTTTTCCCATAAATACTCAGTGTTTTCTCTTTGTCTCAATCTTATTAACTCACTAATCGGACTAACAACACATAGACAACTAGTTTAACGTCAAAATTTCGAAATAATAAATTTCTAAAGCGATTAAATTCTAATTTTATCCCTGAAAATTTCAATTTGTTCTTATTCCTCATTTCTGAGATAAGAGGCATGGGTTTTAATATATAGACATACCCTGTATTAGAAGACTAACAGTTGTGTCTGTATTTTAAAAACTCTAAGGGTATTTGAATTTTTACTTTTTAAATTAATGGTTCATTTAATTTTTGTTTATTTTACTAACGTTTGTTTTTTTATTTTTATGTTCATTTAATTTTTTTCTACTGTTAAACTAGTCTTGTCATTTCTGTTCGTTCACTTTTTTTGCTGTCTTTTGCAGCACTCTCCCATGTACGTTCCTGAAACCCCAATAAAAAAGCACTTAAAATCCGGAACCGGAAACCGCGTCGTCGTCCGTATCGGCACTAAAAAAACTCCTCCCGAGATAATTCATAAGGCTGCCGTTAGAATTTAAAAATTCGAAATGTCGTTTGATGACCCGCCTGTTAATGGAGTGTAAAGGGGTCGAGGGGGCGAGGGCGCAACCCCGCTAAACAGCCCCCCCCCGCCTCACCGCGCCGTACCGTTTAAATCAACTCCGGGACGGTGTACATCTGCAACTTCTTTAAATACACACTTAACGGCTTCCCGGATTGCCGTTTTACGACCGAGTTGAAGGTGCTCGCGAACGCGAAATCGCCCGGGCGACGAGACATTCTCGAGAATTATAGCAGCGTGAAAATTAAGGGACCGATAAAATTCGGCAACTCCATTAGAACACTTTTTTGTTTTTTGGGAACGAATCTCGATATAAATTAAAATGCATACGTTCAAGTTTCTATTATCATTTCATGACGTGGTATTGTCATTTTACAAAAATGACAATATGTATTTACTTCTACATTCACGTCGTGAAGTCATTTTAAAATTTGGTAGAGACATATAGCCTTCCAAAATTGCCCCAGCACAAATAGAGGTTCCATTAAAAAAATCTAAAAATCGGCTGAATTTAGACATCCCGTATAAACGTTTTTTTGTTACAGAAAATGCGTAATTGATAATACTATTCAACGTTTTTTGTTGTACTCTACTGCTTTTATTCCAAATAGGGTCCGGAGAGTGTATTATAACGCAGTGTCGGACTGGTAAACCGTCTTGTCAGTCGGAAGGATATACAGATAAGAGACAAAGACAGGAGTAAATATTGTCGACCACGTTCCACGAAAGCTAGAAGCTCACAACATTATGCACAAATCAAACCAAAATCCCTTTTTTCTAACAGTATCATTACTGTTTTGTTTATGGAAAGGTATTCGATTACAAATATTTTTCACCCTTTCGGCGTCTACGAGTGTTATCCGTCTATTGTACCCAACAACCGTCCTCGTGGTTTTCGTGCCATTATTGCAAAAATCCACACAAAATCAAATATGTAAATACACTACACGAACTCTAAAATAAATACGTAAAGGGTGCAAAATCCGTATCTACACTTACAATTAGTCACTCACGACATATAAAATTATTTTAAACTCACCGATCTACCGTCTGAATCATCGTTACAGTATGTGGATAAATTGCATCTAATCGTTATCTACATAATACATGCATGTACATACATAATTTACAAGGCGCTTAAAAAATACGGTTTATACTTTAATTATCGTGGCAGCAATCGGTAAAATTGCCAAATCGTCTTTCAAAAATTCTGAAATAATGAGTGTCTTGAATTATGTACACTTAACAAAGTATAATCGTATCAAAAAGGACGATTTTGATTTTTTTTTCTGAATACAATCTCTAAAGCGAATTGACAATTTTTTTACAGTTTGACCAAAAAAAAGAACAAATCGGAAATAGTCGCCTTAGAGCTTGTATTCGGAAAAAAATCAAAATCGTCCTTTTTTGGTACGATTATACTTTGTTAAGTATACATAATTCAAGACACTCATTATTTCAGAATTTTTGAAGACGATTTGGCAATGTTACCGATTAGCCATTTTCTGAACCCTCCCAAACCAAAAACGTCACCAGAGTCGAGAATCTTTGTGCAAAACCTCTTGGACTAAGGAGACGTGCGAATTTTTCAAGAATTTTCGGTCTTTCCTGCAATTTTGGGTTTCGGCCAATTTTTGGAACATTGAAATGAAAGAATGGACAATTTGGGGATAGCCATTTTGGCGCAGACTTTATTGAGTATGAGCCAAGAACACGTGTATTTTTCCCAGATGTCTGGAAACGATTGTGAAATTTTAGGAGACTATTTTTTGAAACTTTCTAACGGGAAAATTGCTAAATTGGGCCAAATTTTTTGTTGAGAAATTTATTTAAGACTCTTTAATCGAGGTGTATAACCCAAAATTTTCGGATTTTTAAAAAAATTACCAAATTGAAAATTACCAAAGCGTGACCATGAATTCTGAAAAAAAAATCAGGCGTGCTCCTTGGATGAATCTGAACACTTTTTGTTCTCTAAACTTTTGCCCTAAAGTTCTCCAGGTTTGAGTAAAAAAATTATGAAAGTTTCCCCTGACAATGTGTCCTTTTGGCCGAGATATTGGACACCCAATGTTGGAATTATTTTTTTCTAAGTACATAACTTTTCAGTACAACTCTCGAATGCACTTTTCCCGTAGTTTTCTGTCGAAAGAAAAAATTTTTTCCAGTCAAAAATCATTGTCACAAAAAAAATATCAGACCTGAAAAATTCGTGCTCTTTTCAATTTAAATGGCCAAAAACAGGGGTAAGCTTCAATTATTATGAATTTTTTCCATGGCATTCGAAAGAGCATCCTCAAAAATACTCGGAAAGGCATTTCCCGAAATTTTTTTCCATTGTTTCTTGTACTTGGCACGTTGCTAAAGAGAGGATGTACAAAAACTGTAGTTTTGACGTTAAAGGGTTAAGTAACACCCTGTTTATGAAAAATTAGAAAATCTCGTGTGCTACAGTTTAAATTGCTATAATTCTTTCAAATGCTTTACCAAAGATGAATATTAACTTTACACCAATTTACTTTACCCTACTTTGTATCAATTCACTTAATTGAAGTTACCGACTGTATCCGCTTAATATTTATTTAATACTTAATATTCGCACTGTATTCACACCGGATCGTCACGGTCCCGTGCCAGTGAGAAGTGTCCTTTTGTCGCGCGTCGTCGAACCCAACACAGCATTGCCCAAATTGAATTTTACGTCGTGATTTAGTTGGCCGCCCTGACCCGGCTCCGCGCTAATCCGAGTCGCGTCGCGACGTCCTCCAGCCAGGAAATAAACATACTAACCCCGTTCCCTGTCGGGAAATATACGATTTACCGGAGAGAAGGGTTTAATTTATGGAGAGACGAGCGCTGGCACAAAATAGCAATAAATAGAGTGTACTGACTGCAAATAATTTTTGCAGTTTTCACAATTCGAGAAACGTTATTGTTAAGTTGCGATTTTTGGGATTACCTTAAAGATCAAATTTGGGAACCCCTACATGTGTCCAGTTTTAATACAGATACATGTACACGGTGATTGCTAAGTTGAGTAATATCTTTAACAATGAGTAGAACAACTCAAAACACGCTCTTTTCAAATAACATTTTTCAAAGAAACTCGTTTTTAAATAAGAGTTACCTTTTTATTAATTTCGCAAACAGCATTTCTCTGGTCCTATCTTAAAATTAAAGAAAACGTATAGAATTTCCATACTAAATTGAAAATAGGTACTCATACGATGTAGGATAAGGATATATCAGTTTATATAGAAATACGCTTTCTATACTGATCTGTTACCTGTATTAAATGGGCGTGCTATAAATTTATAAATTCGAAAATTGTGAAATAATTTTTTTCATTCAAATCAATATAGGAGATTAAAATTAGCCTGCATACAAAACTCTTAATATTTGTAATATAATTTGTTGTAAATAATGCTCATTTAGCCAGACAATCTCGAAACATTGTCTGTGTTAATAAACCTAGCTGAAATACACGTCACTGGCGTCTTAAACAAGTTGAGTGCCTAAAGTCGTAAATCATTTTAACGACGTCGTAAAAATTTTATGGCACAGTGGACCGAAGAAGTATTGGCAATGTATTAAATGCAAAGTAGTCTAATAATCTCGTTGACCGGTGTTACCGCCAGTGGTTTTACTCTGTGCGGCCAGCCGCCTGAGCCGCCGTTGCAGGCTCTTCAAAATTTTCTTAAGTATAGTAATATACATAAAGTTGTTTGAATTTATAATTATTTTTTTATTTTTTATTAAATAACACTGAAATAATTTCCAGCGATTTTACAACATTTTTAGTGGTGGTACGATTTAATTTGTTGCAGACAGTGTAGTACAAAGCAATATTTGAAAGTCCAAAGTAACCCTGTTTTTTTTTTTCTTTTGGTAACCTGATTTCTTCAAAATACAACGCTTCTAGGCCAATGCAGCGAATTGGTTAATAAATAGACCTCTCTGGAATTTGTTTTCAATTTTTTCTTGCTTAATGTTGTACGTTGTAAAAACATCCCACGAATGATATCCAAGAGAAATTATTGATGGGGAAAATGTTTAACAATGTCGCTCCGAAATGTAAGAAAATACCGCTCTGCTCCTGTATTTTTAGTATCATATATAGCCTAGTATTTTGGAGTATCTGCGGCCCGATTGATAATTTGAAAGGGATGATGTATGGTCCTGGTATAGCAAAATAAACACGTCTTGAAACGCGTTTTATTCGAAAACATGTTTTTCAAACTGGTGGGCAGCATAACTCGCGCAATTTCTATCCGATCGACTTGAAATTTTGACTGTAGCGGTAAGCGGTACACATGATTTTTTTCGATAGGTTAAAAATTACGGTTTTTATAAACATTAAATCGTTTTATTAAATCATTTATTAAAAATCGATTAAAAACGTTTTTTTTTCGTAAAATTTCATTTTTTTTTCAAATTGCTGGCATTTTGCGAAAAATCAATATTTTACAATCATCTTGTGTACCGCTTTAGAAAAACTCATGTAGATAATGAAAAAAAAATTTTGTTTGTTCTAGTACCTGTTAAAAAATTGCTGTGCTGCCCACCGATGGTCAACAAAAAAAAGCGTCTGTGTTCGATGTGTATTTATGACGCCATTTTGTATTTCTTATTGAAAAAAAGTGTCTGTATATACCTCATTATGTACCTAATAAAGCCCTAAAACAAATTTTTGATCGCTTTGTTATTAGAGCTGAAAAAAAATTCTTAAAGAATGCCTTGATTTTTCGCACTCCAGAAGGGTCTAACCCCTTAAATTTCCGCCTCCATTCAGCGAACGTTCCTTAAAATAAACAAATTTCTTGGGTAGACCAAGATTTTCGAGATTTAAAAATATCCGTAGCAGCAATTTGAAAGTATCATCGAATGAAGTGCGGATAAATGCGGAAGTGAGCATTTTCCTTAGGTGGCGGTTTTTGACCCTTTCGGTATTTTGGGGGTCGTCGCGCGACCCGGAAACTGCGAGAGCTGAACCACCGCCGCCGCCGCCGCGACGGGGCGCGCTGCGTCCCGACGCTCCCGCCGCGCTTAATAACGAGCGACACGCAGTTAAATGTCATTTGTTTAATGTTACGGCGTATACGCCGATATTAATACAATGTGACATTTAATTTATGACGACGTAAAATCATAAAGAGAGGCGTTTAGGTGACGACGCGCCGAAACGTCGATTTACGAGAGCGTCGCGTCGGCAGCAGCGGCGGCGCACAGTGGGAGATTTCGTGTTTTATTTTCCAAAAAACTAATATCTCGAGAACGAAACAAGATAATCAAATAATTCTTTTTTGGAGTTGAAGCTAAGATGGAAAAAAGAATGAAGAATGGAAAAAAAATATTAAGAAAGCCCGTATATTAAAACCTAACCTATAAAAAAATTAGGAATCTCAAAAAAAAACTTGAATACTTTCAAATATCAAATATCAAATATTTCAAATAATAAATAAATTTCAAATATCTCGATAACAAAACAAGATGGTCTGATAAATATCTTTTTATTAGAAAGCTAATGTTGTAAGTAAAATATGAGGATTAAAAATAATTAATGTGTATCGAAATCTAACCTTAAAAGTGAAATACTTTAAAACTTACAGTTAAATTTTAAATATCTCCAAAGTAAAACAAGATAGACTTGTCAATATTTCTTAACAATGAAGCTGGAAGAGTAAGTGATATATAAAGACTATGAATGATTCCTGTGTATTAAAACCTAACCTATAATATTATAGAAAATCTTGAAATGCTTGAATAATTACGGTAGAATTTTAAATATCTTGATAACAAGTTTTTTTTGAGATTCCTTATTATTTTATAGGTTAGGTTTTAATATACGGACTTTCTTGATATTTTTTTTCTAGTCTTCATGATCTTAGCTTTCAAAAAGGGGACAATTTCCTACGCTGGAGAAACTTATCTTTTTTTCTTGTTAATTTCTGCAATAAAATTTAAAACCATAGTAGTTTTGAAAAGAGAACGAAAAGACATTTCAATTGAAGTATTACAAGCCTCCACTTCCAATTTGAAAATTTAGGGGTTGTAGCTGTCACCTGAAGGGGTTTGAATTTAGGGCTGACATTTTTACGTCGCAAGATGTTATTTTAGAATTAGAAATTGCCGTGTCTCAGGATTTTCTAAAAAAATGCATAATAATGGAGCTACTGAATTTACTCCATTTGGCTGTTCCACACTGTATAGGTCCTGTATAGAGTCCCGTATATATGTACGTGCCAAGTATTACCAATTATTTATTCCTCTATGCCAAGTAAATTTTAGATTTTGCTCGGCGCTGCGCTGCCAACCTTAAAAGCACTCAGGGATTTATTTCGTTCAGAATTCAGGATGCAGTAAAGTGGGCTACTCTGTCGGTTGAGAGTCCACGTTGTGAGCACGGCCGGTTCCAGATAATATGGTAACTTTGAAGGAGTGAAAAAAAATGTTTAGAATTAATAAAGTGTTATGTTTTTTAATTTATTGATGAAACGTTTGCAAACGTTTTACTTTTACAAACAAATTGATTGAAGCACGTGAAGCAGTGTTTTTTATCGCCATATTTACACAAAAAATCTCACTTTCCAACAATGATATATCAATATGATATGACAAAAATGACACAGGCCGACAAAATTCGGCCAAAATATTTTACCACTAGACAGTACTTTTCCGAAGGTTTTCAACGTGCTGAATCCGAATCTGAATCAGAATTGCTCTGGTGGCTCAGGTTTTCGATATATTCTAACTTAAATTTGCAAAAATCATGGTTTTTCGGTATATTTGAGGTTATGTCACATAACTAGGTAATCATTTTTTTACAAAATCATTTATGGATTCTGAAAAATCTGATCTTCCCCTTCAAAACCCATTTTGATTTACCGTGATATCTGTTTTCTTCTTCGAGAAATCGCATTTTGAAATTGTTGTAAATAAAAAAAATGCAGAAAACGAGCTTTTTTAACGAAAAAATCATTATTTTCTCCGTTTTTCGTTCGATCTCCCTGAAAATGTAGATATAGGGGTTTGCGAAATTCTAAATGGCGGACCCAAGCTGGTGGACTATAAGATAAAATATGTTAATTAAAATTTTGTTTACTTCAAAAAATTTGTACACAGGGGTTATGAGGAAGCTGTTTACGAATTTGATGTTTTTATTTTTAATTCAACATGGATTGAACGAAAAATGGAGCAAAGAATGATTTTTAGATTTGAATATCTCTAAATTCTCAGTCAAGTTCGGATTCAGTACGTCGAAAACCTTCTGAAAAGTATACTCTGGTTTCTGGTAAATTTTTGTCGGCCTGTGTAATTTACAGGGAAATGTTTTTTTGTTGAAAAAATAACCTCAAATATGTGAATCCTGATCTCAAATCCAGATTACGCCGGAAATGTCAATTATTTTACGTTTTTTTTTTTTAATTGAATGCATTCTTTTTCAATCGCCGTACCTTGGCAGGGCCGGCCCTGTTCGCGGAATTTGGCAGCCCGCACTATCGCGGTTACACGCTGCAGCCCTTCGGCGTGTATCGCGCCGTTTCGTCTGCCGGCCTCTCCCGGAACCTCCGGACTTTCTATCAGATCCTGCGGGCAGGTGATAATGGCTTTAATGGCCGCCGTAACGACTTTTACGGCTTATTATGAGTCGGCCGCTATTTTCCCATCGCCGCGCCGGTTAAAACGAAGAGCGCCGGAGATTATTTTCCCAGTTTCTTATCTCGCGACGGCGAATGCGCGAGTATTTATCGCGTGTGTTGTGAATTTCGGGGGCTCCCCTGTACCGGGCGAGGCGGCTGTTGCTCGATCCCGACTCGCCTAATAGCCTGCTATTTCCCAAATTCACGATCAGTCCAGTAGGCAGAGACCTTTATGTGTTCTTAAAATATATCCGTACAGCTAAAACCGCCCGCTATTTTTTGTAAATTAACAATTTGTGAAAAAAAAGGCATTTGAGCTCAATAATAATATTTTGGTGTCTAGTATCTCCAGTTTAGTTTTGTCCCATTCTTTTTTTACTCACCCTGTATATCGTATATGTATATAATCACTAAGAGTGACACTTTTTAAATATCCTATGCTCATTTTCTTCGTAACCGAGTTCCTTTTTGAATAAACTCTTTCCGGCTAATCTAATCGACTACACCGAAACGATCCATTTCCCCGCAACGAGCTCCGAAAAACGAAACGGAAACGGAGCGGCCTCCCCCCGCCGGCTTAAAAGTAAAATTTGATCAGCCCCGCTCCCCCTCCGGCAGCTCCCCGGAGTGGTTCCGCTGCCCCCGCACTCCACCCCGCGGCGGCGGCCTGTCGGGCAATTAATCTGGATTTCTATTTTGTAAATTGTTCGAACCGCTTATCTGCTGCGCGTTTACGGGCGTAAAACACCCGGCCGGCGAATTAAAAATCAAGGAGGCGTCCCCGGAAAGCTTGCCGTTCCCCGTTACTCGCGCCCTCCCGGTCTTTAGCCGGACAGATTTATTTCGTTCCTAGTTCGGTAAGGAGAACGGCGCTTCCATTGTGAGCACTTTACTGTATTCCCGCTGCTCGACCGGAGTTTTATCGGGGTTACCTGACGGGAAAATTAAGGTTCATGGTTTATCCGGGTAGCGGGGTGAGGGTTGTTCCGAAATACTGTGGAAATAAAACGGATAGGCAAACTTGCAAATCTCAAGGTCGGATGTACATTTTTGTACCACATAGTTATTCATTTTTAAATTAATAATGTTAAATTCCACTAGTTATTATTTAGATGTTTTTTAACCGTTTTAAAATTTTGGCTTCCTATATAAAACGATGCATTTGGGTCATTCTTTTACAAACCGCACACCGAATGACACTTGGCATTTTAAAATCGTTCAATTTTTTTTTATAATATCTGTATGTAATATTAATCGACACGTATTTCAGGATTTTGCCAAAAAAAAAATTTATTTCGGAAATATGAATGTATGAAGTTTCGATAATTTGCTACATTTTCATAAATCTTTTCCGGTTTGAAATGTATTATCTACAGTTGTAATAATCGGATTCCTGTCGGGTTTTTTTATTCGCTATTTTTTTATCTACACTTTCAGGGAATATAAGAGAATTTTTTTTCTAAACAAAAAAAAGTTAATAATAATTTAATTGTTGAAATTATTTCTTCATACCCGCCCCCCAAGTTAAATGAATTGCAAAAATACTATTATCTTCTCCATACCCTTATCTACAAATAACGTAAAAATGAAGATAGTGTTATTTTTAGATCGCGACTTAATAAATAATTGCGAACGCAAGTCACATAGTGCACTATGAAGCGCAGCGTTCGGACGCGTCCAAGTGCAAGCTCAAGCGACAACAAGCTTGAAGCTCTGGCTGAATGCACTGTTAATAACAAATGCTGTCTTTCCGTTGTTCGGAAGCGTAGCGGACACATGCTGTTATTATAATCATATTATTTTATTCAAAGTGACAAACTTCTAGTTTTTTGAAATACCAAAATCTTCGAAATCAGTTCAAATATTCGAACAGATCGATGTTTTAATCCTTTCGATCTCCTTTCACATCGAAAAATCAAGTCTTCAAAAAATTTGAAAGATAGATTTAGTGGAACTTCATTTACCAGTTACCGACGAATCCCTTACACAAAAAATCTGTAGTGATTGCCGTATTAAAGTTTCTAAATTAAAGAAAAATCCCGAGAAAAGTTCAGAAGTAAGTTATACATTTTCTTGCAAATTTCTGTACTACAATACTATACACTAAGAAAAAAATACCATTTTTATTGGTAAAAATACGCAGAAGTACTTTAATAGAAAGTACCATTTCAACTGGTAACCAGTACTATTTAATTAGTACTAATTACTATTTATGTGGTACTGATTACCATTTAAAATGGGACTTTCTACAATTTAATTACTTCTGTGTTTTTTTTACCATTAACACTGATAGTTTTAACTGTTATTTTTTCTCAGTGTGTAATACTAAGCCTACAATTTCCTACAGTCAAAGAAATAAATGTAACACTACATGCTTACTGAACTATATATGTATTATATTGTTTTTAGAATGAAGAGAACAATTATGAAATATTGTAATCCCTTAGTTTCAAAGTTTGAAATAAAACTTCAGTTTCAAAAAAACTTGAAAGTTTCAAATAAAACTGCTTTCATTTGCATTAAATTCATTAAATGTTATCCTTAAATATAATTAGCTTTCAAACTGCAACGCAAAACATAATTATAAGAGAAAAACAGGCGAGATCGTCTTAATTCTCTGCCGCCAGCGGAGCGCGCTGCAAGACTTGCGCTCAAAAATATTTAATAACAATGGTTTGAAAAATAACACTATATTTATTTTTACAGTATTTGTGGATAAGATTACGGAGAAGATAATAGTATTATTTGCAAATCATTTAGCTTGGGGGGTGGGTATGAAAAAACAATTTAAACAATTAAATTATTATTAATGTTTTTTTTTTTAGAAAAAAAAAAATTCTCTTATATTCCCTGAAAGTGTAGGTAAAAAAAATAGCGAATAAAAAAAACCGACACGAATCCGATTATTACAACTGTAGATAATACATTTCAAACCGGAAGAGATTAATGAAAATGTAGCAAATTATCGAAACTTCATACATTCATATTTCCGAAATAAATTTTTTTGAGCTAAATCCTCAAATACGTGTTGATTAATATTACATACACATGTCAAAAAAAATTATCTTATTTTAAGAAGTCAAATTTTTTTTCCGAAATCCGTGCGATTTGTAACAGAATGACCCATCTACGAGATTGAATATTACTAAACAAAATTTTATTCCAAGGAGATTTTTATTTGCATTTGCCAAATATTAGAATTGATTCCACTATTTGAAGTACAGCGCCTTCAAATTTTCCATTGGGGTATCCCAGAATTTTATTATGAAATTGTCAACGTCCAATTTCAACACGAAACAAACAACAACAAAACGTATTCTTAAGGAAAATGTTACAAATCTCATTCAGTTTAAAAGCACATAGAGTTAAAATCTCTCCACAAATTGATGGAGATTTTCTGAAACTACTAATAATCCCGTTTTCTCCAAAATCTAGGTGCCTGAGTTAGTGAACTGCTTATATGGATATAATTGCATATATTTTTTGCTATAGGAAATATTCCTTAGGAAATCTGAACTTCTTACGACAATTTCGAAATCGATTTGTTGGGTGAGTTTTCCTTTTGACACTGAATACCTGCGATCCAATCAGCGGTCTCTTTTCTAGCTCCCCGGTTCACGGCTTATTGTGAGTTTCACGAAATGTTTCAACAAAAGCATGAATTTGATTTACAAGCTGTGTGTAAGTGGTTATAAGGTTAAGAAACTGTTCACGAATCTCTTGTACGCACTGTTAATAGTTCAAAATTATATTAGGGGTTGTTCTTATCATAGTAATTCGTAGATACGATTTCGACCGGCGCATTCGCCAAAAATTGGAAGGAACTAAATTGATGTATATTTTTAAGTTATTTGCTTTTTATATAGAAATTTCCGGTTATTGAATGTATGTACATGTTGCATATATGTACGCTTATCCGTTGACCACGTGATATCAAACCGATTTATAACAATGTATATCGAAAAAACAATTTAGATTAATGCTCCTTTGTTTAGTATGAACCTTTTAAACCGCTAAAATACGCTCCGTTCATAATTTCGCCACCCAACGCCATCATGCACTTTACTAGTTTTAAAATGAATATAAAAAAATCAAGGTTTCTCTCTAATAAATGTTTCCAAACGATTTTAAGTTCGCTTGCAGGATATTTATTAAATGTCACAACGTTGGTATTTCACTCTCGTAATTTAGCTCGAAAGGTCAGCGGGTAAAGTTCAGACAACGTCGGAGCCCTCAGAGTCACAAAAATGATTAATTTATTGTGAAAATAAAATGTTTGCGATTCTCAGCTGATCAATGAGAGAGGAAGAATTGAAAAAAATATATTCACAGTTCCAATTAGTTAGATATGTTCTCGTTCAATAGATAAGAGTAATATACTAGCGTCAACTGAAACATGCTACGTTACTATCATAGACACTGAATATACAAAGCGATTCACGATGAGCGGTGTGGTGGATTACACATTTTGTGAGAACTGTAAAAACTGTAAAAGCAGAAAATTTGTATTGATCTTTCTGCCCTGATTTTTTTTATTTTAAAAGTAAATACTATCAAAAACAAGTTTGCAATACTCTTAGAGCGATATTTAAGTTTAAAATTGATTAGTGAAATGATAAAGATAGGGGCTTCAAGACAACATTTTGAGCGCTTTGCTGTGTTTGGCAATGGATTGATGATGCAGGAGGAGTATGAGGAGGAGGAAGGTCTTATGTATGGCCCAGACAGATTGAACGTTGGCAGTTTTTTTAAAATATCCTTCTAAAAACTTTAAATGGTTTTTGACCTGGTTGACATGATTTTTTACGAAAAACTACTAAACCGATTGCTCTGATTTTTTAATATGTTATTGTACACATTTATAGCTATAGCTTGGACAAAAATCGAAAAGATAGGAAACGAATTTTCCGATTTTCAGTTGATTTTCCGACTTCAAAAATATTTTTTTAAACAGCCGCTGTTTTGTTAAAATATTTCTCGGTAAAAAAAGTTTGTTTACCTTTTGGTCCGGGTTATAGCGACTTTAATACTTAATAATTTGTCTTTTTTTTTTTTCAGGAGTTCTAGACGGCCGAAATCATGTCAACCGACATTTTTTGATGTGCTTTTGAAAAAATGTGCAAAATTTCAAAACGATATCTTGATTTCTTCTTTGGAAAAAAAAATTTTTGAAGGTAAAAAAGATCCCTTAAGAAAGAATAAAATTGATTCTCTCCCCAAATTTGATGCGTGGACCACTTTCATAAAAAAAACTTAATATATTTTAATTTATTTAATATTAATAAAACGATTTTCGGTTTTTGCATATTCCTATACTGTGATCTTTTAGGAATATCTTCCCGTTTGTTTTTTTGAAAAATTCCCGAAATTGAGGTCAAGAGAGTTGGCGCGCGGTCGGCCGAACGCAGATATTTGCGCGGTCGGTCCCGACCGAACGGTCTGAGCATTATTCTAATTTATAGGGTTCTCTATGCAATATAGAGAGTAGAATTAAGTTTTAATTTGTAACGACAAACTAAAGACGACCTAATAATAAAGTCGAAACGTTTCTGTTTCCATACGACTGTTCTAACACAAATATTGTACCGAAACTTTGAATGCCATTTTCTCGATCATTTTTTGATGATTTTACCACGATATCTCGAGAACCGCGAAAGATATCAACTTGAAATTTACACAAGAGTTGTAAAACACTATGACGCATGAATTATACCTAAAATCAGATTGAAAAAAAATATTGCTACAATTTTATAATAACAAATAACTAGAATTTTTCCAACTTTTTTTGTTTTCTGGACGCCGTTTTCTTAATTATATTTTTGTTTTTAATTTGTTAGGTATAATCAATAGAGGGAAGCCTAAGGAGAAGAAATATTTTTAGAATTTGCCAAAACATTTATCCGTTCGACTGGAATCGTGGTAAAACCGTGGATTCGACAGTTTTCCTTATTACATACATTGGGACGCCGATATTATTGTTCTGGGAACGAGTTTCAATGAATTTTCTCATTTTATAATGTTATAATTAATACCCTTAACAATAAAAAAAAGTTTTATATTTATTCGCGGCCTTGTACTAAACCATTAAACAATTTTGCATTTCCAACCATTCTAGTCCCCTTAATGGACAAAACAGAGAGACGAAATTAGGAAATAAAATCAGCAAAAAAGCACTCCCTCCTTTCGAGAACACCCCGTGCAGCGTTCGCATCCGAGAAATTTGAATAATATAAATCGCGCCGCCTCTTTAAATCCATTTCCATAACGCCGAAATATATATCAGCCTATTCTTAGCGTCGGCCCGATCGCATCCCCCGAGCCCCAAATTATGTTAGGAGTTCAGTAAGCCGAATTTATGAGTGTTCAAAGTTTGCGTGAAATTTTCCTTATATTCCCGTTGCCGGGGCTCACGTGCGGACCGCCGCCGCGCCGCCCCGCGCCGCGAGAATGACAAATTGCGGGAGATACGTCGCGACGGCAACAATTTGCGGAATAACCTTATATGGGGTGAATACATGAATGATAGAGTCGGTAATGCAGAGATCCGCGGCGCTGCTGGGATTATACTTAAGCCTCCATATGCCGGAGATCCTCCGGCGGGAGGAACAGCGGCGGCTCGTCTTCCTAACCATAGGTGAAGTAAACGGGTACTAAGCGGAGAATTCGCCATCTTTTTAAACGAAAAAAAAAAAAAAAGAATTCCTAAAGATAACGTAAGGGCGGCGATTCCGTTGTCGAAATTTACTACTTTACGTTAGTTCGATGCGAGCGGACCGACGCTAGAACGCTGAGTTTAAAATAGTTTATGTGTCGTGAGTGACTGACTAATAAACGCGTGTACATATTTTATGGTGTGTACGTATTTTTCACCGTGTATGTATTTCTTTTTAGAGTTCGTGTACTGCATTTACATGTTATCTGATTTTTTGTTAGAATAATGGCACAGTCGTTTACATTTGCGTATAGACTGAAAAAGTTGATTGAAAATTTTACAAAAAAGAATATTACAATAGTCGGAAAAAGATTTTACAATAGACGGATCACACATTTAACAAAAATTAAAGGATATTAAAAAAATTTCAAATTTTTTGGGTGATTTTCAACAAGGGATAACTCGGAGAAAAATGGTCGTACAGAAAATAAAAAAAAGGAAATTGTAGCCTCGAGTGTCTAGTTTTCAGATCTGGACTTTAAAATTTTTTAGCGAAAGCGGTTCTCACGCATTCATCCGAAAACCAATAAAAAACATTTTTTCCAAATTTTTGCTCGTCTTTAAAATGGTATGTGGACTTCAAAAACTGTTTTTTCATCATGTGACCACAAAGCTCAAGTTTAGACAATTTAATCAGCTTTAATTTGACCTCTTAACGAGCTCCGTACGATGATTTACCGCGGAGTTATTGTCGATCAAAGCAAAAAAGTCCTTTTCAATTTTGACAATCAATTACTCGGGAACTAATAATCGTACAGAAAATGGAGGTAGGGTTTTGGAAACTGCAAAACAATCTCTATAAGACACAATCGGGGGCGACTGATAAAAAAATTTTTTGAAGCGATAATATTGGCTAAAAAAAGTTAAAAGTCTGCGAATTTAAGGATATTTGGAAAATTTGGTATAACTTTGGATACAGTGGATGAACGGAGGATATAGTCGGTAATTTTTTAAACTTAAAGTGTCCCCAAAAAACCCTCAAAATTTCAAAGCGCTGCGCTGTTTGCTGCTGCGCTGATGTCTTTTTGGTCTCTCATATGTTCTTCCGTCAATGACATGACGGGTTACGAGTCCAACCCTACGTTGCACACTTTCCGGATCCTAATCATAAGATTACTGCTCTTAGAACCGTCAATTCTATGTATCCTACAGAACTTGCAATGCAATCCTGAAATTTGACGAGACCTAGTTTTACCTCTCTGGTTATGGTTAATTCTCTGGTTAAAAATGGCAGTGTGGGGTGTAGGGTGATTTTTTTTTTCAACTAAACTATTTTTTTGTTTTTCAGTTCCCACTTGAAATTCTGTTGAATATGTCGAAAAAAAATCCCTGAAAGTTACAGCACTTAATATTAATTTTAAGTACTTTCCCAAAGCGTGAAAAGATTTTCCATTTAAAATACACGTAAATCGAAATTTTTTGTTTTTCAAATTTCTATCTCAGTCGCATTTTATGCTATTATATTGGTCTTGGTCTCGATTTACAAAAGTGCCCATTGCAGCGAAAATGTAACTTGTACTGGTGAGTTGGTACGGGTCGCTGAAGTTGATGTTTACCCAAAATTCTCGTTTTTTTTGCTGTTAACTCCGAAATTATTAATTTTACCAAAAAAATGTAAATAAAAAATTTGTTGGAAATTTAATTTACTACAAAAAAGGTCCTATAGACCAAATTGCTGATTAATATGAATGAGAAATTAATGAGAAATTAATATTTATTGAGATATTAGACTTTGACTTATGAGTAGTACAAAATTTTTACGGTTTATCAAAGCAAACTTTGTTTAATCTAATAATTTAAAGTCTAATATCTCAAGAAATATTAATCTCGGCAATTTGTCTATAGGACCTTTTTTGTAGTAAATTAAATTTCCAACAAATTTTTCATTTACATTTTTTTGATAAAATTAATAATTTCGGAGATAACAGCAAAAAAAAACGAGAATTTTGGGTAAAAAATCAACTTCAGCGACTTCAACTCACCAGTACAAGTTAGATTTTCGCTGCAATGGACACTTTTGTAGAGTGTTTTATTCTGAATAAAACCAAGAGCCAGTAATAGTATAAAATAGCCGAGACCAAGATCAATGTAATAGCATAAAATGCGACTGAGATAGAATTTTGAAAAAAAATTCGATTTCGGAAAGTACTTAAGATTAATATTAAGGGCTGTAACTCTCAGGGATTTTTTTTCGACATATTCAACAAAATTTCAAGTGGGGACTGAAAAACAAAAAAAAGTTGAAAAAAACCACCATAGCGGGGTGGTATTATTTTAAATAGTACAACTAACCGGAGATCATAGGTGAAGCGGTGCGTCACTTGCGTCCCCTGGCGAGCCGCCACTCGAGAGCATCCCCGTCCTCATCGGAGAACGACGCGACGGGGGTGCTCTCGCCATACAGCGGCTGCCGGATAAGAGGGCGATATTAATATTAATTCGATTCGAAGGAGGCGTCTGTGCGGTGCGGGGCATACGGAAAAGCGCCTCGGCGTTTATTACGCAGCGAGCTTAAAAAATCCAGCGGCGAATTCCGGAGAAATCGCTGCCTTCTCAAACTTATTAAACTTGAATTTTATTTCGAGTTTTTACAAATTCCCAGAAATGTCCGCATAACAATACGACTTCTATACAGTGCGCGCCTAAAGTATGGAATAAATTCAGTAAATGTGAAACAAAAAATGTGAAAAAAATCCTGGAACAGGTCGATTTTGTTTAATAAAAACACACATTTTTGGGGGAACGTCTATTTTCAGTCAATTGTTTTTGAGTAATGACGTCATCAACTTATTTTTCAAATGGCAACCCCCCATTTTTTTAAATTTAATTTGAGAGACCCTTTCACTGTCGATTTAACGGTATAAAAATGTTGCTGGCCACCATACATAACAAAATTTTTCATTAAACGACAATTGAATGTTACAAAATGAAAAATTATTAGCAATTACATCCAAATTGTCAAAAATCGGCAGCTTCTATAAGCCTTAAGGGGAGTAGGGAGGGTTCAAAATGTAAAAATTGGCTCGTGTTTAATGGTTTAGTACAAGGCCGCGAATAAATATAAAACTTTTTTTATTGTTAAGGGTATTAATTATAACATTATAAAATGAGAAAATTCATTGAAAGTCGTTCCCAGAACAATAATATCGGCGTCCCAATGTAATAAGGAAAACTGTCGAATCCACGGTTTTACCACGATCCCAGTCGAACGGATAAAAGTTTTGGCAAATTCTAAAATTATTTCTTCTCCTTAGGCTTCCCTCTATTGATTCTACCTAACAAATTAAAAACAAAAATAAAATTAACAAAATGGAGTCCAGAAAACAAAAAAAAATTGAAAAATTCGAGTTATTTGTTATTATAAAATTGTAGCAATTTTTTTTTTCAATCTAATTTTAGGTATAATTCATGCGTCATAGTGTTTTACAACTCTTATGTAAATTTCAAGTTGATATCTTTCGCGGTTCTCGAGATATCGTGGTAAAATCATCAAAAAATGTAGTTTCGAGAAAATCGCATTCAAAGTTTCGGTACAATATCTGTGTTAGAACAGTCGTACGGAAACAGAAACGTTTCGACTTTATTATTAGGTCGTCTTTAGTGTGTCGTTACAAATAAAAATTTAATTCTACTCTCTATATTGCATAGAGAACCCTAGAAATTAGAATAATGCTCAGACCGTTCGGTCGGGATCGACCGCGCGAATATCTGCGTTCGGCCGGCCGCGCGTCACACTACGTTTTACGCTCTCTTGACCTCAATTTTGGGAATTTGTATTCCTAAAGGATCACAGTATCGGAATATGCAAAAACCGAAAATCGATTTTTTTATTCGAAATTTCAACTCTTCCTAGTCCCCTTAATTCTTTGAACGGTTTCAATCGATCGCCCTGTATAAGAATGCTGTTTTTTTAAAGGGCGCTGCAGGTAGTACGCCGCTTAAATACGTAAATTTCGTGTTTGAGGGATTTTCTCAATTTAATTAAGTACGCCGTAATAAGTTGTCTGACGGTCGCCATTATAAATATTCAACAATAACAAGGGGGCCGCCGCAGTCTCGAGCTAAGACCACTTTTAATTAATTTAACGTCAGGCGAACGTCAATAGGGACGAGTTTGGCGCGAACAGGAGGCCTCACTCGAATCCCTAATGAGCTCCTTACATTACATGTACTCGGAACTGCTGCTGCGGCGTTCGAATCCTGTAAAAATACCCGTTTCGGCATAATAAATCGAGGCTGTCGCGGAATGCTCCGCTTTCCTCGGCGGGAGCAAGTTGAGTTTCATAATTAGTAGATAACCTTACAACCGTAGAAAAAAAATGCTACTCTTTTCACTTTAATTTTCCCTATTTGTCATACATTATCCAACAGTAACCACGTAAATGATAACTAACTATTAGGGTGATTTTTTTTCAACTATTTTTTATTTTTCAGTCCCCATTTGAAATTTTGTTGCATATGTCGGAAAAAAAATCCCTGAAAGTTACAGCCCTTAATATTAATTTTAAGTACTTTCCCAAAGCGTGAAAAGTACACATAAAATACACATAAATCGAATTTTTTTTTTCAAATTTCTATAACTCAGTCGCATTTTATGCTACTACATTGGTCTTGGTCTCGATTTACTCAGAATAAAACACTACAAAAGTGCCCATTGCAGCGAAAATGTAACTTGTATTGGTGAGTTGGTACGGGTCGCTAAAGTCTAATATCTCAAGAAATATTAATCTCAGCAATTTGGTCTATAGGACGTTTTTTTGTAGTAAATGAAATTTCCAACAAATTTTTCATTTACATTTTTTTGGCAAAATTAATAATTTCGGATAACAGCAAAAAAACGAGAATTTTGGGTAAAAATCAACTTCTGCGACCCGTACCAACTCACCAGTACAAGTTACATTTTCGTTGCAATGGGCACTTTTGTAGTGTGTTTTATTCTGAGTAAATCGAGACCAAGACCAATGTAACAGCATAAATTGCGACTGAGTTATAGAAATTTGAAAAAAAAAAATCTATTTACGTGTATTTTAAAAGGAAAATATTTTCACGCTTTGGGAAAGTACTTAAAATTAATATTAAGGGCTGTTTCAAAGATTTTTTTTCGATATATTCAACAAAATTTCAAGTGGGGACTGAAAAACAAAAATATACTTACAAAAAACAATCACCCTACTAACCATGTAAAGTCTAAAAATCATGGACGTGATTATACATTTGCTTTCACAATCAATTAAACAAAAAAAAAAAATCAATTCTCAACATCTAAAATATTAATAGGAAAGATCATGCTCAGTTATAGTAAAGGCGATCTATGTTTCGGACTGACAAAATAGTCCATAAAAAGAAGTCTCAACTGTTTCATATAGAGGAAACCGTCCTCATTAAAGATCCGAGAAGGCGGAATCACGCAAGTGGCCGCATCATGTTTTAAATAAACAAATTATTTCTGAAACACCATTTTTTTCGCTCATGTCGAATTATCTCGAAAAGTATGCGTCTTACGAAAATTTATCAAGAGACAAAAAGTTGTTTATTATTAAATTTCCCATTGAAATTTGTTATAACAAAATAGGTTTTTTTTTCGCAAGTGCCAAAATTTTTTTTACACATACTTTTCCAAAAGGCAACTTTTTGGAAGGTTTCATGACGATACCATTATTATTAACTGAGATAACTAAATTTGTTTAAAAACGGTTTGTTTCGCAAATTTTGCTCGATTTCTCGTTAAAAAATTACAATTTTACAATAATCGAACCACATATTTCGATGGGAAATTTAATAATAAACTGTTTCTTGATAAATGTTCATTAGACGCATACTTTTCGAGATAATTCGACTTGAAGCGAAAAAAATGGTGTTTCAGAAATAATTTGTTTATTTAAAACATGATGCGGCCACTTGCGTGATTCCGCCTTCTCGGATCTTTAATCAGGACGGTTTCCTCTATATGAAACCGTTGAGACTTCTTTTATGGACTATTTTGTCATTTTTGATACTTTTTGACATAGGTCGCCTGGTCTATTAAGGGGGGATTTCGTGTATGGGATCATCAGAACTACAGAAGACAACGTTTTTTTCTATCTAATCTATCTAATATGACGTTTAAAAATTTAATAAAAGAAAATTGGCTTTTATTATATTGCCTGAAAACATTATTTCGCTGGCTTGTTGAAGAAGGAAATACGCCTTAATACCCTCAAAGAGAATAAAGAACACAAGTTTTTCAAACGAAATGTATACTTACTTTTTTTAAGGAATACTTGTACAAAGTTGTGGATTATATCCCGTTACTTTAGATGGGCTATTCTATGTATTATTTTCCTGAATAATAGAGTTGAGAATAATATTTCAATAGACGATACAGGGTGTCCAAAAATGGTTGGAACGCCCACGCGTAGTTCAGGTCAAAATATGATTTTATTTAACCGAACTTGCCTCCGCACAAATTTGCACCAACGGAGATATACCTAATTTTCAAAGTATTCAGGAAATTTTTGAAAAAAAAAAACTAATATTTCACTCAAACAAACTTTTCCACCTACAAATTTAAGATTTAACAGTCTTTAGGAAAAATTTAGCTCGTGTAATATCAAGTGGAGTGGCGTTTTGCAAGGGAGTGAAAGGAGGTAGGTCACACTTTAAATTTTACAGAACTGTTTTGTCCCTTAACATTCTGGGATATTCTAATTTCATTTAATATAGAATTTCACATAGAAGAATTTCATTAAGACATTTATTTGTCTTTCAAAACATTTTCATCTCTATGAGGCTTTTTCTGAAATGACTTTAATTAATAGAGGGTCTGATATCAACGTTAATTGTCTATGATGTTGAGAGACAAAAAAGTTCTGTAAAATTTTAAGTGTGACCTACCCCACTCTCACACACCTACAGAACGCCATTGAAGTTGATATTACATCGAAATATGGGCTATATTTAGAGTAAAAACTGTGCTAAATCTGAAACTTGTGGGTGGAACGGGGTCTGAAATATGTTTTATCTTTATTAAAATATTTTTTTTAAGGCTCCTATCTTCTCAGAGGTGCAACTTTGTATAGCGAAGTTTGGTTACTAAACTACACGCGGGCGTCCGGTGTCCTAATCTTCTTGGTACACCCTGGATATGTGTATAGCAATACAAAAATAATAAAGGGCAAACTTATTTCATATTTTTCGTGACCCGGGTCGAACCGGGAGTGCGTGACCCCTTATTACCGAGAGCACCGAGGGCATACAGGCGTTACCCCCGCGAGAGCCGAGGGGCATCCCTAATGAATTCGAGGGCCCGCCGAAACGGCCATTCGGGCCGCAAAAAATTTTCCGCCGGAAAAACTTGCGCCCCCGCCCCGTTCCATTAGCGCGCGCCGGCCATTAAGTGACATTTAGAATGTTAAAAACTGAATTATGAAATACGGCCAGATAGTATGCGGTATACGCCGATGTTAAATTTTGAGGGAGTTTGACCCCCGGATGACATTCATCTTTTGAACATTTCCTATACGCCTCGCAAAAATGAGATATATGGCCCATCCGTGTGAACGATGCGTTCGACTTTAATTCGCGAATTAAAATTTATGTACATATGTATAGAGTTCGACACGATGCGGCGTGATAATCAGATGACGTTTCGGTGATGTAAAAAACGTTAACTACATTGTGTATTTAAACAATCACTCACTATCCACTCTGACGCGTTGCTCGGGGCATTTAAAAACGCCAACTAAATTTAAACTCCCTCATCTTCACTTCAAGCGAGCTGCCCTGAGAACTGGAAAGCGATTTCGCTGTTATTGGGACTCATCAGTAGGGCCCGGAAAGTGTGCTACAACGCAGAGTCGACACTATACAGCTCTATGATAATTAAAGTATAAACCGTTTTTTTTACGCGCCTTGTAAATTCTGTACGCGTGTATTCTTGCCCGTGCATACGTACGCAACGGAATGTGCTTGGTAACACACGCTGGACTCGCTCCCGGTGCAGGAACGAGGTGAGCCTGATGCAATTTTCTGGACATTCAGATATTCAAAGTTAGTAAAATTGTATTTGAAGCAAAGGAAGAACGTAAGGGGTTTTTTTCTACTTTGAAAAATCAATAGATTTTTTTACTTATTTGAAAATAAATACTATCAAAAACAAGTTTTCAATACTTGTAGAGTGATATTTATGTTTAAAACTTATATTTAATATTAAATTAGGTTATGACATTTTTAAACAATAGAAGAAAACCTCGACATACCTAAATGTTATAATGACTTAGTGGGGATATCCTCACCAAAATTACCAAAAACTTTGTATAGGCCATAGAAATAGAAACTTACTAATTGTACGCATGTATAAAAAACAGTTCTAAAGGAGTTCCAAAACCGTCTCAAAAAATCTCGAACGTAATACTAGATGTCAACAACGGTCCCAAAAACGTTCCTGAAAAAACCTGAACGCGATATAACAGATATACATGCATCTGATAGTTCTAGAATTGCAATAAACGAAACCCGAACAAACCTTATACGAGGGTGGTTTGATAAGTCATAAATTTAAGTTTGATAAAATCATTTTATTTTTCTACATAATCTCCTTTTAGCTCGATACATTTAGTTCAACGTGTTTTTATTTTTTTTATATATTTGCAGTATATTTTTTTTCATAATCTAGAAACAAATATAAGGAGACGTTTTTCGATTCGTTACAAAATATTTTTGTTTCAAAAAGTTATGGCCATTTTAATTTTGGGAAACAAAAATTAAAATGGCCATAACTTTTTTGAAAAAAAAAATATTTTGCAACAAATCTAAAAACGTCTCCTTATATTTGTTTCTAGATTATGAAAAAAATATACTGCAAATATCCCACGGAGCGTTACTGAGAACCCAGGGAGTGCTCCAGTGTTTTTGAAATTTTTTCGCAAACTTTGCTGACGATTTTTTCACTATAAATCCTTTCTGTAAGAGGTGTATAGTCATCACCTAAAAAGTGAAGTGGGTCCCATGCGTCGTTTTCAAGATATGGCTAACTGAAATATCACGCACCGCCACTGGTCTACCGTCCTGGAGTGGGTACTGGAACCTTCGGCGTAGAAACAAAAAACTGGACGTTTTCCACGAAACACCGAACTACTACAGTTTTCTCGACGCGCGTTTCGCCAATCAAGTTGGCATCTTCAGGAGAAGATTAAAACTAAATTCTAGCCTACATACTTGCACTATTTATATTAAATTTGTTGCCACGGTTTCACTGAACCGTAACTGTCATCAAAATTGTTTTGTAATCAAAATTTGTGTAATCAAAATTGTTTTCAGTATAATGGTGAATATTTTCAACAACATGAGGGAACGGCAATGGGTAACTCCTTGTCACCTTTCATTGCAAATCTTTTTATGAGTAAATTTGAGACAGAAATAAAACATAAATTCGAGTATTTCCCTAGAGTTTGGTTCAGGTATGTGGACGATATCTTCGCGGTATTTGATACAAAAGTAATTAGTTTAGAAAATTTTGTTGCCAAATTAGATAACCGTTTCTCTACGATAAAATTTACATATGAAGTGGAACACAATTAACAGCTACTATTTTTAGATGTATTATTTATTAGAAATAGTGAAAATAAGTTAGAGTTTGATGTATATAGGAAAGAGACCGTGACTCTTAGATATATTCCCAACGATTCACAAAACCCTTTTCAACATAAAATGGCAAGTTTTAATTTTCTAATTCACCGTTTGTTAAATTTCCCCCTCAGTAAAGAGAGGTTTGAACATGAGAAACAATGAATTAAGAATATAGCTAAGAATGACGGTTACTCAGTCCATTTAATAGATAAGTTAATAAGGAAGTATAAATTTAAGAGAACCCTGTACAATTCCACGACTTTTCGTAGAGATACTGACAATTCGAAATTTGCTTCGTTACCATATGAACCTAAATTCACCCGCGGACTAGATTTCTAGTTTAGTAATCTAATTCTAGTAATCTAGTTTAGTAGTCTAATTTTTAAAAACATCAATATCAATTTGGTTTATAATTCTAAAAATAAACTACAGACGCTTTTGGGTAACACCAAAGACAAAATCGACAATAACGAAAAGTCAGGAATATACGGAATAAGTTGTAAAGATTGTGATCAAAAGTATATTGGGCAAACAAAAAAGATCTATTTTGACTAGATTTAAAGAGCACATGGCTCATTTGAAATATGGCAGAACAGAAAAATATTGTGTTGCCCAACACGTTTTTGACAACAACCATAGGATAGATATAAATAATTTAAAATTAATTAGAAATGTAACAAACAGTAGACAGTTGGATGCTTTTGAAAGTTTAGAAATCATTAAGTGTAACAGAAGTATGGATAAGGACAATGGTCCGATACCCACCAGTCCACTGTTTGCTCTGATAAACAAAGACAGTTACGGTTCAGTGAAACCGTGGCAACAAATCTTCTCCTGAAGATGCCAAAATTGGTTGGCGAAACGCGCGACGAGAAAAGTGTAGTAGTTCGGTGTTTCGTGGAAAACGTCATTTTAGTCTACCGATAGATGGCAGTTGACGGGAGCAGTGTTGCCATTAAAGTTACTGCGCGAGAAATTAAAAAAATCTCGAATTCATCAAACCACCCTCGTATTAACGATCGGGGGGGTCGATTCTGAATCAGCCACTCTGTACATTCGATTATTTCAATATTTACTTCTATCTCTCGGGCATGTTGTAGGTATCATTAAAAAACAACGAGTTATATTTCCGTATCTCCCGGCAAACAAAAAGAACGCGCCTTTTAAAAAATCGCACGAGGGGCCGGAAAGCGATGTCAAAGCGTTTCTCGAAAGACGAGGACTCTCTCGGCGCAGCGCAAAAATCGATGGAAGCGAAACAAGGAACACTCGTGTACTACAAGGGAACTTTTTTTTGCGCCCCGGGCTTCGGATGTAAACACCTCGTTCATGCGCTCCTTAAATATGTATGTTACTCGGGGGCATCGCGGGGGACGGCACGCCGCGACGGACGCGGGGGGCTGGGGGCGGGGGGCGTCGGCATTCCGAAACTTCGCGGAGTCTTCCTAACTAGGAAATGCTTTTAACAACTCCACAGTAATCCCACTTAGGGAACGGAACCTTTTTCGTGGGGGCCGTAATCAGGGGGATGGCCGGGGCTGTTTTACGTTACGGCCGATTCGGAGCCGTTCGCAGCGGCAGAGGTTTTGGTGGGGTGGGGACGGAGGGGGTTGTAACTTACACATGTAGTCGACATTGGCGGAGAAAACTTGCTGCAAAAAAATACCGAGAAAATTTGAAAGAATAAAGTAACGTTGTTTTCCTGTACTTACTGTGGTTTAAAGGCAACACCACTGAAAAAAATATTTGACATGGTTAATTATTATATGTTGTAAGAAAACATGGAACCCATATCATATATTGAATATGTTGCAAATGCAAATCGCAACAAAAAAATCGACAAATGGTTTGATCACAAGAAAATCTTGGTAACAGTTTGAAACATATTTTTTTCGTAATTGATAAGTGACGTATGATAACTTAAAGGTATTATAAAATATCAGACGCGAAATGCTGGTATGACATATAGTAGAGTAGAATTAGCCGATTTGTACCCCTAAACGAAAAGTAACTTCACCACTTTACCAAAAAAATTTGCTTTTTGTTGAGGAGGCTGAAAATATTAAAGATCGTTTTTTGGCAATTTAAAATTATTGTTACATTGTTTAAATAATTCGCAAATTGAAATAAAAATAGAACCGTAAACTAAAAAAAAAAAATGTTTCAGATAAAAAATATAACTAGTAAAAAACCCTACAAAACCCTTTACAATCGACTTAAAACAGACTTACTTTTCAATGACAATTTTAAACAATTAAATTTGTGAAATTCAATAATTTTTCAATGTAGGTACTTGATAGTCCAACTCATCAAGAAGAGAATTCATTTTGAATCGTTACTCTATGATGTTTACAAAAAAAAAATAAGGGCTGTTTTACGAAAGCACCGATACCTATATTTTCCAATACTTTTAAAGTCACAAGGCTTACTTTATAATTAGTTATAAACAATTGAAATAAGGGACCATTTTGAGGATTTTTTTCAATTCTGCAGATAAACAAATTAACCGATTTGCAAATTTCTTGATCCGTTTTGTCGGGTTTTTTTACTAGTTACATTTTTTATGGGAAACATTTTTTTGTATAGTTTACGGTTCTCTTTTTTATTTAAAAAAAAAACCTGATTTTTGCACCTTTGCCAATTATTTAAACAATGTAGCAATAATTTTAAATTGTTGCCAAAAAACGATATTTAATATTTTTGCCAAAAAAAATAAATCTGGTACATGTAAGGGTACCGTAAGCTCCCATAAAAATATTGGTAAAACCACCAAACCATAAAATTATACTTGTTATTTTTTTTATAATAGGCGTATATTTTTTCAAATATTTCATTCTCGCTTTGTATCACATTGGAACACATTTTTTTAAGGTTCCTTAGACGTATTCACTGGTTCTTCAAGCTTCTATCAACTTATATTATTATTATTTATTGTATAATAGTTGTGTCTTCAGCATAAAAACTGATAACTTTTTAGTTTGTTTGTCTTTGTTTCAACTGTTTAATATGTCAAATAAACAGTGCATCTGTGGTCGAGTTAAAAGTGTTAGAATGCCTTAGTTGGTGTATTTTACGTTTTACAGAATTAAATGAATTTGAAAATGAGTGAATCATTGGTATGAGAGAAGGGGTTTAAATTTTCATGAAATATTAACGAGAATTAGTAGAGAAGAGAGTGTTAACAATAATAGTGGTGGACTAAAATTATTTTGCACTAAATGTACTTAAGTGGAATGTTTATTTTTATAATTTCCAAATCCAACGACTTTTTACTTTAATTAAGAATTGTATTTCTGTTTGGTTCTTCAGTGTATTTCGGGAATTTGTTTCCTCCACCTATTTAATTAATATCCTCGATATTTTCATTAAAATTCTCTCTATTTAACCGACCCCCCTAAAAAAAAAGGAAAAAAATTCAGCTCGGCACAAAGTTCGAAGAACGTCGTCCAAACACAACCCCGACTATCGCATCAATCCACCCTTCGAACTATTCAGTAAGAACCATTGAAAACGTTTACTTTGGCAAGTTATAATTATCGATTTCCTCTTGTCTAGTTCCGAACTAACTATATAGAATTCCGCCATTGAATATTCCACGTATACTTACACGCCGGGCTAATTAGCCGTACCGAAATAATAAAATCCGAAGTTATATTCATTAAGCTGTACGTAATTATAATTCAGACCCTCTAATTAATCTCCGCGAGACTCGTTTGTTTTTGTTTAATTAGTTCGGAAAATTTTTCGCCGAAGGAGTTTCGATATTAATTATATTTCTGGGTGGCGCCGTTCTTCTTGTATTTTACCGAAGAGAAAAAGGGGCAAAATTTTTAGGGGAATTTGAATTATTGTTAATATTACGTTAAAGCGTTTAATGGAACTTCTAATAAAGTATGTACAATCTGTAAAATAAACTATGTACCATTTTATTGGTATGACAAAAAGCCTGGCCTATTATATGATTTTTTTGGAGGGGTCGTTTTTTTCAGAAGGTTGTATTAGGCTTTTTTTTAACAAAATAATTAGGTTACCAGGCTATTTCCAAAACCTCGCCTGTCACATTACTTATGTATCAAATTTGATCGGAAAATATCTAGTCAGCGTTTTTCTATTAGGAGCTAAAGAGTTGGAGAATGAAAATGATATTTTAATTAAGCAGTAGAATTAATAACACTAACAAACATTATAATAAATTATTAACATTGAAAACAAATCGTTAAACAAAATGGCTTGCGGATATTCCACATCCTTTCTACATTTCCATCAGTGTTAACCTGAAAAAAGGGACACACTGTACATATATGACCTCTAATTTCCGAGATATCGCATTCTTTTTTTATGACAGAAATCACGCTGATGGATCTCGTACTATGTTCACCGTGTTCTGAAACGTCAAAACAAATTTACACGCAAAAAAGAAATTACGTAGATATGATAAAATTGACCGTTTGAGGTATTATCTTAAAATTTCGTATATTTGTAACCATAGTGTATTGACAATAAAATAACGAACGGAGCCAGCAAATACACTACCTGTCGAATATTTTAGTTGTGGGAATTTATAAACATCCGACAGGATTTCAATTTAACAGATGAAATATATCTATTTCACACTAAATTTGCTATGCTACTTTTTTGTTAGTGTCAACAATGTAGTTAATTTTATCTACATGTACAGTAATTGTAGAGAAAATTCGGATCGTTTTAATAAATATTCATTCATACAACACGGTTAATAAATGTGCCGGTGGAAAATATTTACGTGTTTGGAAACGCAAATGTTAATACTAATAAAGGTATCTACTCTTTTCATTTCGACTAATTGATAGGTTTTGTTCAATGCAAACGTTGAGTGCAATTTTGATTTGTATATATCAGCTTTTTGTACGAGTATGTTTTTTTTTAAATTTATATTGCCTTTGTTTTAAACCAGCAGATAAAATAGAATTACCGTTGTAAATTTATTGGGAGAGTGAATTTTTCAAAAACTCATAGAAATTGTCAGAAATAGGATATTATATATGTATTATATTAACCTGTGTTAAATATATTTTATTAGTAGACGTCTCAAAAATGGTATTAATTAAATAACAACTAATTTAAAAAAAATTAAAAACGTTTAAAAAAGCAACCTACCTTACCAATCGCGAGCGAAATGGTGGAAGGGCCATTTTTTTGGAAAAAGAAAAGACGAAAAAGTTATTTTAGGAAGTTCCACAGATAAAAGTAATATTTGTTTTAACTAGTCTTGCATATTATTGCAACTTCTTCCGTCTTTTGATAGACAATTTCACTTTTCTTATAACTGATTTGGTGTTACTTAATGAATTTTACCTTTAAATCGACATAATGTTAAGAGTCTCATTTGCCCAAACCAAGCACGTATTTGGAACAGGTATCCTCTTAGAATAGGAACACCTGTTATCATCATACCTGTTATTGTAAAATTCTGGATACTTCCACAAAGCGAAAGATTCCAACCACATAGGCAGGCAAAGCTGGGTCATTAACAGGGTCAGCTTAACACATCTCTTTGTAAATTGCAACGGTTTATTGTTTTCATGAATTTTGTTTTTGCACATACAAGTAGTAAGTAGTATGACGCATACGATTATGGCCCGCCGCCCGGATCTGCCGGCTTAAGGCCCAGTTAAGACGGAGGGTCATAAGTTACGACCCAGGTTTGAATGCCAATATGGTTTGACCCTTTCGCTATGTCGAAGTATCCAGAATTTTACGATAACAGGTATGATGTGTTCCTGTTACAAAGGCAAACCTGTTCCAAATGCCCGTTCTCGGTTTCGTATATTTACTAAGTAATGGATATGTCTGTATTTACTAAGGAACTCTTTTTTGCTTTGTGCAAACACAATGAGATCACCAGTTAATTTTTCTAGCTCACCCTGGATTTGTGAAAATGTTGCGGTATTTCGGTGACGTCATAACAGACCTACGATTTACGGCAAGAATACGAATGCTGTATGGTCCCGTTTTACAATTCGATATTAAAAGTTTAATTTAGTAATTGTAACCTTATAATTGGACTGTGTTATGCAACAACGGGTTAACCCACAAGTTGTTTACATTTGAGCTTTTAATTTTATAACGTTTATTGAAGTGAATACTATGGTTAGCAAAAATGATTTAACCAACATTCCTTATAGAAACGCCATCTATGAATAAAGTCCTAAACCACTTTTATTTTATTTAGTATAATACAGAATTCTGCAACAGTGATCTAAAATAATACTACATGGACATCATGAAATCTTGCCGTCGAAAAAATAAATTTCTTGTTAACCGTATTACATCTCAAGACATGGTTTCTGTCAAAAATTTGGAAAAATCCATTACAAACCGCAAAACCGATTCAAATAGACAGTATAAGCTGGCTAAAGACACATGTAATTACAGTAAAAAAAAGACCAATCTACAATTGTATACATGAAGAATCACGTAACAGATCCCACATTTTCAGAGGTAAATATTGAAAAAGGAGGAAAAGGGCGAAAGCCTGTTTTAAAACATTTAGAGCTTCCATTGTTGTGGCCAAACGGTAGAGCCTTATCTGTTGAGAAAATAAAGGATCTTGATAAATCTTGGAAAATGATATCTTTAAACTAATTCCAGAAGATGCATTACCATTTTATAACTTCTTGAAAACAGTTAAAGGGGAAAATTTTGAAGAAGATGTGGAAGGACTTGGGCGTGATCCAGATTTTGAAATTGACAAGGATCAACTTGAAGACCAAGCTAACGAATAATGAATGGCTACCAATATTTCTTTAGGAATTATTTTGTTTAAAATGTTCTTATTTTATTTTTTTTGTTTGCTTTTGGGAGGGTTAGTTAGTTATTGCAAAACAATGGTACTTAGTTGCAAATTTTGCAACAACCGTGTAACCTACTATAATAATATTTTTTTGTTAATGAAATTATCTTTTTCTTTGCATTTTATTTGTTTTTAGTTCCTTGTAGTTAGTCTTTGTATCTAAAAGAAAAAAAAATAAGAGACTCCGTCTTTAAAAACATATTTTCTACAGCTGTTAAATACATTTTATTAATTTACTCGACACAGCAGGGATGTGGCTTAACCGCTTGTTGCATAACACCGTCCAATTTGTGAATCAAGTTTCTGAACGGTACTGAATCTAATTACGACTCCGTCATGTAATAGTTAGCCCGTCCTCCCCTAGTATGTTTGTTCGAATATTTATCATTGTATTATGATGTATTTTCTGTGAACCATCGCTTTGTAATAATAGTGACCTGAGTCCGACTCTGTTGAGACTTGCCGTAATCCTGGTTCTACGGCGTATCAACGCATCGTTCCGTTTTTCTGTTTCGTCATTGCCATATCAACAGAATATTTCTGTTAGCTATATCAAAATTGTTTCACAGCCTTAGTAAAGTTGAAAAAAGTTAACAATTAGCTTTTATTAAACGCAACAAGTGTGAAAATGAAATTAGCCTAAATTAATTGATCATACGGCAGTGCATTTTTATAAATATGGAATATTTATAAAGGCGTATGCAGAGTTGCAATTAGATCTGGTAACATTGCAGTACATTTCCGCTAATAACATCCTAAAAAAACATATACTTTCAAAGTCATATTATTTTTTAGAGATGGAAACATTTCAAGTTATTCTACTCTATAACACATTATCGTTTTCCTGAAGCTTTTCACTTGTGACGTTTACAGTTTAAATGTAGCTTTATTGAACCAAACAATGCAAAAAAAAACAGTGTTGCAATTACACAAATTTTTTCGTAAAAATTATTCGATATCATGTAATACTCTAATATCTTTGGTAGTAGATTCTCTCCAGATTCCTACGAATATTTATTGACATAATATTGTTTTATACCCCTTAAACATGTTAAAGATAGAGAACGAGGAACAACTTGTTAGACATGAAATTATGAAACACTTAACTGCGTTTGATAAAAAAAAACATGGTTTAATCATTCTCCTAACGGAAAAGTGATATTCTTATTTTTTCTATTCGTTTTCTCTTCTTCGACTTATCTTGACAGCTTATTGAGAATAATAATTGCACGTATTACTTATTTCGAAAGATCACCTTTACCATTGCTGGTACCTTCACTCTCAGAAGAAGTGAATGGTTTTTTAATAAACATATACAATTTTCTAATCAAATATATAGTTATAAAAACGTAGTATCTGCCTACTTATATTAAAGAAAAATACAGAATCATCACTTTCTACTAAATGCCAGTTTCCGAATAAAACGACGTGGTATTTCATGAAACCTACCTCTTTACTGAAAAGCTTAATAAACGCTTATTTTTCCCGACACATTTTTGGTTAGGGAGGACTTTTCAATTTTGGTGAATGAAAAAAATCAAATAGTCAAATAGTTCAAGAAATAATCAAATAGTTCAAGTGTTCAATATTTAGATAGGTGGGTTGTTCTGCAATTATCCGGAATAAAAAAACTGTAGCAGAAACGTGCCTATTACATTTTTACAAAGTATGCCCGCTCCATCTTTATACAACGGCGGATACGTTGAAACCCAGCTATTTTTGTGCGTCTCAAAAGCTGTCGTCATTATCTTACTATTTTCTACCCCGAAAACTGACAGAACAACCCGCGTATCAGCTCACGGGAGCCGTTTCGCGTCTTCTAGCGCCTTTTGTCCCGCCGACTGGCCCGAAAACAACCCCCGGCAACGTCACAATACGAATTAATTTCGTGACGAATGCGTGCGTGATCCGCCCCGAACGGAATACACCCAAATGTACAACTCACCATGACGCCGTCGCCCGTCCTCGGCCAGCTGACGGTGCCGCCGTCGTCGTCGAGCCCTCTCCGGACTCCCGGATGAAACCCCGCCACGAAACCGTGTCCCAGCACTAGAGACGAGAACGCCACGTCCTCGGCCCATCGCGAACATCAGAGCAACCGCCTGCTCCATCATGAAACAAGAGAGCAGCAGCTGTGAAACGTCGGAACGTCGACGACGCGCCGCCCGCGATCCGCGTAGACGAAGTGGTGCGCTCTCGGCCGCCCCCGCTTTTATACAGAGTAGAGGGGGATTGAAGCTGCGCGTTCCTAGGCAACCTAGGATCATAATCATATCGTACTCTACCACCTTTCCACCCCCGCCGCTGAAACAACGACCGGCGAAGGGGCGCGAGCGGGAGGGGCGGGGGCGACGGAAAAGGGGGTGGCGGGAGCGAGGGGCGGCGGCGGCGCGCGGCGGGGGAAGTTTCGGAGAATTGCTCTTTTACTATTACATCTGGCGCGATCGGAGTGACCCGATATCGATGATGGACGGAGGACGGACGTTTTCGCGAGGAAAAGTTTTTAGTAGAGTAGAATTTGTCGATTTGTACCCCTAAACGAAAAGTAACTGACACTTCACCAAAAAAAAAAAATGCTTTTTGTTGAGGAGGCTGAAAATATTAAATATCGTTTTTTGGCAACAATTTTAAATAACCGCTACATTGTTTAAATAATTCGGAAAGGTGCGAAAATCAGTTTTTTTTTTAAATAAAAAAGAGAACCGTAAACTATACAAAAAAATGTTTCAGATGAAAAATGTAACTATTAAAAAACCCTACAAAACCCATCAAGAAATTTGCAAATCGGTTAATTTGTTTATCTGCAAAACTGAAAAAAAAGGCCCCTTATTTCAATTGTTTATAACTAATTATAAAGTAAGCCTTGTGACTTTAAAAGTATTGGAAAATGTAGGTACCGGTGTATTTGAAAAACGCTGAAAATTTCAAATTGATATATTTGTAAGTTTTTGCAAAAAGTAAATTGTTTATTAAAAAGGTGCTTTCGTAAAACAGCCCTTAATTTTTTTTTGTAAACATCATAGAGCAACGATTCAAAATTTATTTTCTTCGTGATGAGTTGGACTATCAACTACATCGAAAAATTAATTGAATTTCACAAATTTAATTCGTCGCTTGGACTAATTTGATTAAAGTTGTGAGTATTCCCAGTCATTTTTTTCACGAGCTATCCCAAATTAATCATTCTACGATGTATAGTTTCGGAGATAATCCGATTTTTTTCGTGCGGTGATTTTGAAGCGACCGAAAGAAAATCTGCGCGCAGGAGAACCACACTGCTGCCGCTGCCGTGCCGTCATCACTCATGCATCCACGCGCGTTACTAAAATAACGATGCACATTATTATAATGCTGTAAACGAAACCGACTACTACATACTTTCGAAATTCTTACATGATACAGCACGATTTGATCTTATTACTGTGTTAATTAAAAATAAATCAAAAAATTGAATAAGTTATGAGTGCAAGAAAAGAAAAAAAAACTCGGCTCCCAAGTTACATGGAGCATTCATTTTTTTAAATTCGCAGAAAAATCGTAGCTGTAAAATGATTCTAGCCTCAACATTGTACGATAAAAAACGAACGAGTTATTTCATGTGTTTATAACTTTAAAACGGGCGTACTTTTCAATGTCAATTTTAAACAATTAAATTTGCGAAATTCAATTAATTTTTCGATGTACTTGATAGTCCAACTCATCAAGAAGAGAATCCATTTTGAATCGTTACTCTATGATGTTTACAAAAAAATTAAGGGCTGTTTTACGAAAGCACCTTTTTAATAAACAATTTACTTTTTTGCAAAAAACTTAAAAACACATCGATTTGAAATTTTCAGCATTTTTTTAAGTACACCGATACCTATATTTTCCAATACTTTTAAAGTCACAAGGCTTACTTTATAATTAGTTATAAACAATTGAAATAAGGGGCCATTTTGACGGTTTTTTCAATTTTGCAGATTAGCAAATGAACCGATTTGTAAATTTCTTGATTTAAAAAAACCTGATTTTCGCACCTTTGCGAATTATTTAAACAATGTTGCAATAATTTTAAATTGTTGCCAAAAAACGATATTTAATATTTTCAGCCTACTCTACAAAAAAGCATTTTTTTTTTTGGTGAAGTGTCAGTTACTTTTCGGCTAAATCATAATTCTACTATACTATGATGTGGCGTTCAGGTGCGAGGAATGCCTCCGCGTCTGTCCGTTACGTGTGTCGATGTCGTGTGCATTGCGAGATGGATGATGTTGCGATCGGGTGCAGGGGAATTTCGATGTGTTAACGACCCGAGTCGACCCGATGCGTTTCCGGTATTTCGAGGTGGATCGGGGGTAGAAAGACCCTGCAAGGAGGAACGCCAACTATGCAGAAAGCTACACTTATCCAGTGTAGTTACGGGTTGCAGTTGCGGATAAACTAAAGACAAAACCGACAAAGGAACGTTGGAAGAACGTCCTTTAAGCAATACACTAAAAGCTACTGATGTTCCACTTTTATTTAAAAAAAATAACGAGCGCTCAACAAAATTTGACCCCAAATTGGGCTTTGCCATTTGAAACGTGCCGTAACAGGCCTATGATTTTTTCTAAAATTAAGTCCTACACCAGAAACGAACGGAAAGTCAGCGGGTTTTCTCTTTGACTGCCGAAAAATATGGGAAAGAAATCATTATATCTACCTTTTATAAATCTGTTGGATAGTAGCGAAATTGCTAGTGGAATGTCGTCAGGGTTGGGCCACTTTGCCCTGTATCTTTTGTTTATATAGGAATATTCTCAATGTTGACGTATTATTTGAAAGTTTGGACAGTTATAAGAAACGTTTAATTAGGGCGAATTGTTGCGCGTTATAAAAAAAAGTTATTGACAAAAAAAAAAAAAAAGTAGTATATGTTGGGCCACTAGTAAATATCGAGGAAATATGTACTAAAACAATTTTTAATGAACAAATATGTTGCTTTTTATTGTTTTTCATTCAATTTTACATAATTTTGATGAGAAATCTTCATGAGAACATTAATCGGAATCAATATTCAATTTTGAATTAAAATTTTTATTGTTATTGCTATTTTGTTATTAATTGTTATTGTTATCTTTATTATTATTATTTTTATTCTATTACTGATATATTGCTGTTATGATTTTTATTCTGTTGGATTTATTTTGTTTTTTAATTCCTTCTTAAAAGCTTATATTATTTATCATTATATTAACGATTATTTATTTTTTTATTGGTAAAATATTACGTTTTTTGCGGCAATGTATTATTTTAATGTTCTGCGGTGCGAAAAAACTGGCTCAGGACTGTTCTTTTACTTGTCGGAAAAAAAGGTGTTGCTCAACTCTGACTACACCAGTGGCCTAACCTAGACGACAAACGTTTTTTTCAATCGCTACAGGCAAACAGGTTAGGGAATAAAAATTTTCCATTGGGAACTTGTTAATGGTTCACCCCATAATGGAAATATGTATATACTTACTTTGGCGGTGACATCGTTTTTGTCCAAGTTTTGAGTCGTTTTTCACGGTTATTACATAATTTTTCGGACTACAGAAAAAAAGACAAAGGCACAAATCTTTTTACAGACAATCTGCGTGACAAGCAATGCTCTGAAAAAGTTTTCTGTCATCGATTATAATAATTCCACGCTATAAACACAGAGACAGCACGTGTCATATACGAGAAATAGCCGTGGCCCAACCTCGACAGTGGACCAACCTAGACAGTGGCCCAACCCTGACGACATTCCAATACAATTTACCGTTCCAGCAAGTTGGTGCTAAAGCACATACAGGGGCTGAAGCAATGAAAATGGGAATGTACTGACGGTTGACCGACATCAATAAAGAATTTTGGAAACATTAAATGAGACACTACTATCATCGACAAAATATTTCCGGTTGTATTCGAAAAAGGTCAAATGTGTAAGTGGGGGTCTTTTTCAACATTTTGTTGTAATGAAATATATATTTCGATTTTTTTCAATTGAAATGCCTATTTTTATCTCATTTTATGTTTCAATTAACCCACATCAAAGGCAAAGAATAAAAAAAGATTAAGTTGCTAAGACTTCAATTCAGGCCATCAGAATCAAAGGCAAAAACTAATCCATTACAGCAAATTTTCTGTAGCCCAACCTGTCAAAAATTGTTGACATGTCAGCCCCATTGGAAAAAATTGGTTAAGACATACGTTTTTTTTTGTCCATAGCCAACTTGATGTCAAATTTATTTGAAAGCCCATTACTATAGTCCATGCTACACTAAAACCAATGACGTTGAGTTATGGTTGAATGAGAAGTGAACATTTTTGACCATCTATTTGTATAATGGTTGATAATACACGATTGTTATTTTTTTTTAACAAAGAATTGTCGACATAGGAAGAAATATCTGATAAGGATTTACATTCTGAAAGTAGTTTAGTAAATAATGACAATGGAAATAATGTATGTTGAATAGCCCATCGAATCAAACTAGACAATATTTTCTCTTCCAGTAAGTACGAATATTTATAATCATACAAATTTCATATTTGCAAGAGTGGTTATTGAATCCACACTTTGAGTACTACTTTGTTTGTCCGAGAAAATAATGGTTCCTCTGAAAATAATACGTGGACAACTGTGAACGATTAAATCAGAAGAAATAAAGATGTGATAATATGACCAACGAAATAATACTGAAACCTCCACCAAGAACCTCCTTGGCGGCGTACAATTCATATTTTAGTTTTATCGGCTGTCATGTCGTGTAGTGAAGTTTCTCATTATTATTTATAGTAATGTTAAAAATATAGGGTTATTACGAAGAAGGTATCCCGTGCAGATATTGCCTGCTCATCTACTTATTTCCGCGAGTTAAATCCCCGCGAACCATTTAAATTCTGAGCCGACTCCTGCGTAATACTATTTCCTCCAAACGTATCAATCCACAAAATATGAATTCATGGGGGAATAATACCGAGGGGAGGTGTTGAATGTAAACGATATTTTATCTCCGCCAAATGCCGTGATCAATTTTAAATCGTCAGCCAGACGAAGGTAAAACTCACAAAAAATATAAACAAAATTAATAGAAAAACGAATTATTTGTGTAAATAATAAGTAAGTAATTATAAGTGTAAAGTATTTTATTTTTATTTTTTTTATTGCCACTTTTGAAAAGTTTTAATTTGAAAAATATTAATTATATTTATTGTAAGAAAATATTTGCAAATTACAAATACACTCAACGTCAAATGAAATCTCCAGGGCGATTCATCATGTCCCTCTCTGTAACTTGGTTATTTCTAGACCGATTTAAAAATTCAAAAAACAGTAACTTTCTATCAAAGATTCTCAGTGAAAATGACACACCTGACTGTCTTCAAATGAAACATGTACATATGTCACTAGAAGATCAAAGTCCTCATGGTTTATCGATTTCAATATACGGTTTCATATATTTCCTATAGTTTCGCTGAAATTAACAAAAATATTCAGTTTGCAGCTATACGTAAAAAATTAAGTAGGTATTGAAAACAGTAAGACCGTGCAAGTATCAATATGAAGAATGAGTAAAAATGGAGCTACAAGACGCCCCTCTAGAAGTCCCACTTTTTTTTTATAAATAATAACTTGTTCAAATTTCAACTTTATATTTTATTTCTTTGTCGAATTACGAATTATTATATATATTATGTTCGAAAATTTATAATTTTTTTCCGCTATTTGTCGGTGCTTTCAACTTTAAGGGGGTATTCTAGTCTACAAATTTGAAAAAAAATCGAATTTTTTTTTGTTTCATATTTCCAAAGTTTAGACATTCAAGAATATGCCCTTAAACGGATTTTTCAAAATTTAAGTTATTTTATGAGTTACAGCCATTTTTGTGACGCGGCATCGCTCCGGTCCGACCGGAACAAATGAACAATAGACGGCAGACGCTGCCCGAGTACTTACGAAACACGAAACGTATTTAGTCGGAATCTTTTCGTCTTAGTATTTATTAGCGTTGGGAATAATCGAATTATTTTCACTATCGAATAATTAGTAATAATTCATATTTCAAAATTGAATTAATAATTCGAATTATTTAGTAGAATTTAAATTATACCGAGGGGCGATCGCTGCAGATAAAAAAAGCCAAAAAAAAAAAAAGTCACCACAGCCAACGGCAACCGCATTCCCCGAGTATTTCCGTTTTTACTTGACCAGGGGGGGGGGAAGGGCGATCGCTGCAGATTAAATAAAAAGTAAAAAAAAGGTCACACAGAAAACGGCAACCGCATTCCCCCGAATATTTTGGTTTTTACTTGACCCTTTGGCTACACTCGACCTCCATCGTAAATATTCGATAGGTATTCGTAATTCCCCCCTGTCGGAGTACTAATACTAAATAATAAACACTACTAATTTTTATCTCGATATATCGAAAAAGATAATCGAATTAGTTGCTTTTAATTAACTATCGAAATTATTTAATTCGAATTTTCCCAACACTAGTATTTATTTCAAATTAGTTTTGAGCCAGCCTTCAAGCAACGTCGACGTGCTAACTGAGTAAAATTTCCGGAAACCTGTCTCAAAACTTTAAACGCGTTTTCTCAAAACTACTTTTTTCGAGTTGGCGTGTGCATCTCAAGTTCTAATGAACCGATTTATTTGAAATTTGGTGTGAATGCTCTTTATACATTCCTCTATCGCCTCAGCACGCTCAGAACACAATTTTTAATTTTACTATTTAAAAAAAAACTCGGGATTGTTAAAAAACATGCAAAACAATTTTTTTTTTTCAAAAAGCCGCCATTTTATGAAAAATTTTTTTTTGACTTTTCCAAGGTTCGGGCTATAGGGGCATCTATACTAATTAAGAATGCGTTCGGCTTTTTTTATTTCAGTTGACCAGAAGGGTTGAAATCATGCACGCCAGGACACCCTTTTTTTTGATCCCCACTTTGCCAGCTCATAACTTTGTCAATTTTGAGTATTTTTTTTCAGTTAATTTTTTATGTTATTTTAAAAATGTCAATAAACAAATGATAAAAAAATGGATAGTAAATATTTTTGTTTCGTTTGTACAGAGCTTCAAAAACTGCCCGAAATTCTGCCTCTAGACTAGAATACCCCACCATTCATAAACCACTCATAACTTCGTAAAATAACTGTATATTATGCAACGATCATGTAATGATGGCTATGACTCGCAATCGCCATCTTTCGCTCGCCAAGACTCATGTCGTTACTTTCTGCTCGTGTATTAATAGCCATTACATGAGAGTTGCATACGCTATTTTTTCGACGACCATTTATAAATAAACAACACACTTAAAAAAATTACTTATTTAAACAAAATGGAACATATTAACTTAATATTAAAGGAACTGATTATCTGGTGCTTTGTCTATAAAAATTCTGATTTCTTCTGAAAAAAATGAGGTTATAACCGCTATGCCAGCGTGATGGTTTTTAGTTCTCTGGCGGGATACATTTTCACTAAAAAAAATTATGTAGCCTTCGATTTTATAAATTTTTGGTTAGAGAAATTTAAATACTGCGCCCTTCAATCTGTAGCAATAGATTTTGACGATTTAATCTACCTAGAATATGGAATGAGTTAGCAATTAAAAATATTTGTTAGCAATTTTTTGTTTTAGTTTAGTAAAATAAATCGGCTCTAAATCATCTATAGGTGTCCGTAGCTTTCACGATACAGTTTTTCGCCCACATTCCCTTTAATCATCACCTCATCCACGTCACCGTCGAAAAAAAACTCGCGCTAATTCGCCTAATTTGCCCGGACCAGAGCGAAGCTGACGGCAAACAAATTCGCCGTCGTTTCTCGGCGTGCGCGTTTTAAAATTCCAGCGCGCGGGGAAAAACTCGCCGCTAATGAGCTCAATAATCGTCCGAACATGCCGAACGGCGGCGCAACGAGAATAGGTAGACGGGCGGCGCGGTATCTGCCCGCCCCCGCAAACAGATAACAGATGCGATAACGGCCCGGCTTCCGGGCAAAACGGCGCCCCGACGCGATGCCGTATCTCCGGCGGCGCGGACCGGCGATAACGAGCGAAACAACACTCCGAATTCCATTAACCGGCTTCTATCAGCGCCTGAATTATGACGCGGCCGCGATTCTGCCTACCTATTATTATCTGTTTCGGCGTTGTTCTCCTTTTTTTGGTCCAATTCCGGTACAACTTGCGTACGATACAGGACGACTAACAAGGAAAGTAGTTCCGTCACTAACGTCACTTTCCTTGTTAGTTGCCCTTCTCCCATTTACATGAAATTTTAGGGGGGTTATAGAACACTGAAAATTAAGGGGTGGGGGGTTTACACTGTGATGGCCCAAAATATGATGTGACCCCGTTAAAAACACCTGTAAAATACACCATTTAAGGGGACTAGGGAGGGTCGAAATTTCGAAAAAAATCGATTTTCGTTTTTTTGCATATTCCGATACTGTGATCATTTAGGAATATCTTCCTGTTTGTTTTTTTGAAAAATTCCCAAAATTGAGGTCAAGAGAGCGTACAACGTAGTGTGGCACGCGGCCGGCCGAATGGTCTGAGCATTATTCTAATTTCTAGGGTTCTCTATGCAATATAGAGAGTAGAATTAAGTTTTAATTTGTAACGACACACTAAATACGACCTAATAATAAAGTCGAAACGTTTCTGTTTCCGTACGACTGTTCTAATACAAATATTGTACCGAAACTTGAATGCGATTTTCTCGAAACTACATTTCTTGATGATTTTACCACGATATCTCGAGAACCGCGAAAGATATCAGCTTGAAATTTACACAAGAGTTGTAAAACAGTATGACGCATGAATTATACGTAAAATCAGATCGAGAAAAAAATATTGCTACAATTTTATTATAACAAATATCTCGAATTTTTCCAAATTTTTTGTTTTCTGGACGCCATTTTGTTGATTTTATTTTTGTTTTTAATTTATTAGGTATAATCAATAGAGGGAAGCCTAAGGAGAAGAAATATTTTTAGAATTTGTCAAAACCTTTATCCGTTCGACTGGAATCGTGGCAAAACCGTGGATTCGAAAGTTTTCCTTACTACGTAAGGACTGAATAAATGGGACTCAAAGAATTTTCTCATTTTATAATGTTATAATTAATACCCTTAACAATACAAACGTTTTCTATTTATTCGCGGCCTTGTTATAAACCATTACACACGAGCCAATTTTTGCATTTTCAACCCTCCCTGGTCCCCTTAAAATAACATATCAACATAATTATGATACACCCTGTACAGCAAAAAATGTAGTTTTAGGGGTGCAATTTTGAGGGTCAATTTCGCCCCTTAAACCGTTTATTGGTAGTTAAAAAATATATGTCACTTAATTTTCAGTACTCAAGAGGTCCAGCTGTAAAAGTTGTTCAGTTAAATTCTCCTATGATTCTTTCGACGCCTTAATTCCATATATAATGTGACAATAAATTGCAGGAAAAGTATATAATTACATGTTATTAAAATTGTATATAAGTTCCCGGCGCTTTCGTCATAATTGAGAACATTCAGGGATTTTATTAATTTTGGCGAATGCGCTAGGGATTTTTCATTCTATTAAAATAAAGTATAAATATGTGAATTTCGAGATGCCCGCGCGTATAATATTTATATATTAAGTATTTTTTACAGTGTCCGAGGGTCCTATTCAACGCCACGCGGTTGATTTAGTTCTAAAGAGTCATAGAGTAGAACAAAAAATTCAGAATTGTTTTTACTTATTTAAAATCATTTGCATCACTCCTATTGTTGTCAGTGCATTTTGTATTTTTATACTATAATATATACTAGAACATAACTTCGAAACTGTTACAAAAAAGCTAAAGCTGATTTTCAGAATTATGTCACACATTTACACCAGGGACATAAAGTTGTAAAAGATGAGGCTTCACTTTCAAATTTTTATCTTGCGTATTTCTCATAAGCAGTTATACCTAGTTATATAGTAGAAGAAAAGGTTTTCTTTGTTTTATTTTTAACGACCCCATACCTAAGTTATTTTCATTTATTTATTTTTTTCACAATATTGTAAATACGAGGTGTGGCTATTAAATAACCGAACTGATGCTGCTACCAGCGCGCTGCGAGCGTGTCGCGACAAGTTTGGACAGAACTGTGTCTGGTGATCCTTTCCCCACCCTGAGCTCGCTGGACAAGCCAGTGGGTCGCTCAGTTTGACGGAGATTAGCAGTGGTTTGAATTAGCGACGCGTCGAAAAATGTTAAGTGTTCAGATGGAGCGGGTTAATCTCAAGTTTCTTGTTAAACTGGGGAAAACTTTTACAGACGCTTATGTAATGTTAAAAGAAGTGTACGGAAATTAATGTTTATCCCGCACATCAGTTTTTGAATGGTTTGAACGGTTTAAAGAGGGACGTGAAACGACCGAAAACGATCCGCGCCCCGGACGAAAACATTGGTGAATTAATTCGCGGAGATCATCGTCTAAGCATCCGAGGGCTTGCTGAAATAAGAGAAATCGACAAAGAATGTGTTCGCCAGATTTTGCATGAATAGTTCAACATGCGCAAAGTTTGCGCAAAAATGGTGTCAAAACTCCTCACTCCCGAGCAAAATGAATAAAGAATGAACATTTGCACTGACGTTCTAAACAACACCGACTCTGATCCAGGCTTGTTAGACACGGTGACACTAAAGAGAACAAGATTCGAAAATGTGGAAGCGGTTAAAACAAAAGCGACGGAGGTTCTGAACCAGCTGACAGAAGCGGACTTCCAGCACTGTTTTCAACAATGGAAAAGTCGATGGATCGATAAAATGTGTTTTAATAGCCACACCGCGTAATTTATATTTATAGGTAAATAAAGAATAATTATAGCTCAAGTTTAAACAATAGGAATAGGTAAGTAACACCTATAATTAATTTTCTTTGCAATGTCGGCCACTAACCAAACGACCCAGTGGAGAAACTCCTACTCCACATAAATACGTACAAAAAAATAGATTGAATCGAGAATGGTTGGAGATATTTTCGAGATGGGACAGCTTTTAACCAGCCCCCCCCCCCCTATCTCTACCAGTTGCGCCCCTGCGCCGGCCAGCCGGAGAAACCGGGCGCGCGTTTGTTAGACCAACTCGAGTGCTATCTCGCCACCGAGGCAGGAAGCGAACTTCGCGGCGATTTCGGCGTATCGCTCGCTCTGCTGGAAGTCGAGGCAACTAACTTCGAGAAGAAGCTCTCTGCGGAACGTTTCCCCGGACTGGGGCGCGCTGCTCCGGACGCCTTTTGTGCCTAATGCGAAGGAGCGCGATCGATAAAAAAACGCGCTCCGGTTTTCCCGCGGTTACACGTGTCTTTCTGTCGATCCGATGCTTCGGTTAATTGGCGGGGCAAGTTTCACGATATGGGAATTAAAAAAGACCGAAAAGGACATCGGTGGTAGTTAGAAAATCCACATATGTCAATACTTGAACTAAATTAATTGAAATTGCACTCTAAATGTTGCAGTCTTTAGTCCATAATAAGGAAATAAGACATTAAATAAATTATGTAAAAGGCGGTTGACGTTAATTATCGGGGCTAAGGGGCAATATAATTTTTATTTTGTGATGTACAAATATTTGAAATAACTACATATAACCAGTGGCGGTGCGTGATATTCAGTTAGCCATATCTTGAAAACGACGCACGGGACCCACTTCACTTTTTTAGGTGATGACTATAGACCTCTCACAGAAAGGATTTATAGTGAAAAAATCGTCAGCAAAGTTTGCGAAAAAATTTTCAAAAACACTGGAGCACTCCCTGGGTTCTCAGTAACGCTCTGTGGGATATTTGCAGTATTTTTTTTTTTTTTTCATAATCTAGAAACAAATATAAGGAGACGTTTTCCGATTTGTTACAAAATTTTTTGTTTCAAAGAGTTATGGCCATTTTAATTTTGGGAATCAAAATGTTCCTATAAAATTAAAATTAAAATGGCCATAACTTTTTTGAAAAAAAATATTTTGCAACAAATCGAAAAACATCTCCTTATTTTTGTTTCTAGATTATGAGAAAAAAATATACTGCAAATATTCCACAGAGCGTTACTGAGAACCCAGGGAGTGCTCCAGTGTTTTTGAAAAATTTTCGTAAACTTTGCTGACGATTTTTTCACTATAAATCCTTTCTGTAAGAGGTGTATAGTCATCACCTAAAAAAGTGAAGTGGGTCCCGTGCGTCGTTTTCAAGATATGGCTAACTGAAATATCACGCACTGCCACTGCATATAACTATGTTACCGTCTATAAAATAATATTGCAAATGTGTAAACGATCTATAATTAAGGGGTTAGGGGTAGTCAGAATTTAAAAAATGTTTTTGGATCAATACTTTCTTTTTAACAAACAATAAACCAGCACTATTTTCCCTTAAAATTCATAAGCACACTTCACATACGCCATTTTCTTCGATTTGAAAAAGGCCTCGATTAAGCACTATTACAATAAAGTATTATAAAGTAGTATACAAAGAAACATGACGTAGCAAAAAAACGAGGATATCTTTCTCACAACACATTATTAGGGTCCGGAAAGTGTACCACAAAGCAGGGTCGGCACCATACAACTCTATGATAATGAAAGTATAAACTATATTTTTTGAAGCGCCTTGTAAATTAAGTATGTACGTGTGTATTTCTTGCTCGTGCATACGTACGTCACTGGCCGTGCCTGATAACCGCTGAGACTCCGTGTCTATCCGTTGCATGCAGATTTGGGATACAGATATAATTTATCCATATACGACGATTTCGTTGTCGAAATTTAGTAATTTACTTTAGCTCGATGCGAGTGGACTGACGCTAGAACGCCGAGTTTAAAGTAATTTTATGTGCTGTGAGTGACTAACTAATAAACATGTGTACAAATTGTGTGTACAAATTTTGCACCGCGTACGTACTTTTTTAGATATTATGTCCTGTATTTACATATTATCTGATTTTAAGTGAATTATGACGATTTTACAATAGACGGACCACATATTTTATGTATTCCTTGCAATCGTCGATATATCGTCGCCGAGAGTGTGAAAGACATTTAAATTCGAATATCCATCAAGAAAATATTACTGGTACTGGTTATGGTTTGATTTGTGCATAATGTTTTACGCATGTAGCCTTTTCGTGGAACGTGGTCGACAATATTTTTTTAGACGTTTTTTTGCCAAATATGTATCCGATTTTCCATTGTCAATTAGTCATACCTTGCGTAAACATATTTAGAGAAGACATATCAACGTGACGAAGGAATAAATGTTTGCGGTAATAAGGTCGTTAATGTTCTGATACGAATTTTAGGTGATTCAGATATTTCGCCCCGATATTGATAGCTAGTAAACGGGATCGGTAGATGGGGACCAATCATTTTTTTCTACAACCCAAACTAAAGGCCAAATCTCCCTCATTTAACGAGAATAAATGCAGAAAGACTACTGGTTGTGGCAACGTACGCTTAAGAAATGAACAGTCGGGGTTTCTGAATGTCACAAGCGATAGGTATGTACATACATTATTAACATATTTTTAACACATTTTTTACTCCTTTGTTTTTGGTCTCTCATATGTCCTTCCGTCAATAACATGACGGATTGCGAGTCCGACCTGGAGTTGTGGCACACTTTCCAGACCCGGACAGATATTGATACCTGCTATGAAAATATAGTTTATACACTAATGGAAAAAATTAAAGGGTCAAAAAACTTTTCCGAATTTTTAGTGATTTTCAGAATGCTGTATCTCAGTGAAAAATGATCTTATCGAGGTCTTAAAAAAAAGCATTTAAAAGCTTCAAGTTTCTAGATTTGAGATATTTCGGCAAAACAATTTTTAGAGCTACATGTTTCGCGCAATTTTAGGAAGTAGTGGGAGAAGAAAATTTTGCGAATTTTTTTATTTCTTTTTCGAGTCCACGAGCTTGAAAAAAATGTTTCTAACTTAGCCACGCTATGGACCGGATAGCTTGTTTATTCAGCTTTAATTTGCTTTTTTTAAATCTTGATACGACCATTTGCTGCTGAGATATCGAACTTTAAATAAAATAGGACCCTGTTGTCTTTGATCGACGATATCTCAGCAACCAACGGTAGCACAGAAAATCTAAGGGCCGTTCTGAAAACTGGAATAAACCCTCTACAAGGTTTTGCTGCGATTTTTGAGGAGAATTTTTTATCCTTGACATGAATTTGAAAAAACAGGAAAAAACGGGTAATTGATGGTTTTCAGAACATCAACGGCTGAAATTCAAATCCTCATGAAATGACTAATGTTGCGTGTGCTTTTTACTGAGTTGAATATACCCCCAAAAACCGTGCAAAGTTACATTACGATCTAACGAACCGTTTTCTTGTTACAAACGGTCAAACTAGAAAAAATTGAAGGGTCACGTTTTTTGAGCTTAAACATGTCTTAATCATGGCAAAAGTGAAAAAATAAAATTTTCGAGCTTACTCACAATTTTTTCCACATATACCGTTGAAATTTACAAAAATAAAAAAGAAAGAAAAAATCAAGAATTTTTTTTTTCGGAAATTGAAAAAAGGGCTTCCAAAACTTGAAAAAAAATTTGATTTTCACTACTGTCGGCATTAGCATTACCCAAAGTGTTCCACGTGGAGGTTGCACGATCGGATTTACTGTTTCTTTAGGTGTTCAGTTAGCACGAAAATCGATCAGAAATGTGTCCTAAGCATGTATGACTCAGGGTCGAAACGCGATTTGGGTCATCAACTTTAATTTAAATTAAGTTTTGGAAGCCTTAAAAAATGTTTTGATTTTTTTTTGTAAATTTCAATGGTATTTGCGAAAAAATTGTGAATACGCTCGAAAAAATTTTTTTTTTCACTTTAGCCATTTGACATGTTTAAGCTCAAAAAACGTGACCCTTTATTATTTTCAAAAGTTTGACCGTTTGCAACAAGAAAAGGGTTCGTTAGATCGTAATGTAACTTTGCATGTTTTTTGGGGTATATTCAACTGAAAAAGGCACACGCAACATTAGTCGTTTCATGAAGATTTTAATTTCAGCCGTTGATGTTCTGAACAACCATAAATTACCTGTTTTTTCCTGTTTTTTTCAAATTCATGTCAAGGATAAAAAAAAATTTTCACCTCAATAATCGCAGCAGAACCATGTAGGTTGTTTATTCCAGTTTTCAGAACTGCCCTTAGATTTTCTGTGCTACCGTTGGTTGCTGAGATATCGTCGATCAAAGACAAAAGGGTCCGTTTTGATTTAAAGTTCGATATCTCAGCAACAAATGGTCGTATCGAGATTTAAAAAAAAAAAAGCAAATTGAAGCTGAATAAACAAGCCATCCGGTCCATAGCATGGCTAAGTTAGAAAAAATTTTTGCCGAAATATCTCAAAATTAGAAACTTGAAGCTTCCAAATGCTTTTTTTAGACCTCGATAAGACCATTTTTCACTGAGATACAGCATTCTAAAAAATCACTAAAAATTCGGAAAAATTTTTTGACCCTTCAATTTTTTCCATTAGTGTATAACATCATTAATTTCCAACTACAGTCTAGTTTTAAATCAAGTTGATATGTGGATGTATCAGAGTAATAGAACAACCCTTCCAACAAAAAATAAATTTGTAAAATGAGCTTCATTCGCCACTTTAGCACAAGAGAAAACTTCAAACAACGTGGAGCCTGACCTGCCATTAGTTCAGCTTTTCACTTCTAGCTACCGTCCCATGACGACAACAATTTTTATTTGTATAGGTCCGAGCATTTACTTATCCGAAGCAGTCGTTAGACTACTTCACTCTCACTTCACTTCTCCGCCTCTATTTATCTCATAGTATATTTTAATTAATTGTTTATGAGCGAAAATCCGTTACTCGCAGAGGGCAAAATCCGGCGCGAAACGGCCGTTTGCAGCACAAACGCCGCGTTCCGTTTTAACGCAACAAAATACCTCTCCGTTTGTCTGTGGAATTTCTGCTCGCTTTGTATACGGCCGCCATTACAGAGAATCAATCTGCAGCCAGGCATACCGCACAATCCCTTTCGGGGGAAATTCATAAACTTTACCGCAATTTATATTTCGAGGAGAGTGCTTTTCTCGTGGCGCCGGGGTTGACCTTTCAGCTTTCCGCGATAGATTATGATTGAAAATGAAAAGTCCCCGTTACCCATTAGGAGAAATAATCAGGACGAGGTGGGGGGCGCGGGGAACGTTTCTACTTTAATCCGGGCGGCCGCGATACTTCCCTTGTGTTTCTTTTTTTTTTGTGGTTATACGAGAGATATTAATTTACGCTTGGCCTAGAACGATTTTTCGCGAACAAAACCGAGATTCTGTTTAGTGCAAATGAGTCTGATGTTTGGGGAAAGGATGCACCTAATTGGTAACAATGATGAAACAGCTATCTATCTATGGAGTCATTGACTCAGTATTCGGTTTTCGGCACTTTTCTAAATTTAATCGTAAAACATTGTCGTCTGAATATTTTATTTCACTTTAATGCTATATTTAGATAATAAGTTGAATCTTGTGATGGTAAAAAAAGTCGTTTAAATATATTTTTCTTGGTTAGGTGTTTAGGACTTGTTTATACAGAGACATCCAAAAAAAACGTCATCAAAGTTGGCCGAGAAAAAAAATACGTATTTCTATTCTTAATCGAATTTATAACCTTATTTACTTGTCAAGACTGTCACATCATATGACAGCCATAGTTTATGTTACAAATTGTGACAGTCACTTGTCAAAAGTTTGACATAACCGAAAAGCTAAGACATGATTGCTATTTCCATCTTTCTCGTTCATAGCCAGAGTTGATGACGTTTTTTTTTTGGATGTTCCATATTTTACAAACCTGACATAATTTGAAATGAAATTTAACGTTTTATTTTTGCTTTAGCCGAATTTGAATAAAATATTCACAGACATCGCATCGAATATTTGTTAAAATCTTGCTCGAAACTTCTTTTTGTTAATTAGATCCACTTTCAATCTAAGAAGAGAACTTTCGACCACACAAAATATTGTGTATATTGTGGGTAAAGAAGAAGGTGAAATTTTGGTCTCGTTTGATGTATACTCATTGTTTCCAAGTGTCCCAATCCCGCAAACTTTGGACTACCTCAGGGAATTACTCGAATTAAATGGTTTAGACGATAAAATTATTAAGGAACTAGCGACCCGCCCCGGCTTCGCACGGGTGCAATGCTGATACTAAATATAAAAAATGGTTATTGTGGGTTATCCCTAAGAGATAGACATATACCATCGCGGACTTTTTGTAGACCTTTTTAAGGTGTACAATACTGTAGTACATTATTTTGATCTATCTCGTAGGGTTCAGCCAGCGTTTGCAATGTAAGCGGAAAAAATGTGTTTATTTACGACATCACATTAGAAACCTCTAAAATTATCAGTGTTTCTCTACTATATTATGCATGTATTATACATATAAACCTTCCTCTTGAATCACTCTATCTATTAAAAAAAAAACGCATCAAAATCCGTTGCGTAGTTTTAAAGATCTAAGCATACATCGGTAGTAGAAAGATAGGGACAGACAGCGGGAAGCGACTTTGTTTTATACTATGTTATGATGATACATTCGGCTTACTAGTATTTGTAAGAATCAAAATTGTTTTCAGTATAATGGTGAATATTTTCAACAACATGAGGGAACGGCAATGGGTAACTCCTTGTCACCTTTCATTGCAAATCTTTTTATGAGTAAATTTGAGACAGAAGTAAAAGATAAATTCGAGTATTTCCCTAGAGTCTGGTTCAGGTATATGGACGAGATCTTCGCGGTATTTGATACAAAAGCAATTAGTTTAGATAATTTTGTTGTCAAATTAAATCACCGTTTCCCTACCATGAAATTTATATATGAAATGGAACACAATGAACAGCTACCATTTTAGGTAGTTAGTCAAATAAGGTCAGTGGCGTACGATAAAAAAAGTTTTGTTAATCTAAATAACCTGGGCACCCGATAAAAGCAACTTCCAGTATAGTGTTTTCGACAAAATCAATGGAAATTGTTGCTCCTATTGAGGTTAAAGCGTGTGTTAAATATTAAGCGAAAATACCATTCCGTTCAGAAAATATTGTAAAAAAACTTTAAGAAAACTGAAACTTTAACACCCTGTATCTCCTTTACGAAGCTAGATAGACCATACGTTTATAGGAACTCTTTTTTCTCAAAATATCATATTCTATCGGATGTGAAAGTCCTGCTACAAAAAAGTGACTCACCCTGTATATTGTTTTAGCGTTGTCGCTCAGAAATTCTCGGAATTGTGACTATAACATCTTAACGCCCTTTTTTTTTAAATACGAGTCTTGAAGCGTACTTTCAATTTTATCAATTTCAACTAGCCCAAATTAATATTTTTCAAAATTTCATGATCATAGTCGCCCTACTTTCGAAGTAAATAGCGAAAAATAGCACTTTTTCAACTTCAGCAGTCATTTGCAAGTCAAAAATAGCACTTGGAGACTTCGGGTTGGGCTTAAAATTTACGAAATTCAATAGGCTAATCATAAAGCAAATAATAAAGGGTTCAAATATGCCAAGGAAAGGAGATATAAGCGAAACTGTGAAAAAAAAGAGGTTTTTTTTGCACAAATTGTTAATTTAAAAAATTAGCGGACGGTTTCAGCTCTACGGACCCCGCGCATTGTGTTCTACCAAAAAAAAAAATACACAGGGAACCGTCAAAACTAACCCTATATGTTTCAAGAACAGTTTTTGGTGATTTTAGCTCCCTGCCTACTGGACTGATGGCTGGACGCATCCCCCCGCTCCCTGTGCGGCCCTGTGAAATATTTGCGCGCCGTCGGGCCATTCGAATAAAATAATGGCGGGCAAACGGCCGGCCGCCCAGATTACTACGACAAACAATCCGTTTGCAACTAAAGTAAATTTCGGTGTCAGTGTCCGTACGCTGCGATATCCGCGCGTCGTTTTGAAAAATTACCGCGGTCTCTATTTGTTTACTCTGTCCGGTTATGTATGTACGCTGATGATGTTTGCAATAAGAGCCCTTGCATGTTGTCCGATGTAGATACGCGCCGTATAAATTACGGCGGAACATTCGCTGTCTTGTACAGGGTGTAATGCCTTCATTAGGGGGCCTAGGGGGGCCGAGTCGGGCTTAGGACGCCAAAAAATGGGCGTACTTGGAACGGTTTATTAAAAACAAAATAATAAATAGAAACAAACAAACAGTTCCGACATGCGTTCAACAAAAAGACCCCACACAATTCTTATAGGAAGTGTAGCTCGGTGAAATTGGCAAAATTTTTGATATGGTTCATAGCCAACCGATCAAAATTCTTTAGAGGCTCAAAACGTTAAAAGGAATACTTTTTTAACCCGTTTCGGCCGAAAACGCCACTCCCGGTACATCGCCCTTCAGCGCCTAATAACTAATACTATTTTCGACAGAAAAAATTGGAAAGGACATATTTTTAAAGTTTAGGTCTTGCCCTTTCCGATGGTGTCCACGAAATTCCTCCAAAAAATTATTAATTATGAAAAAAAGCAGTTAAAAAAAACACTATTTTTTTAACATTTTTTTTAAATCAAATTTCCAGTGCATTCTTTGGATGATTTTGAGAACTTTTTCGTGACAATTTATTGTAAAAATGCATTGTTTTCGAGAAAAAAGAAAATTGTTAAAGATCAAATTAGTATCGAAATTTAGAAAAAGACCAATTGCATCTGATTTTTACCCCTTGGTGTTACCCCTTAAAAACTCACCATGTAGTACCTTATATCTCAAAAACCATTTTAGAACATTTGTATTGTGACATTTGTAAAAGTGACATTTGTGACAGCTGACATTTATTAAGTTTTATAGTTTACATATTTAGTCCATTTAGTTTATACACTAGCTGTTAGGAAAGAATTGTATGGAATGACATATTAGATATTCTAGATGTCAAAGGAATTTTCTAGAAAATGTAAAATTTATAAATACTGGTGTTGTTGCTAGGATTTAGTTAGTTGTGATTTGGATATAACAGAGTTAAGGTCAACGAATTGTAAAGTGTTAATAAACGTGTTAGAAGTGAAGAAGTACATTATTTAGAGAGAAATACGTAACAGTATCAACACTTATATGAACTTTTCGGCTTAAAATTTGATCGTTTAACATGATTCTTATTTAAGTTGTTACTCGCTGACATGGCGTCGTTTTTCCTTTATTTATAGAGACTTTAGTTCGTAAACATTTTTTTAATAAAAATTGTTAAACAGATAACAACATAAAACTTATAAAGTTATGATCTGTATGTGTAACTTTTTCTGGTATATTGAATGATGTTTGAGAAGTATATAATAGGGTGATTTTTTTTCAACAATTTTTTTTGTCTTCCAGTCCCCACTCTAAATTTTGTTGAATATGTCGAAAAAAAATCTCTGAAAGTTACAGCCCTTAATATTAATTTTAAGTACTTTCTCAAAGCGTCAAAATATTTTCCATTTAAAATACACGTAAATCGAAAATTTTTTTTTCAAATGTCTATAACTCAGTCGCATTTTATGCTATTACATTGGTCTTGGTCTCGATTTACTCAGAATAAAACACTCTACTCTAAAAAAGTGTCCATTGCAGCGAAAATGTAACTTGTACTGGTGAGTTGGTACGGGTCGCTGAAGTCGATTTTTACCCAAAATTCTCGTTTTTTTTGCTGTTATCTCCGAAATTATTAATTTTACAATATACATTTTTTTGGTAAAATTAATAATTTCGGAGATAACAGCCAAAAAAAAACAGAATTTTGGGTAAAAATCAACTTCAGCGACCCGTACCAACTCACCAAGTTACATTTTCGCTGCAATGGGCACTTTTGTAGAGTGTTTTACTCTGAGTAAATCGAGACCAAGATCAATACAATAGCGTAAAATACGACTGAGAAAAAAAATCGATTTACGTGTATTTTAATGGAAAATCTTTTCACGCTTTGGGAAAGTACATAAAATTAATATTAAAGGGCTGTAACTTTTCAGGGATTTTTTTCGACATATTAAACAAAATTTCAAGTGGGGACTGAAAAACAAAAAAAATAGTTGAAAAAAAATCATCCTAGTATATAATGAAATGAACTCTTTAAAACTGGTTTTCTCGCCACAGAACTTTTTGGCAAAACTCTTTTTTCGCCTGTACCCCTCAAAAATTGTGACTTTTATTTACAAAAACGTTAACTAGTCGCCGTAAATTAAACGGGTAGATTTTTTAAATAACAGTTTGCAATTTCGACGCGTTCTATTCCGGAAGTTTTCCTATGTTTTCCGTTGGACCGCCGTCGCCGCCGCTCCCGCTGTCATCGAACCCGCGCAACTGGAGATTTTAATTTGCGACCAGGCACCGTGAAACTAGACATGATTGTATTGTTGCCGTTCAGCTTCCGACCCTGATCGATATGCTCTTTAATTTCATAGCCGCAGATTGGCCGGGTTAATTGTTGATGCAGCTATTCGTTTAGAATCGGGCCGGTCAACTTACAGAGCAACCGGCAGAGCATAACAACTTAATGTCAGTCGCATTTCTCTGAGGAGAATATTGCATAAAGACCTCGGATTATTTGCTTACAAGTTGCAATTTACTCAAGAGGTAAAGGAAAATAACCATCCACTTCGTTACCGCTACTCCGTGTGGGCTTTAAATGAGTTTGAAAATTACGCCGATTTTGATCGAAAAAATCATTTTCTCGGACGAAGCTTATTTTCATCTTGGAGGACATGTTAATAAACAGAACGGTAGGATATGGGATTCCGAAAATCGACACGAAGTCATGGAGAAGCCAATGCATCCTCAAGAGTGTTTGGTGTGGGTTTTGGAGTGGTGGCATCATTGGTCCGTACTTCTTTCAAAATGAAGATGGTAACAGTGTTACAGTAAATGTAATGCGTTATAGAGACATGTTAACTGATTTTTTGTGGCCGCGATTGGACGATTTGGACTTTGTGACGACGAGCTTTGGTTCCAGCAGGATGGAGTGTCATATAAGCCGTGAAACAATAGATCTTTTGCACACTAAATTCAGTAACCGTGTTATCAGCAGTTTTGGAGACATTAATTGACCATCGCGCAGCTGCGATTTAACACCATTGGACTATTTTTTATGGGGACATTTTAAGGACCGTTCTTACAACAACGATCCACAAATAATTGACCCACTGAAAGGAAAACATCAATCGAGTTATTCGTGTAATAGAGACACAAATAATTAAAAATGTACTGCAAAATTAGGTGAAAAAAATGGACTACTGCCAATCCAGCAGCGGCAGCCATTTAACTGAAATTGTTTTTCATAAATAATGGAAAGGCATACCTACTTTCTTGAATAAAGCAACCATCATTTAAAAATATTCAACGATGAAGTTTTAATAGCAATTTTAAAAAGAAACCATCTGATGGTCCACCCTTTAGACCTAGAATCGACTTGATTAGTGTTGGAACGTTTTAGAACAGGTTGAGAACTTTGTTTGGTAATCCTAACCTTAAAATACACAAAATAAAAACACCTGTTAGAAACTGGAGAAATGGATGGATTGTAGGGTAAGTGGCTGTAATCTTCCATTACTAATATAATTTATAACAAAAACAAATAAGTGAGGTTACATAGCACTTTAAACTGATTCAGTTCAAGTTACGACAGTTACAACAATTCACTTGTCCTCGTTTAAGGAAAAAAAGTAAAATAAAGAAAAGACATTTGTTTGGAAAAACGTTCTTGTGAAAAATAATTTACAAGTATCATTTAGTCGAAATCAGTGCATCAATTTAGATATGGGGCATTTCACGCCAACTAAGTGAGGTCAAAAAAAATGTATGTTTCAAATATATCACAATCGATAGTACTTGCCAAAAAACTAACTTCCCTAAAATTTTAGATTTTTTGACACAAGGAGAGGGATGGTGAGGGATGATGAAGGTGAGAAAATACAAATTTTCTCTATACTGACTCTAAAATTTCAATCTTTCTCGGTAATAAAATGAAATAAATTAAAAGAAGGTTGCAATGGTTTTCGATGTGTTTTTTTTTGCGTAGAAAAATTATTGGAGGTAGTTTTACCCTTATTTTGAGGATTGAAATTTTAAAATCGAAATTTCGAAATGTATGATGATTTTTTTCATTTTTTTTTAATTTCTTTCTTGTAAATTTTTTTGTACTTTCGATTAATTTTTAATTTATAATGGGGGTCGACCAGGAACTGGCCCAAAAAACGGCCCAAAGATGTAAAAACGTGGTTGTAGCGTATTTTCTCATCGTGTGAGATAGTAACTGGCAAGTGAATAATATATTCCAAGGTTTTTGGGGTCGCTGATTACGAATCTAACGTCAGATTTTCAAAAAACAAAATGGCGGATCCAGTATGGTAGTCAACTTTTAAAAAATGGCTAAATTTTGAAATTTAAGAAATACCACCGTATTCTACGGGAAATTTTCTACGTTAGATTCGTAATCAGCGACCCCAAAACCTTGGAGTATATTATTCACTTGCCATTTACTATCTCACAGGATGAGAAGATATGCTAAAACCACGTTTTTTTCACCTTTGGGCCGTTTTTTTGGGCCAGTTCCTGTGACGCCATTATGAATTAAAAATTAATCGAAAGTACAAAAAAAAAAAAGAAATTAAAAAAAAAATTGAAAAAAACCGTCATACTTTTCGAAATTTCGATTTTAAATCCTCAAAATAAAGGGTGAAAACTACCCCCAATAATTTTAAAGATATTTTTTATTGTATTCTACGCAAAAAAACACATCGAAAACCATTGCAATTTTGCATTGCATTGCATTGTTTCAAACAGAATTTTTTTTGACCTCACTTAGTTGACGTGAAATGCCCCATATATTATTAATCGATATCTCGAAAATTACATTACGCACCTTTGTTGCTATTTTAACACTGTACAGTGAACAATACAAGGAAGTATGAAAGAAAAAACGGTTTAAGGGGTAACGCCACTCTAGAATTTTCGAAAAATCGTTTTTTATTTTTTTTGAAATTTTAATTGAAGCTTTAAAATTACAATTTCTAGACAAGTACGTAGCCGTTTTGTGATTGATAGGCAATTTTTTTTTAAACAAATTAATGTGTATTTTTTGGGTCGAAAAATCGATTTGTTTTTTCAAAAGAGCACCATTTTTACAATAATCGATTTAAAAATAAATTCTACGTACTTTGCTAGTTTATTGTATGTAGATTATAAAATTTTTCGTTTTTTGTTCCAGGCCTCATAGTTTCGGAGGAATCTTTTCGCCCGCCAAGGCCTCTTTGAAAACCGAGATTTCGGAGAATTGTTATATAGCCGCCATTTTGTATCCAAATGTCAATAAAAATATTTTTTCATAGTTCAATACACGCTTAATAAATTGTTTAAAACAAAATTTCAATCCATTTCACCAAACTCCCAAAATTAATTATCAAAATGGCCCTCTTTTTTGGCCTCTAGAGTGGCGTTACCCCTTAATTCGGTCCAGCAATTTTTGTTTTCTATGAGCGGTCAAAGTAGGGGCTCAATAGGTACATTTGAAACTCTACATTTGCAACACATCAGCGACTCGTGCCGCCACGAATCCGTTCATTAAATCTCCTCGCGGTCCGACCTAAATTATCTCGGCCGCCGGGACGCCTCGCGATGCCGGGCGTCGCATTCTCCGGGCCCCGCTCGCTCCGCGTGTTTATTAATTTTCCGGGGAGGGAACCTGAAATCTCGGCGCGTCGCCTCCGGATAATTTTATTGTTCTGCGGGCGGGGAATAGTCAGTCGCGGGGGCGGCGGCGGCGGCGGGCGACAGTTTGATGTTAATAGTGCAGGCATCCGCGCGGACGGGGGTCCCGCTGGAATGCCGATGACGTAAGTTGGGTCAGCAACGCGGATTATCGGGCATTCCTGGCGCATTCCGGAACCGGCCGGGTGTCCGGGGGGAGGCCGGCTACATGTATATTACGCCGGGGGCGGAATTCGACCGTCCCCGTCTTCGCCTCGCGTGTTCGTACGGTGTGTAGCGCGTATGGGGCTGCCGCAAGGAAATCGGCCCCGTAAAAATTTAACACCTCTCAAGGGGGGAAATGGCCGGAAAATAGTTTTTTTTCTCTGATACTACAACTTATAAGAAATATTGTCAGAAAATTTGAAGTCATTAGGAGCAAAACTTTTCGAGTTATAGACAATTGAGTCTCCGGCGCGGCAAGTGGTTTGTAGCGGCTGCTCTTTTCTGTTTCTCTCTTTCTAATTTCTATAGGCATAAATAGACTCGTTTGTTGTTATAAAGGGTGATTCAAATTGAGTTTCCACATTACAATCTAAAATATTTTTGATACGTCACTGTATTTGTCAACGGTAACGTCAGATTTGTAAACTATAAACATAAACAAAAATAGTCATGGAGCAATATACGACCGAACAACGTGTTAAAATTCTCCAAGCCTATTATGAAAATGACCGATCGAGGAAACGCGCATTTCGTGCTTTACGTGAATATTTTGGCGCGCAAAATCGACCTTCTGAGAAGACAATTTGGAATGTGGCCAAAAAATTCGAGCAAACTGGATGCGTAGCTAACATCAAAACCCCTCGGCATGCTCGTTGAGGTCGTTCGGAATAAAATATTGCCATTGTTCGCGAAAGTGTGACCGAAAATCCAAACACATCGATTGGTCATCGATCGCAGCAAGTGGGCCTTACGTATTCCACTACACAGCGAATTTTAACAAAAGATTTGCAGTTACACCTATACAAACTCCAAATAACACAGGAATTGAAGCCTCGAGACCATCAACAGCGCCGCGTGTTTGCAGAATAGATACGAGAACAAGGTGTAAATTTTGGAATGAAAATCATCTTTAGCGATGAGGTACATTTTCATGTTGGTGGCTTCGTAAACAAGCACAATTGCCGCATTTGGGGAGTGGAAAATCCAAGAGAGATTGTTCAAATGGCAATGCATCCTCAAAAGGTGACTGTTTGGTGTGCTTTTTAGTCCGAGGCGTAATTGGCCCATTTTTTTTTCGAGGATCATGCGGAGAACGCTATTACGATTACTGGCGTTCGCTATCGGAACATGATAACAGATTTATTCTGGGAGCAGTTGGAAGTTATGGACATCGAAGATCTCTGGTTTCAACAGGAAGGTGCCACCTGCCACACAGCAGGAGAAACAATACAATTACTGCGCGGCAAGTTTCCAGGTCGCATTATTTCACGTAACGGCGACATCAATTGGCCGCCGCGCTCATGTGATTTAACCCCCGCAGATTTTTTCTTTGGGGGTATCTGAAGAGCAGAGTTTACAACAATAAACCGAACACAATTGCAGATCTGAAACAGGAGATCAGACGCGAAATAGCCGGCATAGAACCTGATTTGTGCCGCAGAGTAGTCGAAAATTTTCAAAAACGGATTACGTCATGCCACGTGAGCCGCGGCGGTCATTTACATGATATCATCTTTCATACATAATTGTAATGAACTAACCTCAAAAGGGCAAATAAATATTGTTTATATTTTTCAACTTCTCCGTGTTCTTTTTTTATATGGTAATACCTTTTATGTGGAAATCCAAACCTTTTATTTATAAAAATACACCTGATTTTAAAAGGTTTTTTTTTTAAAGACTAAACCGAGTTAGTTTGCCATCGTTGGCATCATTATTCATGTATCAACTTTATTCGTGTGTCGTGAATTTTTTGTTACCACAAGATGTATTTCCGACTTAAAAAAATGGAGGCTACTCTGGAAGACATGTAAAATATTATATATGCATTGAAATTCAAATTTTCGTATTTCTTATTATGGAAAATAAATGTTAACTCTGCGCTTACAATACAAACGCGCATGTTAAGGTAGCGAAAGAAAAGTAGGAAAATAGTTATATCATCAGAGTTCTAACACTAATTCACAATTTAAAATTGTGGGAAATATTAGTGGAATAAGAAATTCATAAAATTGGCTGCTTGAAACTGCTTATTTCAGTGAAATATGCAAAAAATAGAAAGGCGCGTCCAATAGAGCGTTCTCGGGGCAATTCTAACTGTACCTGCGTCAAAGCAGGTGTTCATCCCCGATACAATTGTAAGTCCCAACCAAGGGGGAAATGTGTACACTATTGACCAGTGGAAGGAGAAACATAGGGTGTCTCAATGTTCCGTGAAATATATATTTTTTATTTTATACTAGTTGACCTAATCCAACTCAGCTGAGGTTCTCTGCGATCAATTTTTAACACAAAATAAGTTTAGTAACCTAATGTAACTTAACTGAAGACACGTTGCGTGCAATTGTAGGTTCCAAAAAGTTCCTACTTTTGGCTCTCCATTTCTTCAGGGATTTAGATTTAAATTATTTTAATTAGATTAAAATATTATTAATGAAAAATATAAATAATCTTATTCGAATCAAAATATGTAGCTTTTTAAGAAAATTTTACTTCCGGTTCTCCACCTGTTTTTTTTTTCGGTAAGGAGATTTAGTTGAAATTATATAAGCAGAAAATATCAATGCTCTAATTTTGATCATAATAAGTACCTTTTATCGCAAAGAATGGTTAAACATGCGGTTGCTGCCAGTTCGTCATTTTGTTTCCCTCTCGAGGAGAGTATTAAATTGAAATCTTATTGACAGAAGATATGAATACTCTAATTTGGATTTTTAAAAGTTACTTTTATCGCAAAAAGCGGTTACTTTCGGGCGGCCATTTTTTTTTTTGAAATATAAAGTACAAATTTGAAATCAGCGACCAAAAGAAAAACATTAAATTCGGTATAGATTGACAAATTTTCTACCTTACTCGATTTTTGGCCAGGACTTTCCGATTCTAACCCACTGTGCGCCACTTTCCCGGAAAAGAGAGGGACGCCGGTTGCAAATGAGCATATTAGAGCGCGCTGATACGACGGGCGATTACCGCTGAAACGGCCGCATGCTGATGCGGGCGAAAGGGCCATCGTGAAGGAATTAAAACCTGGCCGAGTACTCACCTACGTGCGATATTATAACTCTTCCGGCTTCGCGGGGCGGCGATAACAATGGAATAGCTGAGCCGCGTTTTATTAAAGCCCGCCAATAATGAGGGCGTTCGACGCCCTTCCCGGGACCGGGAACGCGGGGATTTAAAGGTGATTTACGGCGAAAACAAAAACAAAATCGCCGGCCGAGGGTGTATTTATTATTTCTTCGCGTCGCGCATGAAATACGGGAGCAAAGCTGATTATTCGGGAAGCTGCTCGCTCAGCGATTGTACGGACCTCTTAATGTAGTCCGAGGAATATTAGTTGCATCCAGGTATTTAAAAGTCAGATTAAAAATTTCGTCTGCTAGGAACTTCGAAATATATTTAAACAAAGTTGCCCTGCATCACCTTTAACCAGTTATAAGCGTGTGAAAGAGTCTTAATAATTAACACATCACTCAATAAGTTCGTAGAACTAATAATACACATTATTCATCAACATAGTCTCCTTCGTCCATAAAAAAAGGAATGATACATTAATTCCAACGCTTCTCTAATATTTCTATGCCTTTCCCATAGAACGACTTGTCCAACCCTTCAAAATACGCTTCCAGTTTTGGCGATCACCTCCTCATTGGAGCCATACCTCGTTCGGCGAAGCATTGTTTTTTACAAGCAATTGTCGCTGGGGACTAAATCCGGAGAATACGCTAGATCCGGAAGCAATTCAGTGTAATTTTGCCATTGTCGCGATCGACTTGTGACACGATGCATTGTCTTGGTGAGAGAGCACTTTTTCTTCTTCATTTAGGGTCGTTCTTTCGCGATTTCGTCTTTCAAACGCAATAATAATGTAATATGATGCTGTTGATCCTTTTTCCCTCTTCAAGATAGTCGACGAATATTATACCATGTACATCCCAAAATAGGGACGCCATAATCTTCCCAGCCGACTTTCGCCGGTTGCTGTTCCTCAGCTGACTGCCGATTTGACTCTGGAGTGTAGTGATGAATCGCATGAAAACATATTTTTTATTTCGCCTATAAACAGCTCCAAACAACGCTCTGAATCATCAACACGTTATTTTTTGTCAATAGCGAACAAACGCGATACCCACTTCGAACAGAACTTTCTCGTGGTCAAATGTTCATGCAAAATAGTGAACACAGTGCCTTCCGATATCTTTGAGGTGTCTGCTTATCTCACGCAACTTCACTCTATGGTCTTCCAAAACGATTTTGTGTACTTTTTATGTTTTCTGAAACAACTGCCGAATTTCGACGACCAGAGCGTTTAGCATCATCAATATTTGTACGACCGCATTTAAAATAAACAACTACTTTTCTCTTTTCTACCATTTATCTCTATGGAACAGAGTTCCAATAACACTTGTCAAGCCATTACTTTGCTTGAACGGTAGGTACTTTTTCCCATTAAAGAGCAATGCTTTATCAGCACACGAAATTCAGATTTTCCATTATTTTGAAAATCCTCACTAAATCAATCCACTGTAACTTGTAAACTAGTAGTCATAATAAAATTTTTATACATATCGACTGAATGTTGGTAACTATCTAAAAATAATATTGATATGTTAATAGCGGCGCCATCTATGTATCATCCTATACGAACTTCAATAATTGAGTGGTGCTAATATCTGGAAATGATTGTGTAATATCTGGAAATGATTGATAATTTGGAAATGATTGTGAAGTTGTAGGAGACCAATTTTTGAAACCTAACGGGAAAATGGCCAAACTGGGCCAAATTTTTTGTTGAGAAATTTGTTTAGGACTCTTCAAGAGGTGTGCAATTTTTTTCAGAATTTTTTGAAAAATGGCCAAATTGAAAATGGCCAAAACGTGATCAAAAACTCTGAAAAAAATCAGGCGTGCTGTTTGGAAGAATCTGAACACTTTTTGTTCTCTAAACTTTTGCCCCAAAGTTCTCCAGGTTTCAGTAAAAAAATTATGAAAATTTCCCCCGTCCAATGTGTCCTTTTGGCTGAGATATTGGACACCCAATGTTGGAATTATTTTTTTCTAAGTACATAACTTTTTCAGTACAACTCTCCGAATGCACTTTTTCCGTAGTTTTCTGTAGAAAAAAACATTTTTTCCAGTCAAAAATCATGTCACAAAAAAATATACCTGAAAAATCGTGCTCTTTTCAACCTAAATGGCCAAAAACAGGGTAAGGTTCAACTTTTATGAATTTTTTTTGGTGCTATTCGAAGAGCACCCCAAAAATACTTGGAGAAGCCTCTCCAGATTCTTTTCCATCGTTTCTTGTACTTGGCACGTTGCAAAAAACTGTAGTTTTGACGTTAAAGGGTTAAACGGCACCATGGCCCGGAAAACCGAATTTTGCGACCACTTAAAAATTTCCCCCACATAAAACCTTTGGATATCATTTTTGGATAATTAAGCATTTAAGCCAATAAAAAAAAAATGGTCAAAAAAATCACAAGGTAAACTACAAGGCAAAAAACACTACCAAAAATGTTTTTCGAACATTTTTGCTGCCGTCACTCTGCGGCCGACCCCGACGCCTCACAAACCCCGGGCCGGCGACGCGCGTCCGTCGAATAATTCAGAGCGGGCAGTTTTTTCCATTAGAAGAGATTGCCGGGGCCGACGGAGGGCCCGCGCACACGCCCCGAAAAGAAAGCAATATTTCCTCGTAAATGCTTAGTAGTAATGAATAGGTCGGATATAAGTCGGCTTCGATCGGATCCGGATGAGCCGATGGCCGCGGGCCCGGAGCGCTCCGGGGCCCGAAGTGTGAAGCGGCCATCATTTATTTACACCCTATTAACCGGCAGGTAGATATCATAATGAAAAGGTTAATATTTGATGGGGGCCCCGCCGCGACAGCGAGCGGCCCCGCTTTAACAGGGGCCAATTCGACGCCGGCGCCGCCTCGAATTGGACGCGTTATGACGTGTTTGTGATTAACCGGGAAAGTAATAACGCATCAGGCCCCGCGCCCCATCCATTGATTTAATTTGGCGAAATGGGGGTTTTAATGAAGTGGAACTGGAGTTCGGCGTTCGTCTCTTCGTTGCCGGCACTCTGTCGTTCTAATGACAGGTTTTCCAAATATCGCACAGTGGGGCAAAAAGCTAATCTAGGAGTGCAAAACTCTAAACACGAAATATAGATAGATCTTTGCTACTAACGTATGTCCTAAAAGTTTGACATCATATTCGTAATCAGCCACTCAAAAACCAATGTAAAATGGTTTTTTATGACATCCAGTGATATTTTGGAATTTATGTTCGCCATCTTGGATCCACCATTTTGAATTTTTCAAAATTTGAAGTCAGATTCGTAATCAGCGAACCCAAAAACCGTTGTGTAAAATTTTTTTATGAAATCCGGTGATATTTGAAATTTTGTTCGCTATTTTGGATCCGCCATTTTGAATTTATAAATTCTGACGCCAGATTCGTAATCAGCGACCCCGAAAACCTCTGTTTAATTTTTTCCGCACGATGATGCTAAAAAAATTTCTCCAATAATGAATTTTTGTTAAAAAAGTTTTTTTTTTTAAATTTGTTAATTAATGTAAATAAATTAACAATCAAATTCATACCTTTGTGCATGAATTTTAATTCTGTAACATCCCACGATCATATAAATACAAAAAACATCGGTTAAATCGAATTTAAACTACTTCAAAATCGCAAAAAACAGTTTTAAAAAAGGTGGCACCGTTTGGTGCCACCGTGCCGAAAGGGTTAACGAAGTTTTACTGTATTTATTTCTAGAGGGTTTGTGTAAATTAATTTTGTATGTTTTTTTTTAATGAACCGCTTACGAAATTCGCATGTATTCACGTTAATTTTTCCACAAATATTAAGAATGAGGTGTATAGTTTTTTTATTTTTATCAAATATGAGTGCAGCCAAATGCAGCTGAATTTTTTCTGGAACAGTTCGCTGCAGAGAATAATTGCGATAAACTAATAATGGCGGCGAAAATTTGTCTCACAATTTACTGTTCACAATGGATCCATTAATTTCCACAATCATGTGTACTAAAAAAGTTTCGGAAACAGAACAATATCGATTTTCGAAGATGATGACGTTGAAGAAGAAATGAAAACTTCTGTTCAGCTCAGTTCAGAACAGTCAAAATTAAAGTTGAAAATCAGCGACTTTAAATTGACAATTTTTGGGGGAGCAAATCGCCTTTTTCATATCTTTACACATATATCTTGTAATTTAATTCCGTTTCTTTTGAACAGAATTAAATATAAAAATAATGCAAATAAACGTAAATATAAAAAAAAGATCTAAAGGAGGTGGAAATTTTGTGTAAATTATATTAACTCTATTTTTCCCTAACTGAAGCTATCTCAGTAATTTTAAACAACTTTAATGCCCTTCTTTATACTTATTTAATACATATGCAATTCATGTAATACAAAATTATCTGAAATTATGAATTTGCCCCACTGTGAATCGGTGCAAAAATTTGAAACTCAACATACATTCTAATAGGTGATTTTAAGCGGGGGTATTCCCTATATTTTTTTTACTGCAATCTTTCTTATCAAGTTATTTACCTACGTTTACATGGAGGTTTACAATTGATGTTTATATATAAATAATGGTTTCATTATTTTATCTTTAAAATGGTTCAACTTTTCAATTTTGTGTAAGTGCTATTATACCATTTGACAGAAGGCTGTGGTAAAATACACATGCATAGAATAATGTCTAGAAGGGATTGAAATAAACTATCCCTAACGGTTTTCTAAAAAAGATTTTTTTGTGTTCAACAATAATTTTTTTATGATATAAAAATATGTACCTAATAGCCTATGGAATTAGGTAAAATTAGGTAAAATAGACAAAAATATTTTGTCTATTACTAAATCTTGAATACAATGATTTAATCAATATTTGGGCAAACTTTTTATGAATAATAGACTTTTGTCACATCAATAATAATATGATATAATTAATGTCTGCACTAGCATAAAGTTAATTTAGTTGTTTAGTACAAGAAGTTTAAGGTAAAAAATATACTTAAATGTCGAGGTTATGCTAGATCTACATTTAACCGACAAAACAGAAACAGGTAAGAAAAAAAACGCAACGTTTTTGAAATTTAAGTCCGCACTACAAATACATATTTTTTAGAACAAAACACCAACCACGTGGCAACGTCAAACGAAACATTGTTCGATACATAATAAAATTTTAAGAAGTAACTTACTTGAAACATGTTGGAGAGAACCGAAACCCGAAACTCCTTACACTTTTCCTGCAAAAAAAAAAAATAGTAAAAATCTAGATTGTCTAATACGATTGTCTTTTTTTTCCATTTTATCAAATATGTGCTTGACTCAAGTAATTTTTTTATTTGCTAAACACTAACATATTTAAGATTTCAATAAAAATGTTAACAAAAACCATTTTGTAATCAATCAAAATTGTTGTAGAAATTTTAAGGGATCCCGAACATCCTTGTAACATATTTTCGCTAAAAAAATGGTAATATAATTTCTTAGAAAATTGTTTCAAAACAATAAATAAAACAGGCCAATCATTGATAACTTGGGAAAAATGCCCCCTCAAAAAATATTGGGTTTCATTTGTCGTGTCGTTACCAAGTTACTGACACTTGTACACCTATTCGAAACGTACTGTACTAGCACTAATCGAATCACTAGCGCATTCGCCATATTTGAGAAAATGGTAAAAAATCTTGTTTGTTTTAAGAAAACAGTTCACAGTTTGATTGAAATTTGTTATTTTTCTTAATATTCTTTCATTTCTAGTCATTTTAGTCTTTAACCTTCGAGTGTAACCTTAAAGTCGATTTCCATAGGCGACCTACATCAATATTAATGTTAATGTACGTAAAAAAATGAAAACATTGTGTACCGATGGTAGAGTCAGATTTTATTAGTTTTAAAAACGGATTTGCATATTTCGGATTTGTTATATTTTAGATTAGATGTTGGTTTAAGAAGCCAATTAATGTAAGTCATAGTTTTGACTACAGTGATTTATTACGTTGCAACTATTGTTATTATACGTATGTAATGCTTTTATTTTGGTGCTGCCTTTCGATAAAAAATTCTTATAATTCTTACAAGAACCTGTATTGTTCTGTTACACTTTTAAAAAGACTGATTTTATCAATGTATCTCGTTTCTTTCTCCTTTGCCGTAAATGGCTCCAAATATTACTCGAATTATTCTTTTTTTATCACAAGTACTCTGTTTATTTCTGGCTGATGTTTCCCACAATACGACGTTGAATTCTTGGCGCCTCGTTGCCCAACTAGAAGACCGCGCTAGGTAAGTGTTATAACTAGGGTTCGTGCAAGCGCGGAGTGTAACAGGACCGTAGTCAGTTTATGAATGAAAATGTTAATATGTTCACAGAAACTATGTTGCATCATAGTTCTTTATCAAATATTATTACTTATTACCAAGCGCGAATGTCACAGGGCCGACACTGTGCATTTCCTGCCATTGACTCGTTGGTCTTCACAGCTCACAGCTGACTTGCATTACGAAAACTACGCTAGCAATTTTAGTTATTTATGGCACGCTGTAACAGGCAGTCGCCGGTATTGCATAGCGTTGATACGTTTCGTTTTTACGTATTCGCCGTGTGTTTGAATAACTATAAATATTAATAATTATTAGTTGAGGGGAGAAGTGAATAAAGTGAGGTACCATACCAAATGTGAAAATAAATAGACGGGAAGTATTTCAAACGTGATTTGACAAGGACATATTCAAGGAAATGACCTTTTTTGTAATGTGTGTGAACGCATTATAAATTCTTCAGATAAAACTAAAGTAACAAGACATCTGAAAAGCCATGCCTCGTCCAGCGCCGACGACTCCGTATTTTTTCTATCAACTTACAGAAGCCTTTGTTGCAAGCAATATTCCATTAAAGCAATATGGACCGAAATATTCCTCATGAAAGTACGTTAAAACTTGCATATGTCGATCGGGTTTACAACAATGTAGTGACATCAATACGCGAATACATTGCGGACAATTTCGTGTATCTTACGGTAAGTGTTGACATTGTTACTTGTTATCTTAATTTATATAGGTATTTTATCCTTGACTTAACCGTACTATTTGGTAAAAATAGTACTGTGTTGTTACATAATTCATGTAAACATATTAATATTTTCATTCGTTAACTCACTACGGTTCTGGTACACTCCGCGCTCGCACGAACTCTAGTTATAACCGTTCCGGTCAAGTGGGAGGCCGCCGGCCGGGAGCTGCCGATGGCATCTAGTGGCCTGCCGCGATTTATGCGCCATCTGGCGGTGATCCGGCACGCCCGCGCCGACTGGACTGCACGCCAACTATAACTCCTGGTTATTGTACGCCACGGCCGTGCGGCCGTCTCCCTCGCCGCCCCGTCGGACGAACGCAGAAGGAAGCGGATAGCCGCAGGCGACTCGGGGAAGCCCCGCCGGAACGCGGCCGTCTGCGATACACGCCCACTCGATTACTATGTCGTTCCGCTTATTATATATAATAATTGGTGCTGATTTATCGCAGGGGGTGACGGCGAGCCGGAAAAATCGACTGGCAAGGACGTCTTGGAAGGATCGACATGCTTAGTGGAGCAGCGATACAAGGTCTCTTCTTTGCGGTATTGTTTTAAACAGGCGAAATTTAAAGGTAGCGAATTTTTAGTGTGTATTTGGTTTACACCGGGGACAAGTAACAGCCTTTAACTTATTTATTAATTAAGTGAAGTTCTATTCTGCTTCGGAAAAATTCGAAATAGTAAACATTTCAAAAAATGAGTAGGGTACCAAACGCGCAGCAAAACGAAAAGTTGTAATTCGATAGTGTGATAAGTAGTGCTATTTATTTTACCGACTTCATTTTATACATTAATATTCACAAGCTTTAATGGCCTTTTTTATGACACTATGACATATATATTCTGTTAATTTAATTTCCACTTAAATAATAATAATAACAATAATAGCAATAAACAATTGTCTTATGTAAATAAAAAATTTAGTAACGGTGTAATGATAAATTTGAAAAACATTTTAACTGCCATAAATTTAGCCATATTTAATACCGCATCAAGTTCAGACGGACGCGTAGTGAAGTCCGCGCGCTTCAGCACGAGCAGGCCGCCCTAACGGTCAGTTCGGAACGCGGGGTTAAAGAAAATCATAACTATATAACTATGTTGTGTCCCACTCTGAAATTGTTACTGCTTCTTCTAGGCAGATTAAAGAACATGAAAAAAAATAAAAAACAAAATTTTAAGGTACCCAAATTTGGGAAAAATATTTGGTCATTTGGTCAAAATTTTGAAATGACCATTTTTAAAAAAACCAAAAATCATCTAAAAATTCTGAAAAAATTTGTAACTCGCTTGGGGTTGATTTTTGGACCTTGGTAGCATGAAAACTTTTGTTCAGGGGGATTTAAAGTACAACATATTTCAACCCCAGAAAAATTGGCCGGGAACCAAAATCCATATGATTGGTGCGGGGTCCTTTATCGTTTCGGCAAAAAAATCACCGTAACAAGCAATTTTTCGATTTTCGATTTTTATGCCTTTTTTCAACTTCAATATAATTTTTTTGGCGACAATCCCTATATTTTTTGCTTAAAAACATTACTTGCTCAAAAAACATGTAATTTTTTTTGAAAAATTTTTTCAGTTTTTTTTTTAATTGTTCCAACGGGTAATGTTTTTGAGCAAAAAAATATGGATTGTCGCCAAAAAAAATCGTATTGAAGTTGAAAAAATGCATAAAAATCGAAAAATTGCTTGTTACGGTGATTTTTGGCCGAAACGATAAATTTAAACCTTCGAGGCACTAAGAAAAAAAGTCGCAGCGCTTTGCAACTTTGAGGGTTTTTTGGACTTGGACACTTTAAGGTTAAAAAATTACCGACGATATCCTTCGTTCATCCACTATATCCAAAGTTATACCAAATTTTCCAAATTTCATTCAAGTCGCAAATTTTTAACTTTCTTTTTTTTCAGTCAACATTATAGCTTCAAAAAATTTTTTTATCAATTGCCCCCGATTGTGTCTTATAGAGAATGTTTTGCAGTTTCCAAAACCCTACCTCCACTTTCTGTACGATCATTAGTTCCAGAGTAATTGATTGTCAAAGTTGAAAAGGACTTATTTGCTTTGATCGACGATAACTCCGCGGCAAATCATCGTACGGAGCTCGTTAAGAGGTCAAATTAAAGCTGATTAAATTGTCTAAAAGAGATTTATGGTCGCATGAGGAAAAACATTTTTTTGAAGTCCACAGACCATTTTAATGACGAGCAAAAAATTTGGAAAAATTTTTTTTTGGTTTTCGGATGATTACGTGAGAACCGCTCCCGCTAAAAAATTTTAAGTCCAGATCTGAAAACAAGACACTTGAGGCTACAATTTCTTTTTTTTATTTTCTGTACGACCATTTTTTCTCCGAGTTATCCCTTGTTGAAAATCACCCAAAAATTAGGATTGTTTTAATATCCTTTAATTTTTGTTACTACTTAGTGTATATATTACATTTACTTTTTATTATCTCTGAAACTGTATATGGAACTGTTTTAAGAGCACTCGTTGTGCTTCCAATACTTCACCCTCTCTAATCCTTGAGGCGGGCGGGTACTCGGAATCGAAAATCCTCCGTCGAAATATTATCAAACTAGAACAAAGCGACGTGCTGCGAGTGAATGCAACTTACATAAATCACCGTGTTTTTCCGGATCGGCCGCTGGTGCAGCGGCTGTGCCGATTACAGGGCCGACTGCACACGCGTCTCCGGCCCTCGATGGCCTTTACTCCGGCTTACCTCTAGGGGGTAGCGGGGGGAGAGGAGGGGGGCGCGAGCGGGTCCACGTCATATGTCACCATTATATTAGCCGGGCACCGCGCCGACACCGGGGGGATTTTTCAATAAATCCGGCCCGCCATATTTCACCGTTACTCCGGCAAATGGTCGCGGTATTTCATCGTTCGGCGGGACGGGACGTTCTCGCTCCGGCGGTAATGATTTTGTTTAAGTAACGACGCAGATTTTACTTTTGATCGGGTTAGAAGATTGGCTGTTTGTTAACCCGTTTCGGCCGAAAACGCCACTCTCGGTACATCGCTCTTCAGTGCCTCATTACAAATATACTATTTGCGACAGAAAAATTTGACAGGGACATATTTTTGAAGTTTAAGACATGCCCTTTCCGATGGTGTCCATGAAATTCCTCCAAAAATTATTAATTATGAAAAAAAGCAGTTTAAAAAAAACGATTTTTTGCACATTTTTTTTAAATCAAATTTTCAAAGGGTTTCCGGTCTGCAATGGATCTGGCACCTCACTAACCGGTGGAGTAAATGCTTTAACTTTAAGTATACGTAGTTTAAATATTGAGTTTTTGCCTTATGCGTTCAAAATGGCGCCTGAACTGCAACTACAGTTTTTGTATATACTCTCTTTAGCAATGCGCCAAGTACAAGAAACGATGGAAAAGAAATCGAGAAATGCCATTCAGAGTACTTTTGGGGGTGCACCTCTTCTTTCGTATGGCACCAAAAAAATTCATAAAAGTCGAACCTTTTAAGTTGAAAAGAGCACGATTTTGTCATTTTTTTTTTTGTAACATGATTTTTGACTGGAAAAAAATTTTTCTTTCGACAGAAAACTAGGAAAAAGTGCATTCGAGAGTTGTACTGAAAAGTTATGTACTTAGACCAACATGGGGTGTCCAATATCTCGGCCAAAAGGGCACATTGTCAGAGGAAGCTTTCATAATTTTTTTTACTCAAACCTGGAGAACTTTGGGGCAAAAGTTGAGAAAACAAAAAGTGTTCAGATTCATCCAAGGAGCACGCTTGATTTTTTCAAATTTTTTGGTCACGTTTTGGCCATTTTCAATTTGGCCATTTTTTTCAAAAAATCCGAAAAGTGGGTCCAAAAATTCTGAAAAAAATTACATATCTCGCTTGAAGAGTCCTAAACAAATTTCTCAACACAAAATTTGGCCCAGTTTGGCCATCTTCCCGTTAGAAGGTTAAAAAATGGTCTTTCCTAAAATTTCACAATCGTTTCCAGATATCTGGAAAAAATACGCGTTTTTGGCTCATACTCAATAGAGTCTGCACCAAAATGGCTCTCCCCAAATTGTCCATTTTTTCATTTCAATATTCCAAAAATTGGCCGACACTCAAAACTGCAGGAAAGACCGAAAATTCTGGAAAAATTCGCACGTCTCCCTTAAATCATGTCCAAAAGGTTTTGCATAAAAAATTCCTGAACCTGTTGACGTTTTTTGGTTTAGGAGTTCAGAAAATGGCTAATCGGTGAAATTGCCAAATCGTCTTCAAAAATTCTGAAATAATTAGTGTCTTGAATTATGTATACTTAACAAAGTATATTCGTACCAAAAAGGACGATTTTGAAATTTTTTTTCCGAATACAAGCTCTAAAGCGACTATTTCCAATTTGTTATTTTTTTGGTCAAACTGTAAAAAAATTGTCAATTCGCCTTAGAGCTTGTATTCAGAAAAATAATTTCAAAATCGTCCTTTTTGGTACGATTATACTTTGTTGAGTATAATTCAAGACACATTATTTCAGAATTTTTGAAGACGATTTGGCAATTTTACCGATTAGCCATTTTCTGAACTCCTAAACCAAAAAACGTCAACAGGTTCAGGAATTTTTTGTGCAAACCTCTTGGACATTAAGGGAGACGTGCGAATTTTTCCAGAAGTTTCGGTCTTTCCTGCAATTTTGGGTTTCGGCCAATTTTTGGACCATTGAAATGAAAAAATGGACAATTTGGGGATAGCCATTTTGGCGCAGACTTTATTGAGTATGAGCCAAGAACACGTGTATTTTTCCCAGATGTCTGGAAACGATTGTGAAATTTTAGGAAAGACTATTTTTTGAAACTTTCTAACGGGAAAATGGCCAAACTGGGCCAATTTTTTTGTTGAGACATTTGTTTAGGCCTCTGCAGTCGAGGTGTGTAATTCTTTTCAGAATTTTTGGAGCGATTTTCGGATTTTTTGAAAAAAATGACCAAATTGAAAATGGCCAAAACGTGACCAAAAATTCTGAAAAAATCAGGAATGCTCCTTGGATGAATCTGAACACTTTTGTTCTCTCTACTTTTGGCCCCAAAGTTCTCCAGGTTTGAGTAAAAAAATTATGAAAGTTTCCCCACACAATGTGTCCTTTTTGGATGAGATTTTGGACACCCCGATTTTTTTCCATCGATTTTTGTACTTGGCACGTTGCTAAAGAGAGGATAACAATACAAAAACTGTAGTTTTGACGTTAAAGGGTTTGTCCGAATTACAGAAAGGGACCATTAAAAGTGAGACACGCTGTTTCGTATATTTCTTGGCCACTTTTGTGCCGTTTTTTTTGAGGGGCTCGACATTCACTTAACATAACTAGGTCCTATTCGGATATTTTTTGTGTGTGCGCGGAGCACGCAATTCCCGCAATTGTGTCCCGAGACGGTAACGAGGAGGGGCATCCCCAATTTACGAGCGGCGGCCCCGACGAGCGCAAGTTGCGTGGCAGAGGAGGCTATATCCGCGTACACGGCGGGCCCTCATCCACATCCATTACAGGTGGGTCGGCGTGCGTGACCCTGGGGCGTACCGGGCGTAACGTGTCTAGATAATGCCCGCGTCCCATTGTGTATTGAAAATTATCAGCTACGTGACGATGAAATATCGATGAGGCGGCAAAGAAAAATCCCCCCCTCGACGCAACATCCGTACGAAAATGGGAAAGTCGATACGGCAGCTCGGCAAACTGCGAACGGGATACGCGGGAGATGTCCCATTTTTGCTTAGCTTTTATTTATGTACACATTTATCTATTACACAGTATTATGTACATATCTTTCCAACGGGATTATTGTCCCTATCAGGACTGGGAGCATTAATCCCGCTTCTAAGATAGGAAATACATAGAATTTCCATTCTAAATTGAAAATAGGTAGGTAGGATAAGGATATATCAGTTTACTAACACTTTGTATGGAACTAAATACGCTTTCTATACTGATATGTCACCCGTATATGCCGTATCGCAATCAACGTCGACTTGACGAGGCATATCAACCTAAGAAGTGGGCGGAATCTACACTCCATTGGTCATTGTCGCTACTTTGGTAGGGGGAAATATGCCACCAGACAGTCCACCCAATCGAACGAGTTCATTACGTTGGCGGTAAAACACGGGTTATAACCACGCTATCTTTGACCGACTGCATACAAAAAAACGTTGTTTTGGTGTCTTATATTCTGTGCGCTTACAATAACGACGAAGTGGGTTTTTAAAAGGTTTAAATAATACAAACTTTTATTTCATTTGCGTCATAATTCAATCATTAAAAAATCGATATTTTTAATCAACACCTCTTTCATAAACGTGGCTTTCAGGAGGCCTTTCGAAACGGATGAAAATAACGTAGCTTCAGATATAACCAGCGAAAATGTCGAAACGGTCGAGTACGATGAATTTAAAAATAAAGACTTATATTGTCAAAGTCAGCATATTATTTTAAACATATATGAATGTCTAAAAGCGACATTAATTACTTATTATTACCTATCCCTAAAAGTTATTATTCGAGCACGCCTATGGAATCATAAAGTTGCACCGCTTTTTTTGTTCCCCAGGCGTATTTATCATTTTCAATTTAAAATAGATGGACTATACTCGTAGTAAAGAAATGTACTCGCAAAGCATAGAATAAATTGAGAAGCCCTTAAAATCTGTCTTTTAATAATATTCCCGTCATATTCCCGGGTATACACTACTAAGAAAAATTAAGGGAAGCAAAAAAAATCTAAATTTTTCTCCGATTTTTGACGGGCTGTATCTAAGGGAAAAATGGTCGTATCGCAAATTTAAAAAAAGCGTTTTGAAGCTCCAAGACTCTAGTTTTCGGATCTGTAAGCCAAAAACGAAGCCACGGTTTTAAGGAATCCGAAGAAATAGCTCGAAAAACATGTTTCCTAATGTTTAGCCGTCTCTTTCACGCTCCACGGGTTCGGAAAAATTTCACTTTCTTTTTTTAATTGTTTGCTACGTCCATTTGTCGCAGAGATATCCAAAATTGGATGAAAAAGGACCCTTTTGTCTTCAACCGTCGATATCTCAGCAGCCAATGTTCGTACAGGCAGTTTCGGAAACGAATAAACATCCTATAAAATCCTGTAGACATTTAGAAAAAAAAAAATTCCACTCTCAATATCGACTTGAAAAATGTTGAAAAAAGATACTGTTTCTCTTGTTTTAGTAAATCGACTGCGTCTTAGCAAATATTGATGGGAAGGTTAGGAACTTTAGGAATCGTTACACCTCAATGTACCCCCATAACCCTATAGATCTGCAGATCGATCCATCGAGCGGTTTTTTCGGGCCGATTATTCAGTTTTGAAAAAAATTAATGGAGCGAGATTTTTATTCTTACAGTGTGTAATCTTCATAAAAATGGAAAAATCATTTTCCACTTTTTTTTCAATTCTGTATCGGTCACTTGGTAAATTTGAAAAAAAAAAATTTTTTTGAATTGAGGAAAAAGTGGGAAGTGGAATTTTTTTTCAAATTTACCAAGTGACCGATGCCAAATTGAGGAAAAAAGTGGGAAAAACGATTTTTTAATTTTTATGAAGATTACGATGTTTGACAATAAAAATCTCGCCTATAATTTCTTTCAAAACCGAATAATCGGCCAGGAAAAACCGTTCGATGGATCGATCTGCAGATTTAGGTACTGCAAAATTGGGTGAAAAGAATGAACTACTGCCAAGCCGGCCGCGGCGGCCATTTAACTGAAATTGTTTTTCTTATATAATGGGGAGGCATACTATCTTGAATAAAGCAACAATCATTTAAAAATATTCAACGGTGTAGCTTTAATGGCAATTTTAAAAAGAAATCTTCTGATGGCCCACCCTATATCAAAATATACATTATGAAAAATCGCCGTGCGACCGTCCAGTCCGTAGCTTTTCGGCCTTTCCTCCCCCGTTCGGTGCGCCCCCGACAGGTGGACTTCCGCCCCCCTGACGCGGGGCGGCTGGCGGAGGAGATGCGCCCGTTCGCCGGCCGCCTTGACCAACCGCAGGAGGACCGCGGATATGTTTAATTCAATCCTCGGAGAAGATGGCGGCCGCAAGGAGAGCCTCGCCGTCGCCGTCGGGACGCGGAAAAACAAAAAGAAGCCGACAGGTGTCGGGGCGGACCCCGCCGGCGTCGGCTGTCGGCCAATGCCGGATGGCAGGCCTCCTCCACGTGCTGCCCGGAGCCAGAGGCGGCTTGGAGCCGCTGTGATGATACCTCTACGTCGTGTCTCTCTCTGGGGCGTTCCGGAAAGCCGGATATTAACAGTTCCCAAGAAATACTGTTGCTAATTTTAGCATGCCCTACGATCTGTTTGTGTAAAAAATACATTTCTTTATTTTAAATAATGTAAACCCACTATAATACGTAGACCATCGCTCTTTTCTCTTAGATTACACAACTACACAAAAAAAAATCATGATCATGGATATTGACCTCAGTACCCCCATGTATTTTTCGACCATGAATTCGAATCCAACCTCAAAAAAGTCAATACACCCTCAAAATTTGGGGATAGGGGTAAGAAATGAAAATTTGACAAAATACCCCTTCAACGCCTGTTATACTCGATTTTCATCTCTAGGGGTACATTTCCTGCTTTTGGCATGTTGAAATTTGAAATCAGCAAGAAAGATATTGTTGGAACAAAAATTACGTATTTTGTCAAATTTTCTTACCCCTATCTCAAAATTTTGAGGGTGTATTGACTTTTTTGAGGTAGGATTCGAATTCAGCGTCGAAAAATATATGGGGGTACTAAGGTCAATATCCAGGATCATGATTTTAATTTTTTTTGTTTTTTTGTGGAGCTGTGTTATTTAATTAAACAACATTTTTGTTCATTGCGATTGTCGTAAGTGTAGAATTTATACATGCAATGCAATATTAGCGCACACAAACTTACGATGTACATAATTCTTAGCCAGAAAAGTCTAAAACCTCGAAAAGTATTTGAGATATCATAGAGATGATTTCAGATACAGAATCAGCTCTGAAAACTACATCGAATTAATATTTCATATTACCCTAATATTAATGGTTGTTGGTACCTACATACTTTTTTTTCCATTTTGTCGAAAAAATGTTTAGATGATTTTTGGGTTTTTGTTCAAGATATACGAAACACATTCTTAAAGTGTATTTCCTTTAATTGATTACGCCTTAAACTTGAGTTAACATTTCGGGTTGTAGAAAAAAATGTTAAAAAATCTGACGTTGATAAATATTAAAATATTTGTGTTAAATATCGGTGTTGTTTTAAAACCTAGTTAATAATTTACATTTTTGTGGATAACATACATATATGATAACTTTTTGAGCCAGTGAAACGTAATTTAATCTTAAATCACTCGTTATATCAATTAATATAAATTAATATAAAAATACTCGTGTTAAACATCGCTGTTGTTTGAAGACCTAGTTAATAATTTACATTTTTGTGGTTAACATCTATCATAACAATCTTAATACCTTTATTTACGATTATTAGCAATGCAGAAGAGCCTCCCGATATTTTTTCTTGGTCAGTTTGAATTATATTGTTTTGACTACAAATTATTCAAACCTAAAGGGTCCTGTAACATATTTTTGCAATTGGAAGCGCCATTTCTAGTAAGGTGAACAATAGTAGATGTATCCATACATAGGTCGAGTTCTAAAACTTCAGTACACATTTTAAGTACTTTCAGTCCTTGAACCAACTTTACAATTTTTCCTAAGACATCGAAGACATCGGAGAATCCGTTTTCGGTGCATTGGAATCCTTTTTGTTATCTTTGAATGGCCATTATATATTCCAGTTAACAAAACTGTATCATAAATGATGGGAAAATAGTAATTGAAAATGAAATAAAAACGATTGAATTTAGACACAGATTATTAACAGGTCACCCTTATTTTGAGAGCTGAATACAAATGTACAAAAAAATATTTCTGTACATTTTTTGAATTAAAATTTGATTTTGTTTTCTTTGCGAGCACCTAATATAAAAAAAACTCTTGCGGGCGTACGAATGTTACTAAAATAAAATATATTCTACGAATTTACAGAAACACGTTGCAAAATGAAAGAATTTTTTTTTAAATATTGTGACATTTGTAAAAGTGACATTTGTGACAGCTGACATTTATTAAGTTTTATAGTTTACATACTTAGTTTATTTAGTTTATACACACTAGTTATTAGTAAAGAATTGTATGGAATGACATATTGAATATTCTGGATGTCAAAAGAATTTTCTAGAAATGTAGAAACTATAAATACTGGTGTTGTTGCTAGGAGTTAGTTAGTTATGTTTTGAATGTTACATGGTTAAGACCCACGAGTTGTAGATTGTTAAATAAAAGTGTTTAGAAGTGAAGAAGTAAATCATTTAAAGAGAAATTCGTAACATTTTGGTGACAGCGGTGGGATATCGAAGAATTTGAAAGAGGAAAATTGTATATGGTGAATACGAGATCAACAAGATACGACGAGTGAAACGACGACGATGGATGTGAGTGAGATATTAAAATTTTTTGCAACAAGGACGACAGGAGGACGAACGACGACGACAAGAGGATCATGAGGAGGCAGAACGACGACGACAAGAGGATCGTGAAGAGGCAGAACGACGACGACAAGAGGACCGAGACGAGGCGGAGAGGCGTCACCAGGAAATTTGTGAGTCCCAGCAAGTAATAAACACCAGGCTGAATGCATTTTCTGGGAGGATTGATGGCGTGGAACAGCAGATTGACCAGGTAGGCATTAAAGTTAATCGAATTGAGAAAGTGGTTGAAGAGAACAAAGAAGAAATCGAGAGAAAATTAGAAGACACCAGACGGGAAGTACAAAAAGAAATAATGGAAAAGATAGAAGGACTAGGCCACCAACTGCATCGTACTTCGATAGCCGATTCAAAAAGATGATTCGATCTCACCAGGTACTCCCTTACAAAACTCAAGTCCTATGCATACGGAAAGGTCAGTACATAAAATGCTTAAGCCTCCTACGTATGATGGACAGTCATCATGGTCCATGTACCGTAGACAATTTGAGGCTGCTGCAAGGGCGAACGGATGGACTTCCCAAGAAATGGCTACTTCGCTTGTCATATCTCTCAGAGGTCAGGCTTTAGAAATTTTACAGAGCATCCCGGAAGAGCAGCAAAACGACTACGACAGGATTGTAGGCGCATTAGAAATTAGGTATGGACACAAATATCTCCGTCAAGTTTACCAGTCCCAGATCAAGAGCAGACAGCAAAGAAGCAACGAGTCTCTTCAAGAATATGAAGCTGACATCGGACGACTCATTCATTTGGCATACCCTCAAGCACCCAAAAGAATTTCTCGAACAAATTGGTATCCAGACTTTTATTGATGGGTTACTAGACACCGAAATGCAGCAAGCTTTGCGGCTTGGGAGACACACCACTATCAGTGATGCACTCATAGCTGCTTTGGAATTTAAAAGCAGCTAAAGAAGCTTCGAGGAGTTACAAAACCAGAATAAGGCAAGTTAAATTCGACGAATGCCAATCACTGCAAGAAACCCTGGAGAAAATTATGCGAGAATTAAATGAAATCAAACAGTCGAAATCACTACAAAAAGAAACCAGGCGCTGCTACAACTGTGGTAGAATTGGGCACCTACAGCGCTTTTGCAGAGACAGGACAAGGTACCAGTCGAAAGCATACTCATCAGATCGACAACCGGAACATATATCAAGGTACAAAAGCCCAAATGAAAGGAGCTGGAGAGTGGAAAGCAGGACATCGACGAGTACACAGCACATAAATGGTCGCTTCCCTTCCCCAGAGCGAGAATCTCGTTCCAAATCGCCAGCAAGAGATTCGGAAAACGACAATTAGTCGATGCTAGGGGGCGCGTGTCGACTACTAGTACTCAAAGCCCCAAGATTTCTGTCTCAGATAAAGGAAACGATGTAGAAGGAGAACAGCATGATGAACGAGTCGGTGATATCAAGAAACAAGAACAGGTCCATCTGCGTGGACGTCATGGACAGGCTGAAGAAGAGTTCTACCTGTATTCGATTCTTTGAATGAGACCTGCAATCAACTGTTAATGGCAACAACAGTACAAGTCGAAGATGGATGGTCCTCGGAGGAATTAAAGAAGAGCCAGAAGAAAGACAGTGACCTCAAATTAATCCGGAACTGGGTAAAAAATGGAGTTCGACCAACTTGGCAGGAAGTTTCCAGATATGGTACGACTATAAAGGGATACTGGGCTCAATGGAATTCCCTTTGTCTTCGCGATGGCCTACTGCATCGGAAGTGGGAGAGCCCCGATGGAGTATCCGCAGTCTACCAGTTGGTCTTGCCTAAAGCAAGAATCCACCAAGTGTTAGAAGAACTGCACAACAGCCCAACCGGAGGACATTTTGGGTAACCAGGACTTTGGCTCGAGTAAGGGACCGATTTTATTGGGTAAACTGTCGCCGAGACGTCGAAGAATGGTGCAAGAGATGTGATCTGTGCTCTGCCAAAAAGGGACCAAAAACAAGAAGCCGTGGTAAAATGGTGCAGTACTTATCCGGAGCACCATTCGAGAGGGTAGCAGTGGACATTCTTGGACCATTACCTGTAACCGACCGTGGCAACAAATATTTGATGGTGGTAATGGACTATTTCTCGAAATGGCCCGAAGCAGTACCCCTCCCCAATCAAGAAGCAGGAAACTGTAGCCGAAGCGTTCATCGAGAATGTCATAGCTAGACACGGAGTACCCCTCGAACTGCATTCTGATCAAGGAAGAAACTTCGAATCAGAGCTGTGGCAAGAAGTAATGAAAATAATGGGCATCAAGAAAACCCGAACTACTGCGCTTCATCCCCAGTCGAATGGCATGGTTGAACGCCATAACAGGACCATATGCCACTACCTGTCTAAATTTGTGTCTGAAAATCAAAGGGACTGGGACAAATTGGTGCCTCTATTCTTGCTGTCATATCGAAGTTCCCAGCATGAATCAACCACCTACACTCCATCTATGCTGACCTCTGGAAGAGAGATGAAGCTGCCTACTGACCTCATGCTTGGCCGTCCACTGGAAGAAACCGAAAGAGCGATCTCTGCCAGAATTTGTGGAGGACTTGCGAAAGAGAATGGACCGGATCCACCGATTTGCCAGGGGAGAAGCTGAAAATTCACAGCGACAAAATGAAGCAGCGTCTCGACACTACATCAACAGAGACTGCCTTTAAGCCTGGTGACGCAGTATGGTTGTACGCCCAAAAAGGACAAAAGGAAAAAGTCCAAAGCTTCAGAGCAACTGGGAAGGCCCATACACCATAATAAAGAAAATCAATGACCTGGTCTACCGCATCCAGCTGTCTCCAAGAAGCAAGCCGAAGGTGGTCCATCTGGAAAGGCTCGCGAAGTACACAGGACATAACCCACCCAATTGGTTCGTCGTCGAGGATCCACCGCCTAGGACTGAAGACAGTATTATTCGGGACGAATAACCTTAAAAGAGGGGAGCAATGTGACATTTGTAAAAGTGACATTTGTGACAGCTGACATTTATTAAGTTTTATAGTTTACATACTTAGTTTATTTAGTTTATACACACTAGTTATTAGTAAAGAATTGTATGGAATGACATATTGAATATTCTGGATGTCAAAAGAATTTTCTAGAAATGTAGAAACTATAAATACTGGTGTTGTTGCTAGGAGTTAGTTAGTTATGTTTTGAATGTTACATGGTTAAGACCCACGAGTTGTAGATTGTTAAATAAAAGTGTTTAGAAGTGAAGAAGTAAATCATTTAAAGAGAAATTCGTAACAATATCAATGATTTTCTTAATGTTTCCAACTGCCATTTTTGATCGAATATTGTAAATATTTCGAAAACTATTGGACACGTATGTGATAGAATCCCATAGAATCCAAAAATGCAATCATATACTTACTTTTTTTTCCTGATATTGATGTAAGAAAATTCTAAGTTCTCTTAATATGTGGCATTGCCATCTGTTTACGTAACAATAAGAAAAACAGTAACCGTTAGATTTTGTCTGTTATTTTGCTTTCATATAGAGGAAAAAGTGTTTCGGGTTAAGTGGTTAAAAGTATTATTTTCTCAAAAAAGTATGCTCACTTAAAAATTATTTTCAATCCGTTAACTATATAAAAAAAAAAACTTTTGGTATTATTGGGTTTAAAATCTTGTTCGAAATTCGAGAGATGATATGAATAATGAAAAAAAAAACTATGCTTTTGACAGTACTCTTTTGTTTAGAGTTTTCATTGCATTGTTAGACTTTTATATTAGGAATTTCATGTTTATCTGTTGTATATAATTTTTTCTCGTTGTAATTTGAGATCTTCTATCTCCCAGGTCCTTAACCTTAACCTTCCGTCTACAAGAGCGCGTATTTCTCGACTCTTAACATCCGATATTTATCTGGCCAGAGGACGGAAAAGTAGTCCACATCCGTTAGATGCGGAACTTTATCGGCAAACTTAATCCCGTATAAAATTTCCAGACTATCCGCACGCCGAGACGGGTGATCAGTATCGGATTACCCGGCTGTCTGAGGCGCATTACCTTGGAGACTTCGTCTGCAGGATGCCGTATATATACATATATATGTATGTGTACGTGTGTATCGTCTTCTGCATCGCGGCGGCCGCGCGCCAACGCAAAAAGAAACAAACGCGGACGGGAATTCCGCGAAATTGTCGTTCCGCCGGATCCATTGGTTGGCGCCCGTACTCCGGGCACCTCCTACGGCGAAGGTCCGATTTCTTTTCGGGATGCAGCTAAACTTTTACAGGGACGGACTTGGGGGGCCGCAAATAGCACGCAGGCGAAGGGGTACGTTTTTCTCTTTGCCCTTGCGCGAGGTTAAAAATTAGGTAATATACAGCGTGTTTCTAAAACGGGCGGCCAGAATATAGGCGACCAGTGGCGGCTGGTGATAAAGGGCACAGGGGCACGTGCCCAGCCCAAATTTCAATAGAAAATATTTCTTTTGTGTTAATTTACTATAAATTACTGTTACAATAATATCAATTAATTGTATACGACAAACTATTCATATTCTAATTATTATTCCTTTTATACCACAAATAATTATTTTTGTCACACATATATAACAGACTATCGATCGAGCACCGAGCCACCGTACTCTCTTCGAATTCTCTTCGAGCCACCGTAGTTCTCGCATTTCGCGCGCGTGGGCACACAATTTATCAGCCCTCGTTTTTAATCGGGCTTTTTCGGTGACTGGTAAAGTTTGGCGAACGAATCCATTGAACGGGGCACACTTGTTGAGTGACCGTTTTTGTTTATTTTCTTCGCTGAGAAGTGTGTTTTTACTGTTTTTGATTGTGAAACGTTTCAAAATGAATTCGGTGGACTTTTTATTGACTACTTAATAAAGATATTATATACGAGATCCGAACGGAAATTATACGGTTAGGAAGGCCGATACCCGATTTGAATATTTCCAAAACAGACGTAGGAAAATCACGAAATTATTCACGAAATTTTAATAGTAGTGTCTACGACAGATTTAAGTAGTTATGTTGGTGTCCTAAAAGAAACAAACTGTTTTGTTTTATTTGTTTAGTGATGGGTGGCAACCGAAGTGCATGGACTCAAGAAGGGGTGAGTGATTTAAAACATTTAAATGAACGAGCTAAGAAACATGCTAGCTACAATGAAAAACATTTACATAACATCTTAGATTTTAGTGTGTTAAGATAGGTAGACATAAAGCAACAGCTTGATAGTGCTTATCGTGAAAATATAAGACGAAACAATTAAAATGTGGATAAAAACAGACATATTTTAAACCAAATAATTAATTGTATTAAATTTTTGTTAACAATAAGGACAGGCGCGCTGATTTCCTCTACAAGTAACGGTAAGATACCTATATCAATTTTTTTTCACATGTTGCGACCCATTATTTTAATATATTTATATCAATATTCGCGATTAAATATTATTTCAAAAAGCTACCAGATCCCAAAAATTATTCTTGTGAAAGTCTATATTTTTGTATCAGTAAAACGTATTTTTAAAAAATTTCGTCTGCGGCGCCATTGGTAGCTAACGAGTAATCCTACTGACACACCCTGTGCCCCCTCATGTAACACACCCACGAGCCGCCACTGTAGGCGATATATAGAACAAGTAAAATAACGTCGAAAACCGTAATAAAGATCTTTTATAAAACGCTTCCAAAGGAAGTTACACCTCATTAGAACTATGCCCTTCAAGACGTTTTTTCCTAAATTTCTTAAAAAATATTGGACATAAAATCGCGAAAGGCGTTCACATAAAATTTTTGATGCTTTGTAATATGGAATCATAATTATTTGGAAATGGTTATACCGTGAGTGGGAAACGCTAAGGGGCGTTTAAGCGGGGATGAATTTCACTCCAAATTCCTCGCTTTTCATTTTTTACAACTTATGACCAGGTGTTATGAAATTCCATTCATTCTGAAATATATTTCATAAACATTAAAGTTTAGAATTGCAATAAACACTTACAATAACAAGCATCAATAAAGGAGAATATGGCTCTTTCACAATAACAGATCAAAATGACCGTCTCTGAGTTCGATACATTTAACAGCGCGTTTATTAATCTTTAGAGAACGGGAAATATAGTATACTGGCCCAAAAAAAAAGTTCCTCGTCTTTGTTCAAACTAATATACTAAAAAAAAATATGTACTCAAGGGTTCGTATATCGTAATTCTTTGTTTTTCGATCGCCATCTTGAATCCGAATCCATTTTGAATTATAAAAAAATAAAATCAAATACTTAGTCAAAGTGGATGACGCATATTTTTCCATTATGTTTTTCTATCATTTTTCTATTATAAGTTGACATCCTGAATACGCTGTCTTGATTTTATATCCACAATTTTATTTACAATTATATTTATATTTTCCAAATTTTTAGCCTACTTTTTCTCGCTCCACGGGTTCGGAAACATTGTTTTCGGTTAAACGACCATATGGACCAGATAGCCTGTTTATTCAGCTGCAACTTCCTATTTTTAATTGTTTGCTACGTTCATTTGTCGCGGAGATATCCGAAATTGAACGAAAAAGTACCCTTTTATCTTCAACAATCGATATCTCAGCAACCAATGATCATATAGGAAATTGAAGGGCAGTTTCGAAAACTGTAATAAAAGACTATAAAATCCCATCAAGGCATTTAAAAAAAATGTTTTTCCACCTTCAATATCGACTTGAAAAAAGTTGGTAAATCTTGTGTTTGGTAAATCGAATGCGTCTTAGCAAATATTGATAGGGAGCCTAGGACTTTTAGAAATTTTTTCACCTCAATCCCCAATAGCCCTGTAGGTAAATTTTCGATTATTTGTGGCTCTATTGCACGAATAACTCGATTGATGTGTTCCTTCAGTGCGTCAATTGTTTGTGGATCGTTGGAGTAACAACGGTCCTTAACATGTCCCCATAAAAAAGTCCAGTCCAGTGGCGTTAAATCGCAGCTGCGCGATGACCAATTAATGTCTCCAAAACGGTTGATAAGACGGTTACCGAATTTAGTGTGCAAAAGATCGATTGCTTCACGGCTTGTGTGACAGGTCCAAATCGTCCAATCGCGGCCGCAAAAAATCAGTTAACATGTCTCTGTAACGTATTCCATTTACTGTAACGCTGTTACCACCTTCTTTTTGAAGGAAGTACGGACCAATGATGCACAATGATGAACAAAAAATTCAAAAATGAATATTTTGTTAATTCCTTTGTTCAAATCCAAGATAAACTTATGTACTAAAGAAATCTTTTTGGTTTTTTAATTTCGGATGAAGCAATCGTGAGCTATCGCATGGAAACTTTCTTTTGAGGTGACTCGGTTCTCACCGCTACCACTGGTTTGTTTTTTCAATATTTTTTTATGAAAATTTAGCAGAATATTCTTAGAATAATGATTAAGAATGTAAAAAAATATTAATAAACAAGGTACTCTGAAAAAAAAATCACAAAAATATGCTTTTTTGTATCTCAGACCCTTTTCCCCCCTTAAGTTGTTGTGCTCTGTGACGAGTTGAGGTTCTTGGGTTTTCACGCACACTTTGGCAATAGCAACTATTCTTTCAGCTGTGCCCACCGGACGAGCACGTAGATGACTTATATTATCCATAAACATGCCAGTTTCACGAACTTTCCTTAAGAACTTGACTGAGCTACATTTCGACCAAAAATTGTTCTCAATTTTCTCATTGTTTCTGCAAACACACTTTAGATATAATTTTTCAATATTTCCCAACGTTGTTCAAGAGTAAAACGATCCATTTCTTACAGCGGAAGTTAGACACCACATATATGTCACATGTCAAGCGCGTCAGCGTCGGCAATGTAGAAATAACACTCAGTTTAAAAAGAAATCAATAGATGGCCCATCCTTAATGTGAGAACATCGCGAAATTTTGTTAAATTTGGCGAATGCGCTGGGGATTTCGAAAAACTAATTTCGGATATAACTTGAAGCATAAATGTTGTCACATAATAACGTGACTGACAATATTTAAAAACTATCATATTTGTGGTATTTCTTTATCAAATCAGCCACCTCACCTGTCTAACATTGTTTTGTAGCGTTTCATGTCTAGTTCTCTCTGAGCTCGGCCTTTTTGACAAATCCAAGATAGCGACCTCAAAATGGCCATCGTATGCTTAAATAACGGTACACAAGAAACGAAAACACAAAAAAAAGGTAACTAGTTGTCCTGTAGAATAGATACAAAAGTGTATTTACATTTATGATATTAGAAAGAAATCTATGGAGCAATATCAATACTAAATTTTGTTCCAATGCATCAAAACATATTATTTTCATTGATTTTGCCTTTTTCGTTGACCTTTTTAACCTTTTTGCTGTTTTTCGTTTTCTGTGTATCGTTATTTCACACATGATATCCATTTTAGGGTCCACTATCTTGTATTTTTCAACACCGCTACACCTCAGAAAGAACTATCCATAAGATACATGAGTATCTACAAAGTAAACCAAACTGTATTTTTTTTGTTGCTTCAAATTTTGACAACAAATGCCCCATATATAATTGCTCTTTTACAGCATCTATGCAATGCTACTCTGCGAATTTAGTTATGGAGAGATATATTGCGAAATAAATCACTCGCAAATGTTTCTACTTTCATACGCACCACCTGCTAATTATAATTCACGCATTTTTGTTTCTATACTGTTCTATTTAATGTGTTAATAGAAGGAGTGTACAAATGCACCTTAACACATCCATATATACATTTAAACAAATAAAAAACCCTTCAGCTGAATCGATGAGTACCTAATTTTGAAACTTATTATCCTATACATTTACAGTACATAAAACTGCGAAAAATATTATGCATTTCCATAGTTTGGCTTTTGTGATTTTTAATCTGTCTAATTAAGTCGAAAATGTCGATGTTTTTTATCTCTAAACGTTTTTTGCTCGCTCTTTGAGTTTAATCTTTTGAACTACCGAGGCAACTCCTGTGGTCGAAATTAATCAAATACGTTAATTAATAAATCGAAGTGATTAATGCAGCACCGTGATCGCTGCAGCGCGTTATTGACACCATTATAACAAGAGCTCAATTGCGTATAAATATGGTTGATCATATATGATGAAAACGTTATATCTTTTATCATTTTTTTCTGTCTGTTTTAATTATTGTTTGGTTACCTTTTTTGGTTTTGTATATCTTACTTGCATACAATAAAAACAAATATTGCACCTTTTTTTGTAATAAAAAAGTTTTAAACTACTTGATGGTTTTAACAATTTGCTTCTATTAGAAAATTGATAAATCAAATTCATATACAGTGCGCGCCTAAAGTATGGAATAAATTCAGTAAATGTGAAACAAACAATTTTTGGAAAAAATCCTCCAACAGGTCGATTTTGTTTAATAAAAACACACATTTTTGAGGGAACGTCTATTTTCAGATGTCATTTTTTTTTGAGTAATGACGTCATCAACTTATTTTTCAAATGGCAACCCCCATTTTTTTAATTTAATTTGGGAGACACTTTCATTGTTGATTTAACGGTATAAAAATGTTGCCACCTTAAGTAACAACATTTTTGAGTAAATGACAATTGAATGTTACAAAATGAAAAATATATTTTTTCACAATAAATAAACGAAAATTTCTTTAATAAGTAAATACAATTTTAAATTAAGTGTTCGAAATGCCGTCCATCAACTTTTTGGCAATATGCAAGCCTGTGAACAAATTCTTGTACATTCTGAATGACTTCCGGAGTAATGGATTGGAAACGGAGTAATGGAATGGAATGGAAACTTTTGATTTCAAATAACCCCATAAAAAATAATCAAGTGGTGTAAGATCTAGGGATCTCGCGGACCATTATATCGGTCCTCGTCTGCCAATCCACCTCTGAGGAAAGATGACGTCTGAATATTCACGAACTGAGCGCGCATAATGCGGGGGTGCTCCATCTTGCTGAAACCAGAATGATATTTACATTCACACACATTTAATTTCTGCGGATGTTGAGTATGTGCTTTGATGATCCAATGAGGATTCGTCCAAGTCCAATACCTGCAATTTTGACGGTTCACTGTGCCGTTTAGACAAAACATGGCTTTATCGGAAAAAGTGTTTGCTGGTGTAAATTTGGATTTGTTTAACAATGTTTCATCATAGTTTCACAGAATTGCAGTCGCCGGTCGGGGTCGTCTTCGTTGAGGTTTTGCACAAACTGAAATTTGTAGGGATGATAGTTTTCTTTCCTCAGGATACGTAGAACTGTCGTCTGACTAACTTCATTTTCTGAGGTAACTAGTGTAGAGGTACCATGAGGGTTATCTTCCATACTTGACACAATTGATTTTGGTAGATCTTTAACATCACCAGTTTCTCTAAATTTGGACTCAATCTTACTAACTGTGTTCTGTCTTATTTCCACATCCGATGAAAATCAAAATTTCAATTCTTAGTGTCAAGTTAAATGTGCCATATTAAAATTGGAATTTTTATAAATACTAACACGTTACATTAACTTTTCGTACAATTTAATGACAAATCTTCTGATTAACTGAGTAAAAATCATGAATACGTCAAAAAACTTAATCTGATAATTTTTTTGCTTAGCAACGTACTTTTTTTGCTATGTTTTATTTGTGTTCAGTTTTTTCAGAAATCTTCGTTTATTTATTGTGAAAAATATATTTTTCATTTTGTAACATTCAATTCATCTATTCAAAAATTTTGTTATGTAAGGTGGCAACATTTTTATACCGTTAAATCGACAATGAAGGGGTCTCTCAAATTAAATTAAAAAAATGGGGGGGTTGCCATTTGAAAAATAAGTTGATGACGTCATTAATCAAAAACAATTTACATCTGAAAATAGACGTTCTCTCAAAAATGTGTGTTTTTATTAAACAAAATCGACCTGTTCGAGGATTTTTTCCAAAAATTGTTTGTTTCACATTTACTGAATTTATTCCATACTTTAGGCGCGCACTGTATACATATGTTTTTGTGGAAATAGGACTTTAATGGGTTTTTTTATTCACGGTTCGATGATTTTGCGTCTACCAGTGTTATTAATTACTAACAACAATAATTACAATGGTTATTAAAGTGTTTTTTTACCCAAACAGTTTATTAATGCTTGTGCAATTAAATGTCCTTGTATAAAGGCATTTTCTTTTTTTATTAGGAAACTCATAACACGTGCCGCTCGAAATAAAATACATCTTTACCGGGAAACTACGCAAAATATTGGCCAACGCACAGAACAAATTACTCAGCGACCTTAAGTGCCCAAAAATTACGGCGATAATCGTAACAAACGGTAGTAGACCCGAAATAACTGTCACGGGTACGTTTCTTTTAGTTCTTGCTCCCGTTTTTGGTACATAAAAAATTCCCATCAGAGTGGGCACGAGATCGGTCGCCAGTGGCGGCGTTACACGAGAGAGGAAGATTAAAAAAAGTTCCTAAACGATTTTCAATTTTAGTTTTTTATTTTAATTACGTTTTGGGTAATTTGATAAACAATCAATGGTGATGCATAAAAGAGTAAAACATATTTTTTGCCACAATTTCGATGGTTTTCTGTTTGTCTTAAAGTAGTAGGTCACCTATGAGTTAGATAACTAACAACAAGTTAATCTGTCCGAAATTTGAAATGAAAATGGCTCTTATATATAGGAACTACAGTCTAGTACTGTACGACGATATTTTGGAAACTATAGAAAAATTAGCATTCTCGACAATTTGACACCATTTATTTCAGAAATCTGATGAGGTGGTCACATTTAAGATAAAACGTTCAGCACAGTATTGAACACAAAACATTTCATAGGGTGTGTCTGTTTTCAAAGCCATACAGTCCTAAAGGGGCACGTTCTTCTTTTTCTTTAGCTCATGAAATTATTTATGTCATATTTTCATGTAGGTTCACTTATGTACAGAGTGAATTCGTGATAATCTCACCTACCTTTTCTACGTTATTTTCAGGGCTACGAAATTTTTTTTACAGGGATAACTTACTTTTTTTTAAATATCGGAATTTTCTGTCAGAAAAACAATTCAATGAAACATTAATTAAGATAATAAACGTAATTTAATAATCGTAACTTATAACAAACTATGAATAGTTTCTTTTTGTTGTCAAAAATAAATACAAAAATTGCTGACTTCAGTTCCTTTGTTGCTTATATCAATGAGACACATCTCAAGGACTATTAATTTGTTAACATATTTTTGTTGATGATGATTAAATTATATTATTAGTACCTAATGATTAATACATATTTGTCAATTTTGCGACATATTGATTTAAACTTGATGATATGTAAATTGGACAAATGTTGACACACGTCTAAGAAAAAATATAGCAATGTCAGCGCCTGAAAAAAAAATCAACAAAATACATTGAACCTTTTAAATTCAAATAACTCAAACACCGATTTAGACGACCTAAACAACAGTACTTTTTCTCCGTAGAATTGAGCGTTCTTTTAGATTCTCGACTAGTTTTACGCATGGCTCAGCAGATAAAAAAACATATGTTTTAATTTACCTAAATAATACGGTGAAACTAGCGCCCTCTAGGAGCAACGTCAAAATAAGCTTAAAATTCCTAATTCTCACACCAAACAACATAAAGCTACCAAGTTTCAGATTTATATTATCAAAACTTTCTCAATTGTTGAGAAATTTCAGAATAAAACTTTGAACATACTGTATCTCTTAAACCAGCGACATTAGTATAGTAAGGCATATTGAGTTCAATCATAATATTTTGGTGTCTAGTATCTCCAGTTTAGTCTTGTCCCATTCTTTCTGACTCACCCTGTATATGCTACATCGTTGTATCATAAGAACAAGCGGAATTAAACATACAGGAATTCAACAATAATTCAAAGCAGAAAAAACACACAGGGTGTTCCATTAAAAAATAATGTTAACTAAACAACATTTTTATTTCAATTTTTTTGTTAATTTATTATGAAATTTCAAAAAAACATGTTTCACCCCTGTAAAAAATGTTTCCCATAATTCTAAGAATCTTCCCTGTTCAAGCTTAGTCCCCTAAAATTAACACTCCCCTTTATTTCTCTTAACTTTCGATAGAATCGAAAACTTAACAAAACTGCTCTATATTGGTTTTTACAAATTTTTAGAACACTTCAATAATTTAAAAAAAAAACTCAAATTGTAAGGGTGCGAAAGATTTTTTTTAGCAGAACACTGTGTTTTTTTACTTAAAAATAGTATCCATAGTTTTCTGATCACAAAAATATATTAGTATTGTTTGATTACTACAACTGTGTGATTACTACAACATCTTGTTAATTATTCATACAATATAATACATATTTTTGCAAGCTTAATACAGTACCATGAATCAAAATAACTATCAATATAAATTTGTATACAAGCAAGATTAACAGAAACAGTTAATTAAATGCTGAGAGGAAACGACGCCGTTTGTTCAAAAAGTAGATTCATCAGAGAACAAAATTCGCTTATGAAATCCTACGTCATTTAAAACTCTGTTGCTCATCTCCAAACAAAAATCCAAACGTTTGGCTTCATCACTCTCCTCTAAGGTGTGCTTGAATTTTGGTTTAAATGGTAAAATCCGGTTCTGCTTGAAAATTCTCTGTAAATGCGATTTACTTATTTCAGTTTCAATTGCCCTTCTTCTAAGTGATCATCTTGGAGCTTCTCTCACGGAATGGAGGGCAAGAACTGAAGCAGTATCATCTTCATTCAATCATTTTTTTGATATTTTAATGTCTAAAACAGAGCCTGTTTCTAAGAACTTGGTCACCAACTTCTTCGCTCCGACATTAGAAGTGCTAACTTCCGGGTATTTTTCGTTAAATTTATTAATACCAACACGATAGCACTCTTCGCCAGTTCTTCCCTCCTTTCTCTCCTTTCTTTCTTCCCCAGTTCTTCAGTTCTCAATCAACATTATAGCATGTAAATAGTAGCAAAATGACGAAGATTCGATTTGAAGTTATACTGACTTATTAGTTGTCAGCAGTTGTCAGTGATATCTTGCAATGAAATCCGCCTACTAGAATTTTTTTAAAGGATTATAAAATAGTCCAAATTATGAATAAAAATGGTATTATCTCGAGAACCGTTTGAGTTATATAAAAAGTAATTTGCGTTTTGGGGATTTGAAATCAAGCAGGGCAAATCATCAATAGTGACTTTTTCTGAGAAATCAAAAACACAACATTTTTTCCTCTTTTAAACCCGATTCGGGGACATACTGATTTTTTGCACCCTTGCAATTGAAGAAGTTTTTTTTTTATTTTTTAAGTAATTTAACTCATCAATGACCGTGTAAAAGCTTTTTTTTATTTTTCCAGTCAACGAACATTAAGCGAAATAAAAGAGGTGTCAATTTTAGGGGAGCTAACCCGGTACATACGGGGTTCTATTGATAAAAAACAAAAAAAATGACCATTTTTACATTTTGAACCACTCATCGTGTTCGCCGCCCCTGCCAGACCAGGAAACTCTGCCGCCGCCGCCGCCGCCGCCGCAGTCCCTTTCACGCGTCATTAGCGTCAGAATTTTTAGATTTGAGCGAAAAATTGAGAAACACTTTATCTTGCTTTCGCTACAATGACTTTTAATACGGGCCCACGACGTCGAACATAAATCGGAACGTATCAGGAGCAGCACGCGAGTGCGGCCGACACGCGGCGGCGGCGGCGGGTCAATGGGCCGCCTCCCGCGCCCCCGGCCCGCTCCGGGGACCGCAGACTGCATCTCTGGCTCCGGGCCAATCGCCCGATACGGTTATCTCTCCGATGAACAGCGATAATCCGCATATTTGACATAGCCACGGACTGCCTGCGTCGGATTGCGGGCCATTGTTGGCGTTGAGTCGATCGCGTGCAGTTTTCCTGCGATTTTCCGTTAGGATTCGTACGAATAGTTTACCAACGTGCACAGGACAACTGATGAAGAACGCCAAATCTTCGATAACATTTCATAAACAAACAAAAATACCCCTAAAAATCCCCCGGTTCTAGAAAACTGGCCATACTACCAGAAGGCAACATCCAAACACCTGTTTCTCAGACCTGGATGAGCCTCAAGAAACAGCTTTTCTGCGCCTTTTCAAGGCCTCTTTCATGAAAACCATATAATAAATCGATATGGTTTTTTTACATTTTTTGCAAGTATGTATTTAACATGGAAAATAAATGCGTCAAAGGATATCTCAATATTTTTTTATACATATGTGTATAGGGTGATAAATTGAGTCACATTTTTTTAACAGCGTGTAGAACTATTTAAATCAAACATTTTTTCCAAATATAAGCATCTACAATATTCAGGTGTGTAAATTAAGTAATGACACAGGTTTTTTTTTTTTATTTTTTTATTCGAATAGAATTACAATTCAGTATTGTCTCCTTCAAAATAATTTCCTTGGGAAGCCATACAGCGCTGGAGACGGTTCTTCCATTCCTCATAGCAGTGCTGGAACTCATATACTGGAATAGCCTTCAGCTGGTCGGTTACAGCCGTTTGAATGTTTTCTATGGCCCCAAAATGACATCACTTGAGGTGATTTTTCAATCTTAGGAAGAGAAAAAAAGTCACAAGGACTCAAGCCAGGTGAATAAGGAATCTGAGGAACCACAGGAATGTTTTTACTGGCTAAAAACTCGTTTACTGAAATGGCTGTGTGACAAGGCGCATTGTTGTGATGCAACCTCCAGCTGTTCTTGATGTTTGGTCTCACATGCATGACCCTTTTCGAAGTTTTTCAAGAACCTCTCTGTAAAAGTGTTGACTTACTGTTTGGCCTGGAGGCACAATCTCTTTATGGACAATTCCCTGGCTATCAAAGAAGCAAGTCAGCATGCATTTGATTGATCTTCGACTTGCTCATTCTTGCTTTTTTGGGTCTTGGAGAGCTTGAAGTGTGCCATTCCTAGCGTTGGCGCTTAGTTTCCGGGTCGTACTCAAACACCCAAGTCTCATCACCAGTTCCATAGATTGGGGATCTCTTTCAGTCGATTCCAAAAAGTCAAGACACATTTCTCTCCTGATGTTATTTTGTTCCTGCGAAAGGTTTTTTGCAACCATTTTTGTGCAGATTTTTTCTCATCCCGAATTCCTTAGTCAAAATCCGATGAACAATGGTGTGATTCAAATTTATCTCTTCCCAGATCATCCTTGTCGTTAACCGACGATCTGAACGCACAATATCCCGTATTCTATCGACATTTTCATCGGATATTGAAGATGAAGGCCTTCCGCTGCGTGGTTCATCTTCAATCGACTCTCTTCATTTTGAGAATACCTTAAACCACCGGAAAACCTGCTCTTGAAAAATTCAACACTGTCTCCGTAGGCGTGTTGAAGTTTTGCAAAAGTATCCGTTGCGCTGTCCAAGTCTGGAGCAAAACCTGATGGCACACCGTTGCTCAAAATTAATGTCACTCATTTTTAAAACGCACTAGAAAAGAACAGGTACGAAAAGAGTCACAAAGAACAAACAAGTGGCTCAAACAAGTTCAAACTTGTACTAAAGGTTCATTACATATTAACCTACCGCCCTTCCAAGTCCCGTCTCCGCAGTGTTGCTAGAACGGGAGCTACGTTGCATTATTTAATTAATTTACACACCTCATAATTCCCCTTAACAAAAAAAACGTACAATCATTCACTTACCGTTTTATCCTCTTATTGCCTTTTTGATATAAAAAGTAAAGTGTGATCAGTGACATAATAAATTTAAAAAACATTTGTAGCAAACAGCTGGATTTAATAAAACGTTTTCGAAATAATTCCAGTCTAATTTATGTGAAAAGTTGGCAGAGCTCGAGGGTAATTACTGATGAGGCGTTTATTAATATTTAATTAATATATTTCACGAAGTGCGTTTTTGATATTATTTAAATCGTTTTTTGTCGCGAGTAAGCTGTGTAGCTCTTTAGGGGCGTGCAGTTATTGACATATTAAATGTACCGTTTTCGAATAATACAGCATAAAAATGAATTCAACCCCTTTCAGTATAAACTAGAATTTGTGTCTACTGGTTAAACCAGAACAATTTAGTAGCGCCATTTGTAGAATTCCATAGCTTATTGTGTAAAAAAGAAATCCCAATTTTATTTCTCTTATAATATCACTAGCGACCCGCCCCGGCTTCGCCCGGTTTACGACATCACATTAGAAAACTCTAAAATTATCAGTGTTTCTCTATTATATTATGCATGTATAGGTAGTAGATAGATAGATAGGGACAGACAGCGGGAAGCGACTTTGTTACTATGTTATGATGTACCTATCGACCTATACGACAGCCCCACAATCAAATGGAACTGCTATGGAGACAACTGTATCCCTATGTAATTTTCGACGCTGAAGCCGATTCCGAAGTCAAAAAAAATCGTACACCCCCAAAATCAACCTCTAGAGCTAAAAAGCACTCCCTAAACAGGATAAAAATGACAACACTTCACCAATAGTCTTAAATTTCAATAATTCTAATTAAATGTAAACATTCAAGTATATAACGCAGAAATACAGAGTTAACACTACTTTCTTACTTTCTTTCAATACTTGCATTGCATCAAAGTCATTCAGTGACATCCCCATGAGAGGGTGAAAATTACTCACATAACAAGAAATTCAAAAAAATAGTTGCAGTACCTTTTGGAAAAGCTCAAAACATGCATTTTCTTATTTAAGAAGAATCATTGACAACGTACTTGAAAACTACCCATATTATGAAGGAGCAAAAATTTACCGGTAGTCTTAATTCAATTAAATGTATTCTTTATTTTTGTAATATCTTTTGGATTTGTTTTCAAATGATCTTCTGACCGACTGCCGTCCAACCCAAAACAGATACTGGTTGGTCTAAAAACAAATTCATCGGACTAAGATGCGATAAACGAATTTTCGCTTTGTAAAATTTTCATTACAAGGGCCGAGTAAAAAAAATCATTTAGTTTGTCAACCGCTGCACGACAGACGGCACTAATTCCAATTTTAGTGGACCGGTTCGAAATAATTAATACCGTTTAAATAAAAACCTCAACGGGCGGATTGTTTTTTACAAATTAAATTGGGTTTATGAAAATTTAAAGGGCAATAAATTGCGGTCCGTCATAAATAGCGCATTCCTATTGGCCAGATATCGCCACCTCATACGCGGGCATCCGACTATCTACCAATAAAAATAATATATAGTTAAATAGTGCCTAAAGGGGTGTCATAAAATTGCCCGTCATATGAAATTTTACACATTGTACGGGATCTAAAGCGTGTAAAGCGTAAAATTTATATTTTTACTACCAAAATAAAATACTACAGCACCGGCTAAATGACAAATGCATGCATAATACGCATACAGTGCGACCTCTTTAATCCGAACACCACATAATAATAACACAGACCAGCAAGGATATTTTTTTGAACCCTTATAGGTGAATCTGAAGGTTTTTGCATGCTGAACATATTACCGTCGTCCAATTTACCCTATCACGTCACAATGTTCGGAAAACCTAACCTAAATCTGTACAAAAAACGTTATTTGGCCCATATCGAGGCCTTCATAGCTCAGCAACGAAACGAGATTGGGTAAAATGGACTCGACCATCGTATTCAGTAAATCAAAACCTACAAAAATCAATAGTAAACATAAAAAAAAACATTACTACTATAGATGGTGCAATTATTATTTTATTTAAGTGATTTCACAAGAATTTCCAGAATCTATGTTCCGGAAACGTAGAAAGAATTCACAATTAAATAGGCTAATCCAAAGGATTTTGACCTGCTGAACACAATGCCGTTATTTGTTTTTCTCCGTGAAGTTAGAATTATGAAAAAACATAATTTAAAATTGATATGAAGCAAGTCTTTTCTTATTTATTGGTCAGTACTAGTGAATATTTATAGTAGTATAATTGACGTTCCCTCATGTTGTTGAAAGTATTCACCATTATAGTGAATACCTATAGTAGTACGCGTATAATAGTGAATACTTTCAACAACATGAGGTAACGGCAATGGGTAACTCCTTGTCACCTTTCATTGCAAATATTTTTATGAAAAAAAGCATCCAACTCTGTTTGTTACAGTTGGATGCTTGGATGAAAGTTTAGAAATCATTAAGTGTAACAGTAGTATGAATAAGGACAATGGTCCAATACCCACCAGTCCATTGTTTGCTCTGATAAACAAAGACAGTTACGGTTCAGTGAACCGTGGCAACAAAGTCAGTATAAATAGTGCAAGTGTGTAGGCTAGATTTTAGTTTTAATCTTCTCCTGAAGATGCCAACTTAGTTGGCGAAACGCGCGTCGAGAAAAGTGTAGTAGTTCGGTGTTTCGTGGAAAACGTCGTTTTTTTTTTAATTAAAAAAAAACAAAAAAATTATTTTTTGATTTCTACAAAATTTTGGATAAAGAGCTTCAGACAACTCCAAATAACCGTTCAAAGTAAACTTTTTCCGTAAAAAAATGTTTTGCAATATTTTACGTGAGCCATGTGTTCGTTAAATCTAATTAAAAATAGATATCTTTGTTTGTCCAAAATTGCGTGAAAAAATATAGCGTCCAGTCGAACGGTGACAGAGAGACATGCTCCAGGGGGGAGGTACTTCTTCGTTGGCGCACCCTGTATACGCCACATCTCACGTGAGAACCGCCTCTACTAATAAGCGTTACGGGTGATTTAGCGAGACGGTGTGCGTTATCACTCGAAGACGAGGCGCAGGTACGTCGGCGGCCCCCTTTACGCGACAATATCGTGCTGGCATCTCCTTATTTTGCCCCCCGTCCATGTTTACGCCGCCCCGCCCGACCCCCTCGTAAAACTAAATTAGATTAGGCCGGGGCACGTAAAGATTAAACGCGGCGCGTAAAGAAAAAACGCGTAAGCACCGGTAAACGTGTCGATTACAATAAAATTACCGCGAGATATATCTAGGGGCGGGTACTTACCCTTAACAAGTCGGAAAAAAACGATTTCAATTCGCAGTAAACGTCGCGGTGTAACGTAACTATATATTAAGCGTTCCCCCCGTGATTTCCGCGTTCTTTTTTGTCACGTGATCCGGCATTATAGGTAAAACAACTTAAGCGTTACGCTCCCTGGTGGTCGCCCAACAAACTAATAATTTGGCCATCATTTATTCAAACGTCCTTTTGAGTGCCATTGTGTTTTGAAAATTTTCCGTTCATATTTGTGTCGTATTCATTAATCACTATTGTTGTGTACCTCGGTGTTCGTCCTGGATTAAGAGGGATCGCCAATTAAGTTTTCGGCTCAACTTCGGTTTAGAAAGATGGATAAATTTAGGGGTCGTATATATTTTTCGACAGAGGAATGTCCCCCGAGTATAGTGGCACAATTTTTTTTTTTTCAGGGAATGACCCCTAAAAAAAGTTATGAATTTTTTTATATTCCATGTTAAATCTATCGGAACTTTTATTTAGCAATAGTAATCATAGATGGCGATACTAGAAATTCCTGCGCATGCACAAATATGTTAGGAAGGTGAAAGATAGCGTCTGTCTTGGACCAAATACCTGATATTTGATATATTTCAGTTGTATCTCATTTATTAAATTTATACAGGATAAAGGTTAGGTTAGGTTAGGTTATATTATGTTAGAATAAGTCATGCATATCTTCTATATATCGTGTTAGGTTATGTTGGGTTCGGTTAATATTGTAGTTTCTTGACGCCATCTAAGATATACAGTGCGTCCATAAAGTGACGCATAAATTCATTATTAGCTAAATGAACAATATTATTGAAAATTCCCGAGACAGGTCAATTTTTGATTGCGATTTACTATTTTGTCACATAATAATTTAATATACAGGGTGTCCCACCTTCGAGTAATGACGCCACCACCGATTTTTTTAAATGGAATACTACATTTTTTTTTCAAGTTTCGGATGACCCTGGCCGAGCTGAGTCCAAAAATGTATCACAAGTTGCTTCTATCTATTACAGGGTGGACAACAATACATAAAGTGTTTATGAAAAATTTCATTAGAAAGTTATACGTTTCTGTATTTTTAGAAAAGTCACAATAAATGCTCAAATTGTTCTCCGTTGACTGCTAAACAATGACCGAATCGGGCAATACATTCGCTTCTGACATTTTGTAACATAGCAGGTGTTATGTTTAACGTTTCTTGCCTGATTCGATCTTTGAGCTCACGGATGTTCTCGGGTCTATTAGTATAAACTTTAGATTTCAAATAACCCCATAAAAAGAAATCTAGTGGAGTAAGATCAGGTGATCTAGGGGGCCATTCCACTGATCCTCTTCTTCCTATCCACCGATCTGGAAAGGTTCTGTGTAAAAACTCGCGCACAGCTATAGCAAAATGTGGTGGTGCACCATCCTGTTGAAACCAAATTCTGCCGTCTAAAGTATTGGCTATTTCAATATCAGGAAATAGCCGGGTCAAGTCAGGAATTAATGTATATTGTAAAAAATTCAGATACAATGCTCCTGTCAAATTTTCATCAAAAAAAGTATGGACCAACAATTCTATTTCTCACAATACCAGCCCACACATTGACCTTTTGTGGATGTTGCGTATGGTATTCTTGCATCCAGTGTGGATTTTCCTGAGACCAGTAGCGGGTGTTTTGCCGATTAACATGCCCGTTCAAAAAAAACGTTGCCTCGTCAGAAAATAAAATATTAGCAATGAAACCGTTATTTTGATTATTGTGGTCCATCATGTACTCGCAGAATTCAGTTCTTCGGTCAAAGTCGTCTTCAGCCAATTCATGGATGAGGCGTACTCTATAGGGATGGTATTTTACCTTTTTAAAAATATTCGATACTGAAGACTTTCCAATATTCAAATCCCTAGATACTTGCCGTACTGTACAATGTGGATTTTCTAGTGCCGACAAAATTACGTCTTGTTGAACATTTTCATTAATTTTAGGTCTACCTTGCCTTGGTGCATCCCTCACGTGTCCTAATTCTCTGTATTTTCGCTCTATTCTGCTTACTGTAGATTGTGAAACAGGTTCACGATCTGGGTGCATTTCATGGAATAATCTACACACCTCTTGTTGAGTCCGCATTCTGTCGCCAACACCAATCATCATTAGAATTTCAATCCTATCCCTTTCATTTAAAGGCATTTTCAACAAAACGTTTTAAATAAATTAGATTTAGGTTTCACTTAAAGTACCTACTTTGAAGCGTTAACAATACAAAAGTGAACTAAATAGCCGTTTTTAATATGGCAAAAAATGACAATGACAATCAAAAAACAAATGACAAAAAAATAACGAACCACGTATCGCGCCTCGCGTCATTCGCGCGTCTTGTCCAAACTGGTGTTTATTAAAGTAGTTGTATTTTTGTATCACAATAACGTTAATTTAATTTTTTTTAGTGCGTTTAATCAGCAATACATAATTTGTAATTTTTGTACTGTTGTCCACCCTGTAATAGATAGAAGCAACTTGTGATACATTTTTGGACTCAGCTCGGCCAGGGTCATCCGAAAATTGAAAAAAAATGTAGTGTTCCATTTAAAAAAAATCGGTGGTGGCGTCATTACTCGAAGGTGGGACACCCTGTATATTAAATTAGTATGTGACAAAATAGTAAATCGCAATCAAAAATTGACCTGTCTCGGGAATTTTCAATAATATTGTTCATTTAGCTAATAATGAATTTATGCGTCACTTTATGGACGCACTGTATATGGCCAAGTAAAATTTCCAACACTCTTAACATGGGATATAAAAAAAATCATCTTTTTTGATAGGTTAGGTTAGGTTATATTATGTTATTGTGTCATGCATATGTCCTAGGTATATATCTTGTTAGGTTATGTTGGGTTCGGTCAATAGTGTAGTTTCTTGAAGCCATCTGTGATATGTGTATACTGCCAAATAAAAGTTCCAACACACTTAACATGGGATATAAAAAAATTCATAACTTTTTTAATACGTTAGCTTAGGTTATATTATGTTATTGTAAGTCATGCATATCTCCTATATATCTCCTATATATTTAAATTAGGTTGGTTTAGGTACATATTGTAGTTTCTTGGCGCCATCTATGACATATATTTGCTAAGTAAAAGTTCCCATAAACTTAACATGGGATATAAAAAAATTCATAACTTTTTTAGGGGTCGTTTCCTAAAAAATTTGTTGTACCTCTGTACTCATGGGACTGTCCTCTACCGAAATATATATACGACCGCTAAATTTGTTCATCTTTCTAAACCGAAGTCTTACCAAGTTTTAATATATTTCCTGAACAAGGAAAGCATCAAGTTTCCCTGGTAAATAAGTTTGGTCAAAAGGAACGTATAGACAGACGCAACGCTTGGATATTAAAACTGAGTATAGGAAAACCCATCAGTAAATTTATGAAAGTGTGTTCTCTTCATTTTGCTGAGGAGGATTACTTTTATCCATGTAAGTTTTGGTATTGTTAAGGTTAATGTGAAGATATTTATAATTATTATTGCCTGTTTCAACAAAGGATTAAAAAAAGCGGAAGATACTGAAAAAAATTGCAGTACCTTCAAATTCATGAATTCACGAATGACCTGCATTCAGGACATGTTCATCCCCATATACACATTTTGAAATTACAGTGCCATCTAAATAATCCATATATTTCAAGGCATTCAATCTAATCCTGGAGTGGGTACTGGAATCTTCGGCGTAGAAATAAAAAACTGGACGTTTTCCAGTTTTTTATTCAATCTAATGTCTGCCATTATACTTAAAAATGTTTTCAATAAAAATATTGAATACCTTGAAGCATTTATACAAATTTTTCAAAATAAACCGACCCAACCTAAAAATGTATCTTCCATAGGTATCTTCTATCAATCTAAAAATCAAAAGAAAACCACTGCAATTATGCAAACAACTTGGAAACAGTAAACCTTGATCACAAAAAGGTCTTTTTAGGCAGTAAATAATCAAATACTATACATAAATAACAAATTAAAGCGGCAACTTGAATATAAAACGCATTAAAAGCAATATAAAAATAAACTTGACAACTGTTTGTAAAAGTGCATCATTTACCAATAAAAAATTCTTGAATTTTTACGCAAAAATTTTGCAGTTCAGGCGCCATTTTGAACGCATAAGGGAAAAAATCGATCTTTAAACCACGTATACTTAAAGTTCAAACATTTATTCCACCGGTTAGTGAGGTTCCAGGTCCATTGCAGACCGCAAATTCCTTGAAAATTTGATTTAAAAAAAATGTGCAAAAAAACGTGTTTTTTTTTAAACTGCATTTTTTCATGATTAATAATTTTTTGGAGGAATTTCATGGACACCGTCGGAAAGGGCACGTCTTAAACTTCAAAAAATATGTCCCCGTCAAACTTTTCTGTCGCAAATTGTATTATTTATAAGGCGCTGAAGAAGCTATGAAGATGAAGAAGAAGAACGATGTACCGGGAGTGGCGTTTTCGGCCGAAACGGGTTAAGTAGGTGGGGCTTGATTGTCCTACCAAACGTCCCAAACCCGGAATTAAGCTTCACTTGTGCTCTGGTCTGTGTTTTAACTCAATTCCAGTTTTTTTTTTTTTGAGGATTGTCAACCGTTCGTATTTGTCGCACGCCACTGTCCGTCCACCCGGGCACCCTTAACCCCCGCCCCGCCCCGGTCACACATCACGAGACTTCTCAGCGAGGCCATAAAGTCCGGGTCGTATTAATTAAATCTGTTGTATTAATTTATTGCGGGCCGGTGCTAATTTTCATCTCGTAAACATTTTTATGGCCGACCAGGCGTGGGGCAAGAGGAGGGGGCGGGAAAGCGGAACACGGGGGAGAGGAGGGGGAGCATTAATCGGCGCCTTCGCGTTAAATATGCGTTAACCGAGCGCAATTTACCTCACCTATATTACGAACGGCCTCGGTCATTATTATAGATCGGATTTCGGTATTACGCGACTCCGGTTACAGGGACGGATCCAGGACGCACCAAGGCAGAATACACTTACGACGTACGCTTCCTTCAACAAGTACAATAACAGAAAGTAAATTATATTTAAATAATAAGTCTAATAATAAAAAAACTAATCCGTTATAATATGACTCGTAAAAAGTTGATAGCATCAGATGTGTTTCACACCACCCTTTTCAACATAAAATGGCAAGTTTTAATTTTCTAATTCACCGTTTGTTAAATTTCCCCCTCAGTATAGAGAGGTTTGAACATGAGAAAAAAAAATAATTAAGAATAACGGTTACTCAGCCCATTTAATAGATGTTAATAAGGAAGCATACATTTAAGAGAACCCTGTAGAATTCTCCGAATTTTCGTAGAGATACTGACAATTCGAAATTTTTTTCGTTACCATATGAACCTAAATTCACCCGCGGACTAGATGAAATTTTTAAAAATATTAATATCAATGTGGTTTATAATTCTAAAAATAAACTACAGACGCTTTTGGGTAACCCCAAAGACAAAATCGACAATAACGAAAAGTCAGGAATATACGAAATAAGTTGTAAAGATTGTGATCAAAAGTATATTGGGCAAACAAAAAGATCTATTTTGACTAGATTTAAAGAACACATGGCTCATTTGAAATATGGCAGAATGGAATAATCTTGTGTTGCCCAACACGCTTTTGACAACAACCATTCGATACACATAAATAATTTAAAATTAATTGGAAATGTAAGAAAAAGTAGACAGTTGGATGCTTTTGAAAGTTTAGAAATCATTAAGTGTAACAGTAGTATGAATAAGGACAATGGACCGATACCCACCAGTCCACTGTTTGCTCTGATAAACAAAGACAGATGTTACGGTTCAGTGAACCGTGGCGACAAATTTAGTATACCTAAATAGTGCAAGTGTGTAGGTTAGAATTTAGTTTTAATCTTCTCCTGAAGATTCCAACTTAGTTGGCGAAACGCGCGTCGAGAAAAGTATAGTAGTTCGGTGTTTCGTGGAAAACGTCCACTTTTTTGTTTCTACGCCGAAGGTTCCAGTACCCACTCTAGGATCGTTGAACGACGTTGTGGTGAAAAAAATACGTTTACATTTTGAGAAAAAATCTACCGATGTAAAACCAATTAAAACACTCTGAACCTGATTAACCTGAGTCATTTATTACGCGTTGTAAAAATATTTTCAAATACCGTCTAACTCAGAAACACCCCTGGAAATATCAACAATAGTTTGTTTTCATTCGTTTCGTATCAGAAACGTCCACGAGATATTCCCTCAGGTGTATCTGTCACCGTTCATAGTGCAGACACATACAATCATAACATAGTATAAAACAAAGTCGCTCGTAAACCGTGCGAAGCCGGGGGGCGGATCGCTAGTGAAATATAAAATGAAATTATATTTTTACTCAAAACTCAATCTTACATTGTTATCAGAATCGGGGGTACTTTTTTAGGAGGTGTCAACCCCAGACTTTTTTTCCTGATCAACGACCTCCAAAAAGCAAAGACTAGTAAGTTTCGTTGCAATTTAAGAATTATTGTATAGCCTATGGAGAGCGTCTTGTATAAGATTTTCCGGCGCTCCAAAGGTTAATCGATACACCTTCACAAATTTGTTTTAATGTGATATAATCTGAAACTTTCTGTAACACACTCTCGAAATTTTCTAAAACGCGATCGTATTTTGCATCATCTATAGTTAGTGCGTAACATCGTATCTACTTCGTCCACTATTTCCAGTGGATCACTTACGACAACTCCCTATTTTGAATTTTTTCAATTGCGTCGCGTAATCCTTTATAGTTATCATAACATAGTATAAAACAAAGTCGCTTCCCGCTGTCTGTCCCTATATATCTATCTATCTACTACCTATGTATGCTTAGATCTTTAAAACTACGCAACGGATTTTGATGCGGTTTTTTTTTAATAGATAGAGTGATTCAAGAGGAAGGTTTATATGCATAATACGTGCATAATATAGTAGAGAAACACTGATAATTTTAGAGGTTTCTAATGTGATGTAAATAAACACATTTTTTTGCGCTTACATTGCAAACGCTGGCTGAACCCTACGAGATAGATCAAAATAATGTACTACAGTATTGTACACCTTAAAAAAGGTCTACAAAAAAGTCCGTTATCCTCTTAGGGATAACCCACAATAACCATTTTTTATATTTCCGTGCGAAGCCGGGGCGGGTCGCTAGTTACGAATAATTTGTAAATATATTTGATTTACTTTTTTAAGTCGAGTCCGGCCCTGGAACGCAATACTCGTATCCGGTGCCGCATTATTGCCGTCTTCGTAAGATATTTGTTTGCGTCGCCTTTATATCGTATTTATCGAAATTATTATGGGCGGCCGTGGAGCCCATTATGGGCGTTTATTAGGCCATTACGTCTGTCGAACAGGTTTCGAGTGCTCCTTTCGATTTGGGAAGGGGGCGCTTCTTCCTCTTCGGGGGTTGAAATTTGTGGCTGTTTTTGCTTCTCGATTAATCTCAAACAAGAGCACTAAATACGAGATTGTTTTTCCTTCATGATACGAAATTTATATCAATCGATATTTTTTTTAAATACGCATCCAAGATCTGATGTTATTTTACCATAATCCTGAAAATATATATATAGGGTGACTGACATCCCCCCTCCTCCCTTTTTTGTCACCGCTAATATTTACAATTAAAAATTGTGAAAGAAATAACACTATTGCATTTTGAGTAAATTGAAACTTGATCGTAAATTCGCAGAGCTATTTATATTTTAACCCTTTCAGGGGCAGTGGAACATATATGTCCCACCTTTTTTTTTACTCGTTTTTTTTCATATTTCTGATACCTTTTGCCCTATCTATAGGTACAAACGTATTTTTTTAGACTCTTGGGTACCTAATTTATAAAATTTTGGCGTAAAATTGCAATAATTTTTATTTAAATACTCGTTAAAACAATTAACATGAAAAAATGCTGTTTTTCTGCTGAAAAATCAGTTTCTCGGTAACGCATATGGCTACAGATCTGAATTTTTTTTACGTATTCTCCATATATAGGTTTATAACATCTATAGTTTTTCAAAATTTTTCGTTGCTCAGTTTTTTCAAAAAAAAATCTTAAAATTGCAAAAATCTCAAAATTTTCCATTTTTCCATTTTTTTTTATTTATTTTTTTATTATTTACCTATTTATATTAACGTTCACATTAAAATGTTTATTGAATTAAATAATTATAAAATATATCTATTGATGTTAAATTTGTAATAACTGTTTATAAAAACTATATGACTCTTGTATCATGTTAGATATAAATGTGTTGGTGCTGTCACAAGCACAAGAGCTGCAGTAAAAAATATTTTTTATAAAAGTCTTTTTTTATTATCTTTAAATTGTTTTCATAAAATATTATTTCCTGTCAAAATTTTGTCTGCCAGATTGGATCCGCCATTTTGAATTTTGAAAATCTGACTTCGGATCAGCGACCCCAAAAACCCTAGTAGTCACTCTTATTTTTATAATAAGTGTTAAGGAAAAATGTGCCCCTGAAAGGGTTAATTATTTATAAGCTAAAAAAAAAGTTTATAATATTAAAAAAATTCCCTAGGATCTCTTAATGAACAGATTTTAAATTTTCAAAAAATGTTTGGAAGTTGGGACCCTCTTTTATAGGCAAAAAAAAGCTTTCAGTTTACTTTTATAGGCAAAAAAAGCGTTAAGTTTATCGCGTTTATTTTTTCGCAAAGGGCTGGATGAAATTTGGTTTTATAAGCCATGAACTGGAGGTTCATTCAACGAATCCAATCCAACCATCCAACCAATTATTGCGATTTTTGCAAAAATATAAAGCATTTTTTAACTTCTAACCACGCCTGTGTAAAATTTAATAACAAAACTAAATACTGTCTTCAGTTTTTCTCTAAAATGTTTCACGAGTTATCTAGAAGAAGACAAAAAACAAAACAAATGAGATTTTAGAGGGTTTTTTTTACATTTTTTTAAAAACAAACGTTCCACAACTGGTTCAACTAGAGAGGTATATCAGAGGTATGGCAATAGAAATTAGGGATCACACGAAAACATTCCAACCCAGAACAGATATCGCTCGGTCTATTTGGCGGCTAACCATTTTCGATCGCGCTTTTTGGAAATTTACTTCTTAATTACAAGGGAATTTCGCGTAACTCCCTCTAAGCGCGCGACTCCAGCGTCCGATCCCTTCGCAAACACCGCAATCTCGCATTTTCGCCGCGAAATACGACCGAGTCAAACGCGCGTACGCAATCGGTCCCTTAAATAAGCGCCGCAGCATTTCTCTATTCAATTAATCCGGGCGGCGGCGGCGTTTCCCTCCCCCGGCCCGGGATATTGTAGTTAGCGGCGTTCGGGCCGCCCCCGCACCCCCACAACGTCCCCCTCATAAAGTCAACATGTTAATACGGCGAGAAACTAACGCTCATTACAGAACAAATAGTTGCTCGTGAAAACTTCATCCTATCGACATAACTAACTCCGGTTAGTCGACGTTTATTTCGCTCGGGTACGGCAAGGCACATTGGGAATTAATCTTGGCGGAAGGGAAGAGCGAGCGTCGAAATCGGCGAGGACGGTGGGGAAAGAGACCACGCTGAACCGAAATTCAAGAGCAGATACGGTAAAAATGTATGTACAGGACGACCCAGTTTATTTTCTGTGTCCCGATTTGGGTGACATTTGGGCTAAAAAAAATTAACTGCAGAACTTTCCAAGGAATCTGCATTTGGCCTCGGGATTGTTATACAGAGTGTTGCTAAAAAGATCATTAAAAAAGTGTCTTCTGATTAATTCGAATATGAGTGCGAAGTATTATTAAAGAAAATACAAGTGTCTGTTCCGTTATATCGCATGGTTTCACCGGAAGTGACTTACCTTCTTCGGTTTTTTGAGTCACCCTGTATATTTCGGTTTTTTGAGTCACCCTGTATATTTCGATTTTTTGTTTCTTTTAAATTCTTTTCGTCGCCCTTAATCTACAGATATTTAGTTTTAGGTAGGTATAAAATAGTTTCTCATTAGGTATATAATTTAATTTAACTATACGAGGTGTGGCTATTAAATAACCGAACTAACGCTGCTACGGTCGGACGCGTCCAAGTGCAAACTCAAGCGACAACAAGCTTGAAGCTCTGGCTGAATGCACTATTAATAACAAATGCTGTCATTCCGTCGTTCTGAAGCGTAGCGGACACATGCTGTTATTATAAGCATATTATTTTATTCAAAGTGACAATCTTCTAGTTTTTTGAAATACCAAAATCTTCGAAATCATTTAGTGGTTCGAATATTCGAACAGATCGATGTTTTAATCCTTTCGATCTCCTTTTACATCGAAAAATCAAAAGTCTTCAAAAAGTTTCAATGATAGATTTAGTGGAACTTCATTTACCAGTTACGGACGAATCCCTTACACAAAAAATATGTAGTGATTGCCGTATTAAAGTTTCTAAATTAAAGAAAAATCCCGAGAAAAGTTCAGAAGTAAGTTACACTTTTTCTTGCAAATTTCTGTACTACAATACTATACACTGAGAAAAAAATACCATTTTTAAATACCAAAAATACGCAGAAGTACTTTAATAGAAAGTACCATTTCAACTGGTAACCAGTATTATTTAATTAGTACTAATTACTATTTATGTGGTACTGATTACCATTTAAAATGGGATTTTCTACAACTTAATCACTTCTGTGTTTTTTTACCATTGATAGTTTTTACTGCTATTTTTTCTCAGTGTGTAATACTAAGCCTACAATTCCCTACAGTCAAAGGAATAAATTGTAATACTACATGCTTACTGAACTATGTACGTATTATATTGTTTTTAGAATGAAGAGAACAATGATGAAATATTGTAATCCCTTAGTTTCAAGGTTTGAAATAAAACTTCAGAGTTTCAAAAAAAAAACATGAAAGTTTCAAATGAAACTGCTTTCATTCGCATTAAATTCATTAAATTTTATCCTTAAATATCATTAGCTTTCAAACTGCAACACAAAACATAATTATAAACAGGCGAGATCGTCTTAATTCTCTGCCGCCAGCGGAGCGCGCTGCAAGACTTGCGCTCAAAAATATTTAATAACAATGGTTTGAAAAATAACACTATCTTTATTTTTACAGTATTTGTAGATAAAATTACGGAGAAGATAATATTATTTTTTGCAATTCATTTAACTTGGGGGGCGGGTATGAAAAAACAATTTAAACAATTAAATTATTATCAACTTTTTTTTGTTTAGAAAAAAAAAATATTTTATATTCCCTGAAAGTGTAGGTAACTAAATAGCGAATAAAAAAACCCGACACGAATCCGATTATTACAACTGCAGATAATACATTTCAAACAGGAAGAGATTTATTAAAATGTAGCAAATTATCGAAACTTCATACATTAATATTTCCGAAATATTTTTTTTTTGAGATAAATCCTGAATTACTTGTCGATTAATATTACATACACATTATCTTATTTTAAGAAGTCAAATTTTTTTGTTCCGAAATCCGTGCGATTTGTAAAAGAATGACCCATATTCATGATGGCAATAAACAACTGGAACTAGTGTTTTCTTGAACAATAACAATGAACTTAAATAGAATGAACATTTATTAACAGTACGATCCAAATTTTTTTTCAACTATAGTTTGCCCCTCTACGGCCCACCTCGAGTGTTCTCGTTAAAGGCGCAGGACGATAACGAAACTGGGACAGATCTTTCCCTACGGATACGCCCGAGCAGAGAGATACGACTATTCAACACACACACACACACAACGAAACATTCCTCACAATGCACCTCGTATCTGCCGTGCGATCGGGGCAGAAGCCGTACCTCGAAAAACGGACCACTAACAAAAGAGGCGAGGAGATGGAAAACAGAGGCGGCTCGTCAGGCATAACAGACAACAGAGACATTTTTCATTCTGAAACGCTTTCATGGGGAATATAATAGGTATGGGAATACTGGGCGTCCAAGATTTGTTGGCCACTCAATATTGGAAAAAATCACGGTTGATAGTAATTCAGTAAAACTGTGGTCTGTGACGTCAAAACGTTGATTAGCAACCGTTTTACGCTTGAACAACGTTGGCAAATATTACGCTTGAACAACGTTGAAAAATTATTTTCAAAGTGAATGCTGTGTTGCAAAAACAGTAAGAAAATTGAGAACAATTTTTGGTCGAAATGAAGCTCCTTCAGCGCCTGGTGTAGGAAATTTCTTAAGGAAAGTTCGTGAAACTGACATGTTTATGGATAACAGAAGTCATCCACGTGCTCGTCCACGTCGGCACAGCTGAAAGAATTGCTGCTGTTGCCCAAAGTGTGCGTGAAAACCCAAGAACCTCAACTTGTCACAGAGCACAACAAATGTCAGTCGCACTTCTCTGAGGAGAATGTTGCATAAATATTCGGATTATTTGCTTAAAAGTTGCAACTTACTCAAGAGGTAAAGTGAAAATGACCATCCACTTCGTTATCGCTTCTCCGTGTGGGCTTTAAATTAGTTTGAAAATGACGCCGATTTCAAACGAAAACTCATTTTTTCGGACGAAGCTCATTTTGATCTTGGAGGACATGTTAATAAACAGAACTGTAGGATTTGGGGTTCCGAAAATCCACACGTAGTCATAGAGAAGCCAATTCAACCTGTAAGAGTGACTGTTTGGTGTGGGTTTTGGAGTGGTGGCATCATTGGTCCGTACTTCTTTCAAAATGAAGATGGCACTGTAACAGCGTTACTAGGAATGCGTTACAGAGATATGTTAACTGATTGTTTGTGGCCGCGATTGGACGATTTGAACTTGGACGAGCTTTGGTTCCAGCAGGATGGAGAAACGTGTCACATAAGCCGTGAAACGATGGATCTTTTGCACATTAAATTCGGTAACCGTGCTATCAGCCGTTTTGGAGACATTAATGCCATTGCGCAGCTGCGATTTAACACCGTTGGACTATTTTTCATGGGGGCATGTTAAGGACCGTTGTCACTCCAACGATCCACAAACAATTGACGCACTGAAGGAAAACATCAATCGAGTTAATCGTGCAATAGAGCCACTAATAGTCGAAAATGTACTGCAAAATTGGGTGAAAATAATGAACTACTGGCCAGCCGCGGCGGCCATTTAACTGAAATTAATTTTAGTAGTTTTAATAGCAATTTTAAAAAGAAACCATCTGATGGCCCACCTTTTTTTAGGTAATTTAAGATTTCTTTGGGGACGTTTTGGGTCGAACATTTTCAGCGCCCCTTCGAGGCGGGAGCGCGAGCCGCCGCTGGCGCGGAAGGGGTTGCGCGCCCCCCGGCCGCGTGTAACAGGTTAGCGGGCGCCGAAGACGACGGCGGCGGGGGCCCGCACAACGCGCGTCGTCGAACAACGGCCGTGCCCCCTATCTGATCGGGCCCACAATAAACACGTCAATGGCGGCTGAAGAGGCAGGCAAGCCGCTTCCGGTTGTGCGCTATCTCTGCCTCCGCCTCGCAGCGCACCTTCCTGCCTGCCTTCACACAAACGCCGAATATATTCAATACGGCCGCGCCGGCAGCAGTCCTCGCCTTTTTGTCCGCTCCGGAGGAGCGAAATCGCATCGAACACGATTACGGGGTGGAGACGGTACCAAGAGGAGCAACTTTGACATCTAGTGGGCCAACTAGTCCGACAATATGTACCGCAAGATAGAAAACGCCCTCAAAGTATGCCGTGGAATCGCTCCTGCAATACAATCCTGAAATGTGACCTGCATATGCACGCTTACCGTCTAAGGTCCGTCCAAGAATAATTGCTAGCCAACGACCAGCCGCAGCGAATATTTTTTACCGACGACGCACGATTTTACCTCTCTGGTTATGTTAATTCCCCCGCAAATGAGAATGTGGTGCTTTGAGAATCTGCATTTATTTATGGAGAAGCCTCTGAATTCTCAGAAAGTTGGCGTTTGGATGGCCATATCGAAAAGAAGGTTAATTAAGGGACTCTCAATTCGGAGCGATATCGTAATGAAATTTTAGAAAATATTATAACGGCGTTAGATGATCAGGAGATGCGACAAGGCTGCTCCGAGCAGGACGGCGCACAGTGGGTTAAAAATCGGAAAATCCTGGCCAAAAATCGAAAAACCAAGTTCGTTATAAGTATTCTGTTTCCATTCATATAGCTTTGTGAAGCAGGGTTTCCTGCATGTAATACTAAAACGACAGCTACCTAGGTTTTATACCTGCCGTTCTACTTCAGTCGGAAGTTGGCCACATTCGAGTGCGTAACGGTACGAGAATCGGTCCCGAAATACTCAACGTTCGTGTGTTGTGAATTTTTGCTACCACAAGGTGTATTTGCGACTTAAACAAATGGAGGCTATCTTGAAGGGATGTAAAATATTATCTATGCATTGAAATTATTTTTGTATTTCTTACTATGGAAAATAAATCTTAACTCTTATAATACAAACGCGCATGTTAAGGTAGCGAAAGAAAAGTAGGAAAATAGTTTGTCTCTATAGATCACTAACTCTAATTCACAATTTAACATGTGGGAAATATTAGTGGAATAAGAAATTCATGAAAATTGGCTGCTACAAACTGCTCATTTCAGTGAAAAATGCAAAAATAGAAAGGCGCGTATAGAGCGTTATCGGGGCAATTCTAACTGTACCTGCGTCAAAGAAGGTGTTCATCCCCAATACAATAGTAAGTCCCAACCAAGGGGAGAAATGTATATACCTGGTGTACACTATTGACCAGTGGAAGGAGAAATATAGGGTGTCTCAATGTTCCGTGAAATATATATTTTATTTTATACTAGTTAACCTAATCCAACTTAACTGAGGTTCTCTGCGATCAATTTTTAACACAAAATAATAATAGTAACCTAATGTAACTTAACTGAAGACACGTTGCGTGCAATGTAGGTTCCAAAAAGTTCTTACTTTTGGCCCTCCATTTCTTCAGGGAGTTAGATTAAAATCTTATTAATGAAATATATAAATAATCTTATTCGAATCAAAATATATAGCTTTTTAAGAAAATTTTAATAAAATAGTATATTATGCAACAATCATGTACCTAATGATGGCTATTAATACACGAGCAGAAAGTAGCGACACGACCTTGGCGAGTGTCGTCACGATTGCGAGTGTATTAATAACCATTACATGAGAGTTGCATACGCTATTTTCTCTACGACCATTTATAAATAAACAACATACTTAAAAAAATATTTATTTAAACAAAAATGGAACATATTAACATAATATTAAAGTAACTAATTATCTGGTGCTTCGTCTATAAAAGTTCTGATGGAGAAAACGTTTTGGATTTCTTTCCTATATATCCTTCCGATTTGCGCTTTAAAAAAGTATGTAACTTCTTATATTTAGATGTGTCAATGCTATGTTTAATGTCTAATAATGTTTTTATAACAAAATAATGTGTCCATAGTGTTGATGATTTCATGTTTTCAGCAAGTTCTTGAAAATAAGCAATTAAAACATTCTCTGAAAACGAGGCAACATTATTTGTGTTTCTCCAGTCCATAAACTGTCCATATAATTTTTATAGTTTTTTTTTTATTTCTCTGGTAATATATTCTCTATGGCATTTGTCGCCTTTAATATTTAATATAATTCTTCACTATCACTTATGCTGTAATCGGACATGGTTTTTTATTTCAATATTCTTAAAAGTTGTTATAAAGAAGGGAACTTTCGTCAACAACAACTGTCAAAATAAAATCACCAATTTTCGCATTTTCGCAAAAGGCTACTTGATTGAAAAACCATGGAATTTGATTTGATTGAGTGAAATCTGTATCATAATGAAAATTTGTATTATAATGAACCTTATTATGAAACATGGAGAAGACATATAGTTTGAGAAAATTATAAAATGGTCGTAGAAAAAAGCATCTTTTAACATGCGATACCCCCGTATATCGACTTCATTAAATCCATAAAACCGTGCGGATTTATAAGACGGACGCTCGAACTTTTACTTCAATATTTATCGACCCGGCCGTATATATTTAGGGATATATGTGTTTTTTTTTTATTTTTTACAGGTAGGCCATAAGTCTTATACTGCCTATAATAAAACAAGAACCGCTCGTTCGGGCCGCGGCCTCATAAAACTGCCAATACTCCGAGGCAGGTGAAATAGAGGGACAACACGGTCGTCAACCTTCTTAAGACCGCATCCCCCCGATATATTGACGTGTTCGCGTCGAATTCGAAAAGCCGCACCATATCCCTCCGCACCATATCCCCCCGCCTCGTTTGATTTATTAAACCGTTAAAAAAAAACTTCGTTAAAAGCGCCCCTGGAAAGACGTATGCAGCAGTCACATCGAAACTAATGAAAAACTAAATCTAAAAGTGTACAAATAAGTTTTCGCAGTTTTTAATAAAAAATTGGGAATTCATTGTAAAAGGACGGTACTTACATGTTTTATTCGAAGTATTGTCCATCGCTTGCCACTACTTTTTCCCATCTTTCTGGTAGCATACGGATACCGCGTCGGAAGAATGCTTCATCTTTTGAGGCTATCCACGAATCGACCCAATTTTTGGTATCTTCATATGACGTGAAGTGTTGCTCACACAGGGCATGCGTCATCGATCCAAACAAGTGAAAATCAGGAGGAGCAATGTCTGGTAAATACGGCGGGTGGGGTAAAACTTCCCAATTGAGTGTTTCTAAATAGGTTTTGACCGGCGCCGCAACATGTGTACGAGCATTATCGTCAAGGAGAATAACTTTGTCGCGTCTGGAGTAATAGAGGGCGCGCTTTTCCTTGAGTGCTCGACTAAATCTCATCAATTGTGTTCGGTAGACAGCTCCAGTAATGGTTTCGTTCGGTTTGAGCTTTCAATCCCGCGTCTTCGTACATTTTCGGCCTTCCGCTACGTTCTTTGTCTTCGATGTCAAATTCACCGTTCTTAAACTTTTGAAACCATTCACAACAACTTACCTCACTTAAGGGGGCTTTCCCGCTTTTTTGGTTTCAAAAAATCGTTTTTTTTTTGTTTTTTACTGAAATCGATACGTTGTACATACAGATTTATTGTCCTGAAATTTTAAAGTGATCCACGTATTAGATTTCGAGTTACAGCCGGATTAGTGACGACGGTTACGGCGCTTGAAAAGAGTCGCGCACGGAAAATGGAGGTGGACAGTGTCAAGGAAGTGTTTCAACGATCCGAAGAAAAGCATAATGTAAAATTTGCTCAGTATATTGGCGACGGGGACAGTAAGACCTCCAAGGCGACTTTGGATTTGGGCCCGTACAACAACGATCCGAAAGTAATGAAAAAGGAACGCGTCGGTCACGTGGAGAAAAACGCATGGGAACCAGGCTCCGTAATGCGAAGAAAACAAACAAGGGACTCGGGGGAAGACGTCCTGGAAAACTGACCATCAAAGTAATAGGCGAATTGACAACTTATTACGGTCTGTTACTTATTATAAGTATTCGGCGAAATGCGGATTCAGTGGAAAAAATGCGTGACGCTATCTGACATGAAGCCAAAATGAGGTCTACAAGGCAGAGGAGGGTGAGTTAAAAAAAGTTAAAAAAACTTCATAGTTAAATGAAAAAAAAAGACGTAAAAAAAACTTTTACGCGTTTTTCTAAAAACAACGTTTTTGAAACTGGAATGAGATTTTTCTCGAGCACTAACTAACCGATTTTTATGATTTTGCTTTTAAAATGTTCACAAATGATGCCATTAGTGATCAACATAGGATTTTTTTGATGTTGCAAAAATTCGATTTTTAATAACAATTTAAATGTAGAAATTTAAGGTGAAACTCATACTTTTTTAGTTTTGTGAAATTAATTAATTAACTGTCAGTGAATAGTAATAAATAATTTTTTTCTCGCTTATTTTTTTTCAAAAATTGCAAAATTTTGTGACTGAATAGAGAAAAATATGCTTTTTTCATAACGAAAAAAAAAGTATAAGTTCCATTTAAAAAAAAAAATGGTTGCCATAGGAACAAAACAAAAGAAGGTATCAACAAACTAAAAAACTTAAAACATACATGCTAATGAACAAAATAACTTTTATATTGAACTTTTTTTTAACTTTGAAAATAACAAAGTTAAAGCCATTATTTGATACTTTTGTACCACCCGGTATGTACATGTTTGAATTGACAAAGCCCACTTTGAAGTCATATTTTGTGTTAAATCTTTAAAGTCAAATCATTGAAGAACAATTTTTTCGTTGCCTATAAACTGTAAGCTCGGTATATGTATACAGTTTGTGTAAACGCAACATCGGCCAGTTTTGAAAAAGGACAAACAGAGTGAGACGACAGATACCGCATACGCATCGACGGTAGTGGGAAAATAAGACCGGTCCACTCACCACCTGCCGCTAGACAGAGCGAGAAGTGTAGTTGAAGTAAACAGTATTCTTGTTAAAAATGTTATTAAAATGGTTTATTCACGCGAAGAAATACATATGTATATCAGAATGTCGTATAGCATGGCATCATAACGGCAATTCTGAACGTAAATTAAAAGATTCATTTGCTAACATGTGTTCCCAAATAGGCCAACACTTTCTAAAAACACTAGGTTCCAAAATATTACGCATAATTTTATTAGTACAGCAAGGCATTTTGGCTCGGCGCGGCAGCGGGCGATTAGCCGTGCTGTGTGGAAGAAGGATTCAGGTTCAGACGTATTTACTCGTACTGATTAGGTAGGTGGTGAAGAGCCGGTCTTATTTTCCCACTACCCTCGATGCGTAATGATGGTTGCGTCTTACATGTCGTTTCACATGTATTTGTCCTTTTTCATAACCGGCCGATGTTGGCTTAACACACACTGTATACGAGCCACGTACACATTACCGCGGCTTCGTTCTCGGAGGAAGGGCGCATCCACGCGAGGGCAAAATAGAGACGGATAAACGGATAGAGACGCGTAAGGCCGAGTCGACGGCGCAGCGAGTATCCCAGTTTATAAGAGGGATATAAGCGGGAGAGCCCCGGGTAACATTCCGCGTTAAAAATGAGGCCGATTAGGGCCTCCCGGGCGAACTTACATCCTCGCTTACACATATATTTTCCTCTCCCGCATCCGCCCCATTTTATCTGGCTCGCGTAAAGGCGGCTGCCGAGGTGGAGGTATTTTATTTTTCAATTTGCCAATATCGACACCAATTTCGGGGGAAGGGAGCCCGTACCCTTAATATCGGATTACGCCGCAGACTATGGTTTTCGGGACGGCCGCGTCGTTGCACCTTTATTTTATTCGGTTTCCTCTAAACGACCTCGAAACGTTTGCCCTTTTACCAGAAGAAACGCGAAAGCTGATAAAGAGTCGGCCCTGGAACGTGGAGAAGTAACGAAAATTTTATCCGTAATAAACTACCTATTTAATTCTTTTTAGAGAAATCCACAACGGGTTCTACGCATATATTCCGATCGGTGACCGACTTCGCCGATTGAGTACCAATATACAGGCTATCTGATAAAAAACGCCGCGAGCCATAACTCGTTATTTGTAGCCTGATGTTAAAAAACAAAAAACCAGATGAGATCGCTCTAAAGGAACTATAAGTGAGACTACTGCAGTGTTTTTCAACTTTTTGTTTTCTGAAACGCGATAGTCAACTTTTTTTTATCAAATGGCAATATAGGTTGTTTTTTTTTTTGTAAATTATCATGCAAATTTGTTTTCTGAATCCAACGATGTATAACAAATTGACTTTTATGAAACATTTATTACAGAAACCGTGCTAAAATGTTTGTCATTATCTAATCACGTATGCCGTGGAAAACAAAAAAAATAATACAACAAAGTAAATAAATGTCATTTCAGCGTCTACGTCCCAGTCTTTTTTTCGCATTCTACTTTCTCATTCATTCATTTCTGCATTAGGTTATTTTTTGTGAAATAAGCTTAGCAGAAAAAAAATGTTTAAAAAATTGTTATACATTGTTGGATTCAGAAAACAAAGCATAGTAATTTACAAAAAAAATCCTATATTGCCATTTGAAACAAAAAGTTGAAAAACACTGCAGTAGTCTCCCTTATAGTTCATTTAGAGCCATTTCATCTGTTTTTTTTGTTTTTTAACATTAGGCTACAAATAACGGAGTTATGGCTCGCGGCGTTTTTTTTTTTCAGACAGCCGGTATACAGGGTACTTCACGATAAGCGGCCTATCAAACGTTTTGGGAGAACTGCAACGAATATGGAACTCAAAATTTGTATCTGGGGGTTTTCGGAGATGTTCTACAAGTCTAAAATCATGAGGCCTTCCTGGCACTTGAGATATTTCAATATTGACAATTTTAGATATATAGAGAATTCCCAAAAACACCCAGATATAAATTTTCAGCACTATACAGTGCGCGCCTAAAGTGTGGAATAAATTCAGTAAATGTGAAACAAAAAATTTTTGGAAAAATTCCTCGAACAGGTCGATTTTGTTTAATAAAAACACACATTTTTGAGAGGGAACGTCTATTTTCAGATGTCATTTGTTTTTGAGTATTGACGTCATCAACTTATTTTTCAAATGGCAACCCCCCATTTTTTTAATTTAATTTGAGAGACCCTTTCATTGTCGATTTAACGGTATAAAAATGTTGCCACCTTACATAACAACATTTTTGAGTAAATGGCAATAGAATGTTACAACATGTAAAATATATTTTTCACAATAAATGAACGAAAATTTCTTTAATAAGCAAATACAATTTTAAATTAAGTGTTCGAAATGCCGTCCATCAACTTCTTGGCAATATGCAAGCCTGTGTACAAATTCTTCTTGTACATTCTGAATGACTTCCGGGGTTATAGATCCCATTTTATCTCTAATGCGATCTCGTATTTCGGCTAAATTGTGTGGTCTACTGCAGTAAACTTTTGATTTTAAATAACCCCATAAAAAACAATCCAGTGGTGCGAGATCTGGGGATCTCGCGGGCCATTCTATCGGTTCTCGTCCGTCAATCCAACTCTGAGGAAAGATGACGTCTAAATATTCACGAACTGAGCGCGCATAATGCGGGGGTGCTCCGTTTGCTGGAACCAGGGTGTGTTTTCTGGAATGTCAGGATCATTCTCGTTTGGGAAAATTACTGCAAGCGCTGGAACTAGATCATTTTGTAAGAACATCAGATATCTTTCTCCTGTGAGAGTTTCTTCAAAGAAGAAAGGCCGTATTACTCTGTTTGCGACTATTCCGGCCCACACATTTAATTTCTGCTGATGTTGAGTATGTGCTTCGATGATTCAATGAGGATTCGTCCGACTCCACTACCTGTAATTTTGACAGTTCACTGTATCGTTTAGACAAAACGTGGCTTCATCGGAAAAAAGTATTTGCTGGTGTAAATTTGGATTAGTTTGATAAAGATTCATCATAGTTTCACAGAATTGCAGTTGCCGGTCGGAGTCGTCTTCGTTGAGTTCTTGAGGCACAAGCTGAAATTTGTAGGGATGATAATTTTCTTTCCTCAGGATACGTAGAACTGTCGTCTGACTAACTTGATTTTCTGAGGCAACTAGTGTAGAGGTACTCTGAGGGTTCTCTTCCATACTTAACACAATGTCAATCTTTTTATCTTGGGTAATTTTTGGACGTCCTGATTTTGGTAGAGAACATCACCAGTTTCTCTAAATTTGGACTCAATCTTACTAACTGTAATAATACTGACACGTTATATTAACTTTTCACACACTTTTCAAATTCATGTCAAGGATAAAAAAAAATCCTCAAAAATCGCAGCAGAACCTTGTAGGGTGTTTATTCCAGTTTTCAGAACTGCCCTTAGATTTTCTGTGCTAACGTTGGTTGCTGAGATATCGTCGATCAAAGACAAAAGGGTCCTTTTTGATTTAAAGTTCGATATCTCGGCAACAAATTGTCGTATCAAGATTTAAAAAAAGCAAATTGAAGCTGAATAAACAAGCTATCCGGTCCATACCATGGATAGTTAGAAACATTTTTTTTCAAGCTCGTGGCCTTGAAAAAAAAGCAAAAAAAAAATCGCAATTTTTTTTCTCACATTATTTCCTAAAATTGCGCGAAACATGGAGCTCTAAAAATGTTTTCGCCGAAATATCTCAAAACTAGAAACTTGAAGCTTCAAAATGCTTTTTTTTTAGACCTCGATAAGACCATTTTTCACTGAGATACAGCATTCTGAAAAGTCACTAAAAATTAGGAAATGTTTTTGGACCCTTTAAATTTTTCAATTAGTGTATTACTACTATAATGCAACTATAAATGCATTACTACGGTTCTGTTAAATCTGATATTACCAGGCTGCTGATAATCCAATATTTTTTCTATAAATATAAACCTCTGTGGTTTCCGGGTATTGCCGTGTATGATGAAAATTTCCATTGTTGACGTTTGGTTCATACTGTCAGCTTCTTCAGAAGCACACTATGAGCCATTTCCCACCAAACAATTGAGGCAGTAAATGTCACAAAATTTTCAATTCAATTAGGCCGAATTAATTGTTTTGGCGCGCCTCGGCCCACTTTCTTCTTCGAGCACCATCTAGCACGCCCTTTATGAATATGCAGATGAGGGTGGCGGCGTAAACAAAGAAAGATGGACCGAAGGAAACCCGGCTCACAAAAGATAATTGCGCGGGTTAATTATAAAATAAAACTGCCGTCGTACACCTCGAGGGCCTGAAGTGTAAACGTGGGCAATTTAACCATCGACGCGTTCTCGCCCTGTATGATGGAGTGCGTTGTCGTGAAAAGTGGTACGTTTTTAATTTTTGCGGCACTTCGTTGCTCGACAGGTTGTTTGCTGGTGACAATATGCGGTCAAATATTTAATTATCATACACATTTTTTTCTAAATAATTGCGGGAAAAAAATACGTGGAAGTAGAAGAAATAAATAAAATAATAAAGGCAAATTGTCTTAGTAAAAGTGGCACCGGTTTAATCTTCATAAATTTAGCAGCTACATAAATCTTCATAAATTTAGCAGCTCTGTATATGACCTAGGCCACTGCGAATTTGTGTGTGCCATTGGAAGTGCGTTGTGATATGTCTGAATTTATAGGTTACACACGTATGCAAAACAACTGTTTCCTTTTACAAATTATACTCGAATTAATAAGCGAATATTTTACTTACATCATAATACGTTCTGTTTGTAGACACCCTGTATAATATTAAATATGTTTATATCATTTCTCCACTATATATAGTAGAGAAATTTTAACAAGCATTTTGTTTAAAAAGTAGAAGAAGTTACATTTAATTATCGTTACATGTAATAAAAAGGGGTCTTTCTACCTTGAAAATAATTTTTTTTAATTATTTTAAAAGTAAATGCTATCAAAAACAAGTTTTTAATACTATTAGAGCAATATTTATAGTGAAAAATTAATTAGTGAAGGCAAAAAGCGAGGCGCCTCGAGACAGCATGTTCGATGCTTCACTGTGTTTGAATCTTATGCCATGCCCCTTCTTTTGAACATGGGCAATATATTGAGGATGCAAGAGGCCAAGTCATGGCATATTGAACGTAATCAGCTTTTTTTTAAATATCCTTCTAAAAATTTTAAATTCGATTTCCTCGAAACTTGACATGATTTAAGAAAAAATTACTCAGCCGATTACTCCGAATTTTTACTATGTCATTGTACACATTTACCCCGTACGAAAATCAAAGAGATAGGTGGCGAATTTTACGATTTTTAGTCGAGTTTCTGACCTCAAAAATGTATTTTTTTAACGGCCGCTATTTTGTTATTTTTCGTTGAAAAAAAGTTCCTTTTGGTCCGGGTTATAGCGACTTTATCACTGAATAATTTGCCTTTTTTTTTGTTCAGATGTTCCAAACGGCCGAAATCATGTCAACCGTCATGTTTTTGATGTTGTTTTGAAAAAAAATCATGTGACATGGTTTTTCAACAAAAAAAACAAGGTAAAAACCAAAAAAAATATTTTTATACAATTAAAGTGTGAATAAATAGGCCTGCAAAATTTCAAACCGATATCTTGATTCCTTATCTAAGAAAAAAGTGATAAAAAAACGTTGTAAAAAAGTATGTGAATCAGAAGACATGGCAATAATATACAAATATTATACAGTGTCTATCGAATTACATTTTTACTTACTTAAAGAAATAAATGCATATAAAGTAGTTATGTGTTATGTTTTTACAGTCCATCATTATTTTATACCCGCCAGTTACAGTTCACCACATTTACCCATAATTTTTCGCTTTATTAAAGAGAAATTAACCTACTAAATGAGCCTACGAGCGCGGGCTTCGCTCTCGACCTCCATTTGACTTCATCGATTTGTCTATATAATGTATGCCACGCACAAAAATAAGACTGATGTTGCTTTGTACAATCGCTTAACAAATCATTTTAGTAACATCGACATTAGACATATGAACTTACATTCTTTTCATAAATTCGTTAAAAAAAAAATATTAGAACATTGATTTTATAATGTGCAGGATTACACTGACTTAACTAATTTCACCATGTCCTAGATTTCTAAATGTTTTAGGTTGTATACTATACGTTATAATTAAGACTCAAATAATGTACTATTGTATATAAAGTAGTCAATAAATATAATATAATATACAGGGTGTCTCAGCTTTTAGTTTACAGACTTTATCTGCTCAACCAGGATAGTTAGCAAAAAAATTGCATATATAAAAGTTACTTGAATTCATAAGGCCTATAAAATGACATATTCCGTTTGACATGTGCTAGTGACCTTGAGGTTATGTCAGTGTCAATATAAGTTTTTTAAATACAGAACAAAAAATTTTTGTATTTACCGAACAATTCTACACATATTTCATATAACATACCCTCTACCTATCTTCAACCGTTTTCAAGATTTTCAAAGTCAAACAGCTATTATTTTACAATGCAAAGAATTTTCAGTTTACATTGTCAGTTTTGAAACAATTGAGACACGCAATTTATTAATTATGAACTTGTCAAAAACGAAAAGTCGCTATTTGTCACTCTCAGTTTAATACCTGAAAATTAGATTTGTGTTATCTTTTTTTAAAGTAGCGCTTGTTAGCTTTTTGATATGCCGTTTACTTACAGTTCTAATGAATATGTAGATATGTTAATAATCTATGGAGAATGCAGACGGAAATCACGAGAAGCTGCGAATTTGTATCGAGAAAGATTTCCGGAACGTACTTGTCCATCACATAGTACAGTTTAGAAAAGTAGAGGCAAAGTTACGTTGGTTCATTTCCTTCAAATGTAAAACATACCAACCATAATACTACTGCTAGAAATGAAGAGAACGTGATCAACGTTTTGGCACATGTAGCTGTAAACCCGCACGTTTCCCTTCGAGTTTTGGGAAGAGAAATTGGAGTTAGTAAAGATACAGTACATAGAATTTTAAAAGCACATCGATAGCATCCATTTAAAATTCATTTTTCACAAGGATTAAGGCCAAACGACTCACAAAGACGACTGGATTTCATTGTACGATTACGAGTTTTAGAAGGTGATAATCCAAATTTTCATAATTGTATTTTATGGAGTGACGAAAGTCGTTTTCACAATAATGGTATTGTCAACAAACATAATGCTCATTATTGGTCCAACCAAAACCCGCATTGGATGACAGAAACACGCTGTCTAACGGTGTGGGGAACCAATGTATGGTGTTGGAATGTTTAATGGACATTTAATTGGTCCTCATGTTTTCGAAGGAACCCTAACAGGACAAAGATATTTACATTTTCTGCAAAATGTGCTTTCAGATTTAATGGAAGATATTCCTCTTAATGAAAGAAAAAACTTAATTTGGCAGCAAGATGGCGCTCCTGCACATAATGCGCAAATTGTGACAGTTTATTTAAATGCGCGTTACCCCAATGGGTGGATTGGAAACAGAGGTGCTACTCCTTGGCCTGCTCGGTCCCCGGATTTGACACCTCTTGATTTTTTCCTGTGGGGTTATTTAAAGGAATTTGTATATCAACTGCCGCCGGCAGACCTGGATGATCTAAAAAATAGAATCCGTATGGGATGCCGGACTATAACCCCGGAAATGATACGTGCAACATGCAATAGAGGATTAATACGCCGTTTAGAAGCTTGTGTCCAAACTGGTGAAGCTCAATTTGAAAATTTATTAAACTAATTGCTTATAATTACTGAAATATCCCATTGATCTGATTAAAATTACTTTTAACAATGCCTCTCGATTATTTCAAAACTGACAAGGCAAACTGAAAATTCTTTGTATTGTAAAATAATAGCCGTTTGACTTTGAAAATATCGAAACGGTTGAGGATAGGTATAGGGTATGTTACATGAAATATGTGTAGACTTGCTTGGTATATACAAAAATGTCGAAAAATACAGAGTGTTGTATTTAAAAAACTTATATTGACACTTGACATAACCTCAAGGTCACTAGCACATGTCAAACGGAATATGTCATTTTATAGGCCTTATGAATTCAAGTAACTTTTATATATAAAGTTTTTTGCTAACTATGCTGGGTGAGCAGATAAGGTCTGTAAACTAAAAGTTGAGACATCCTGTATATGGGTAAGTCTCGTTGGCCCGTGTTTCCAGTTGTCATTCGATGCAGCACAGGTCGCTCTCAAATTGATATAGCGCGGTGGCGGCAGCATCGGCACCCGCGCCCCTGTTCTCTTTCTCTCTCGTCCTCCCGCTGCCGGTATTATAATTTACCGCCGCCTGGGGACGCGTACGTACGGATTACGGCCCCGTCGCGCGTTATGGACCCGCGGACCGTCATAACTCGCGGCGCCACTTATTGTAATCGAATATCGCGTGTGCGCATTTTCCAGAATTCTCCGCCGACCGTTCCGGAATTAGGCCCATTTCCCGAAAAATTCTGGGTCGTTTTTTAAAGTAACCGCGAAAGATTGATAGCCGAAGATGCTTTGAATTAAAATTATAGAGTAATAAAAGATTACAACTCGAGCCAGTAACCTTGGGGCTGTAACATCGGCGCATTCACCATTTATGGCAACGCGCGAAATCCATTTGAAAGTTTTCGTTTATATTTTGATTTATTCATTTTTTAACCTTATCTTTATTAACAGTTGAACATCGAAAAATCACCAAACGCAACACACGCCATTTTTTTTTAATGAAACACCCCGAATCTATTTCACTTTTCTTCAAGAACCCATCCATTTAAAAAAACGTTTGCCTTATTTGGAATTAATTCCAACAATTTTGCGAAATATTTAAATTTGAAACATAATAATAATTATAGTGTGTTTTGGCGTTACGTTTTATTATTATGGGAATAAAACAGATGGATCTTTTCGTAATTTGCTTCATGTCAAAATATATGTAAATAAATTTCGAGGAAAGCATGAAAGTTGTTTAAGACAAACAATATCTCAAAACAACACAAGATGAAACAAACTGCTACACTCGCCAGTTACCTCCATTATAAGTTTGTATGATTAATTAAATAAAACGTTCAGATAATGACTTACGTAAGTAATATGGTACGCTTTCAATTATTATTATTACTCTCCTATACCACTCAAAGCACTGAAAAAACTCGGCCAGAATAACGGCACTTTTGAACGAAAATTTTCAAAACAGAACGAAAAAAATAAATATTAAATTTTGTAGGTTAGGTTGTAGGTTACGAAATAAAATAACTCGGTTTCTGCACTGTCACGTGTGAGAGGTGGAAGGTGGGCGTGTTTGCCTCCGCTATGCAGTTTTTTTAAATGACCTTTAATGCCACTGAAGTTAAAGGTTACATTTGTTAACAGACGCAGGTGGTTGGAAAGCGCGAAGCCCACTATTCTGTATTAGGACATATTATGTGAAAACATTGGCATTGGACGCTTGCCACCACAGCGATAGACTAGGCGCTGGGTCATTTATGAGGACCAATATGTTGCGAATAATAGTGCAGGAACTCCTTCGACATATTTATGTTTATTAATATTTTTATTTGTAGAAATTAATTTTTTACCCGATATATGAATTGAAAATGAAGGGTAAGTATTATAAGTAGGTAGGTTTATAAAAAAACTTTTGTAATTTTCACAGGGGAGGCACTGCCTCATGTGCCTCATCTGACGAGCCGCCACTGTGGTGCACATTTAATTAGAGGTATTTTAAAATTATACCCAGTCAATCACCCCTTCATAATAAAAATTGAAATCAAAAATATATTAGGCACCTCTTAAAACATCGGAATTAAGGCAGGAAACTCCTGTTGAACGAATTTTTTTTGCATTTTTTTGTTGCGTAAAAATTAGTTCATTATCTCTAGAATATGCTCAAAAAATTTCAAGTCCGAAATCGAAGTAGAAATATTAATATTTCGAATATAAGCAAGGTACTACAAACGGCACTGCGCGCCGGAAAAAGAAGAACGCTGCTCCAGATTTACTGAACGGGGGTAAATTAAATTGCTATATTTTCAAAATCAGGCAGAATGTCAAGCAAGGAAAAGGCAGCAGCACAAATGGATGCTTTTGCAGAAGAGGAAGGCATCATGTATGGCCCTGGTATGGCAGATTCAATGTAGGAACTTTTAAGTCGTTTTAAACAATACTTTTTCATATCGAAAACCTTAAACGCGATTTCCTCGAAATACGTTTTTTCGCGCGCCGTGCAATGTAGCTCAGCGAGTTTTCAACCGATTTTGATTAAATTTGGTACAAACATTCTTTGATCTATTATCTATGACTTGACGATCTCCTTTTTCAAAAAAATAAAATAAAACTGTTATTAACAATTTTACAATACAAAATTGGTGATTTTTTGTTAAAAATGGTCTCAAATTTTCAATTTTTCAATTTTTTAAATTTCTAGATCGTCAAGTCATGCGTTTTTATGTCTAAAATAGCAGCTTTTTTTTAGATAAAAATTCGAACCTGTAGACTGCACGGCGCAAAATTGAGGTGTCATCTTTGAACAGCTGTGGAGCCGCCGTTTTGAATTATTTTGGTCAAAAAAAAAAATTGAAAACATACCTTGAAATATGTACTCTTAGATGTACTTTAATGTAATACGATTCTCCTTTTTTTTCTTTCACTTGTTTCCTGCCTTAATGTCGTTTAAAATGTTGTAAGAGAGTTTACACACACTCCCGTGTCAAAATCATCCCCAGAAACTCATACAGCGCCCTCAAAAAAAACTTGGGTAAGTGTTTTGCTTAGTTCTTATGGCATTTGTAAAACTTTGATATGAATTTTGTCCGCTTAAATTGGTGACTGGCTCCACTCTGGCCTGTCTTCTTTTTCTTGGGCAGCGGCGGCCGGGTCGATACCCAATGAATAGCAATCGGCGGCCTGGCAAAAATAAATTTGTCAATCTAAAGTTTAATTGGGCGCGTCGCCGAGTAGACAGTGGGCCGTGGGGGCGCAGGTGTCGCCGCCGGCGGCAGCGTAGAAGAGCCCCATGATTAATGGGGCCCCGGACGCCGCCTCCACCCGGCCGGGGGCGGCGGATGCCGTCATTGATATTTATTATTCGAATAAATAACAATAACCGGATTCTTACGCCGTTCATTTCGGAATTTGCTTTACGGCCCGGAAGAGTGGCAGATCTACGGCACCCTCGGCGGGCCGAGGATGGCGAAGGCGCCGGTTCCGCGCTGCTCTTCCGCTCCGGCGTGGAAAATGGAACGCGCGCTGGAAATTCTCTAATGTTCGTTCTCCTGAAACATATTCTAAGACTGGTAAGCAGAGACTGTCATCGAAGTTACGGCAAAGTTTTCAAGACGGCTTGTTTTATTAAGTCCTCAATGATATTTGTATACCAAAATTTTCCTTCTCGTTCTTTTTTTTGTTTTCGTCTTCTATACTATACTTTTATTTCGTTAATACTGTATTATATTATTATTAAAATATCTACAGTATGTCCCATATCTACGGTATGTACTTTTTTTAATAGATACATCTCATTAAAAAGCATTGAATGTGTGCTCCTTGCATCCTATGGAGTAAAGTCATGGCCAACTATCAATTACAACTTACAATGACTATCGTAAACTGGGTCATACCAATTTTCTTTGGGTTAGAATGCAGGGTATTGGACAAAATTTAAATTGAAGACAATATAATTTCTTTATTTTTTCAATCAATCATCTAAATTGCATTAAACCGTGCCATTTTAAATAATTGTAAATTCCATTAGAAACGGTAAACCTGGTTTTTGAAAACAATGGCGGTACTGTTTATTTAAAAAAAAAACGAAAAGAAATCGACAGTGATAACGACAAAAAATGGTATTTAATTTCTGTTGATACGGTTATCGAAAACAAATGAGAATATATAAGAAGTTACTAAAGCTAGTTCAACTATTCACTAGAAAAAATTCTAAACAAATAATAAAAATTAGAAGACTTGCTGGTAAGAATACGAATTAAATTAATAGAACTCGTTTATTGATTTTTTCTTTAATTTACGAAAACATTTGTTTTCGATAACCGTATCGACAGAAATTAAAAACATTTTTTACTCGCTAGCACTATCGTTTTTTTTTTAAATTAATTGTCAAATGAACTAGAGAATTGGATATACCTTAAATGGGACACACCGTATATAGATTTTTGTCCTCTGAAGTATACATAGAAAAAAAGAGTTTCTTTTAATCCAATAAATATAACTCCGTAAAGTTTATATAAATATAACTCATAATTGTTTATGTGAGATGGAGGGTTTTAAAATAATTTCCATTTATAAAATTTCCGCATTTTTCGAAGTAGATCGTTTACTCGTCGACAAAAATCGCTAATTTCAAAAATGGGGGATCTAACTTTAAAGAGGTAATACGTATTCTTGCGTGAAAATAATATTTATAGAAGATACAGTGTTTCGACACTAGAATATTAATTGGATTTCAAAGAAACTCTTTTCTAGGTTCTCTGAGCCTTTTAGGAAATAGAGTCACTATTAAGAAATAGGGTTATTCGCCCTTAAAATTGTATATAATTTTTTTTGCCGGCTTGTAAATCTTGTAAAGTATATAATTGGTTCATTAATTTTTACAATTTAATAAGATCAAGGTGAGGTAATTGATATGGTTGTAAGAGAATAATCGGCATATGAAGTACACTAATGGAAAAAATGAATGGGTCTAAAAAATTTTCCGAATTTTTAGTGATTTTTCAGAATGCAGAATTCAGAATCTCAGTGAAAAATGGTCTTATCGAGGTCTAAAAAAAGCATTTTGAGGCTTCAAGGTTCTAGTTTTGAGATATTTCGGCAGAAAAAATGTTTAGAGCTACATGTTTCGCGCAATTCTAGAAAGTAGTGTGAGAAAAAAATTTTGCGAGTTTTCTTGCTTTTTTTTTTCAAGTTCACGAGCTTGAAAAAAAAATTTCTAACTTGCCGGACCGGATAGCTTGTTTATTCAGCTTCGATTTACTTTTTTTTTTAAATCTCGATACGACCATTTGGTGCTGAGATATCGAACTTTAAATCAAAAAGGACCCTTTTGTCTTTGATCGACGATATCTCAGCAACCAACGGTAGCACAGAAAATCTAAGGGCAGTTCTGAAAACTCGAATCAATATCCTACAAGCTTCTGCTGCGATTTTTGAGGAGTATTTTTTTTTATCTTTGACATGAGTTTGAAAAAACAGGAAAAAACGGGTAATTGATGGTTTTTCAGAACATCAACGGCTGAAATTCAAATCTTCATGAAATGCAAACAACACACAACGCACACGCACACGCACACGCACACATTAATATAATAATTACTATATTTATTAGTAAGTGAGAGTGTCAACAAAATATCATGCACAGTGATACGAAACTTATTGTAAGAATGGTAGAGTTTTGAATTTTTGTGATGTTTTCGATTTCGCAAATTGTTCGAAATGGCTCAGATAGTCAGATAGATCTGAAGATTTCCTTTCTTTCACACAATCGACATATCATCCTCTACTTGGGATTATTACACGTAGAATTTTACACGCCTTAATCCTATCAAAAGCGAAAAAAAAAATTAATACTGTAGTACAAAAATTATCAGAAACCCAGTATCACATTTTTACAAATACAACCTGATGTTTTTAATGATTTAGTGTAATTAAATGTGGAAAAATTTGATATGGAAGTGGTGATCCCTTAGACAGGGGTTTTTATTTTCATCCTAAGCGGTTTTTGAGCCGAGTGAAAGTTTTTGATGATAAGGGGGGGAAAGGGTCGGAAAATCGATTTTTTTTTTCTCTGCTACTACAACATATAAGGAATATTTGAATTCATTAGGAGCAAAACTTTTCGAGTTAGAGACAATTGAGTCTCCGGGCGCTCGGTCTCACTTGACAGTCATTACGGTCGGTGCGGCAAGTAGTTTGTAGCAGCTGCTCTTTTCTGTTTCTTTCTAATTTCTATAGGCATGAATAGATTCGTTTGTTGTTATATTTTTAAAGATATACCTGATTTTAAAAGGGTCTTTTTGAAAGACTAAACCGAGTTAGTTTGGCATCGTTGGCATCATTATTCCTGTATCAAACTTTAATCGCGTTTTTCTCAAAACTTTTGTTTTAAGTCGGTAGTCAAAATTTCTCGAAAACCTTCGGACCGATTTCGCCTAAACTTTGCACGCTTCTTTTTACATACTAAATACTCGTTTCTGAACGAAGGATTTCTTTTTTTTTTTCAATTACAAATTATTTTTTAATTAAACAAAAAGAGCAATTTTAGATTTTTTAAAAAATTTTTTTAAAGTTTTTTTATTGCACCTTTACCAAAAATTCAAAAATGGATATTTTGTTAATTCCATCGTTCAAATACAAGATAAACTTATGTACTTATGGATGAAGAAGCAATCATGAGTTATCCTGACTACCGCATGGAAACTTTTTTTTGAGGTAACTCGGTTCTCACCGCTACCACTGGCTTTTTTTTTGGCTTTAGGTCCTATACCATGCAGCCAGTCACAAAAGGAGATTTAATTAACCTATTTAAAACCTAACCTAAACCATAATACTATAAAAACACCAACAAAACCCAAAAATTTATAAAAACGAAAAGGAAAGACGGGGACACACTCTTCACATCCTGGGGTCGATCAGGACGATTTTATACATTAGACACTACAGGGGGAGACCTCGGTAAATAGGGAGAACAACACAAGTAAAAACATAAGGTTTCGAGATTAAGATTAACCTAGAGCTTAATTTCAGTTTCCGTTATAAAGTTCATGATACAGTTATACACTTTCCTTGAGTCAGTTGTTAAAAGGTGCAGTAAGTTGAAGGGAGCAGCGATATTACAGTTTAGTACATTTTCTACAAGCTTAGAGGACGCATCTGTGTATTTTTCACAGCCAAAGAAGATGTGATCGAGATCTCCTAAAACATGAGTGTTCACAATTTTCTGAACTGAAGATTCCAATTTTGAATAAATGGGCTGGATAGCAAGCATGGCCAAGTTTTAAACGTATCAAGGTTGTAATATACCTTCTCGGAAAAGCGAAGTCATCGTGCCAGAATTTCTTTGGGATGTCATTGTGTATTAATGTGTACCTTGTAGGATTAGTGAAACAAAATTGTTTCCATAAATAATTCCATTTTTTCCTCGACGTTTTTTTCAACATGTTGGATGCATCATTTACACATACTTGTTCATTTTGGGGGGATCCTGATATACAACTTTCCTTAGCCAGTAGATCAACCTGTTCATTGTATTTAAGACCAATATGGGCCTTCACCCAAACAAAGTTAACTTCTCTTCCAGATAATTTAATTTGATATATTAACTGTTTTATTCTATAAATAACGGGGTTGATTTTGTAGCCAAAAGACTGTACCACTGGCTTATTTTTCAAAATATTTTTTTTTATGAAAATTTAGCAGAATATTTTTAGAATAATGCTTAATAATGTAAAAATTTTTAAAAATATTAATAAACAAGGCACTCTGAAAAAAAAAATCACAAAAATATGCTTTTTTTGTATCTCAGACCCTTTTCCTCCCTTAAGCAAGACATTTTATAAGGCAAGAAAAAAATAGCCACCTCCTTAATTTCGGGACAAATTGTAGGTCGCATTGTAGCCGATACGACCGGACCGGAACGTGTTTCGCGTCCTCCCAGTCGCGTCAATTATTCAAGACGCGCCCCGTATTTTAGAAAACTGATGAATATTGCAGCCGACAAAGGGTACCGGAAAAATTCGCTGCCGATTACCGGAGCGGGCAGTATCAGTAAAACACGGCGGCCTCATTACGAATTTACCCGGATAGTTGAGATGCAGACGGCATGTTCTTCTTCCCGGCACGGAGGGCGGGGGCGCCCCGCGCGCCCCCGGAACAAGCGGCTGCATTATTGATAAAAATGAGCGTCGCAAATTGTTTTATATACGGGCGGAGCGCGACAGCCAGCGCCGGCCGCCTTATCTTAAATAATGCAACCTGGCGGTCGGCCGACGGCGAAGGGGTGGGGGAGGGTGGCGTCAAGGGCTCCCCGGCGTACTTCCGGTTGTCTCTTTCGGCGTTCCTTGCGCTCCGACGGAGTCACAATGGGCTACGTGGCTGGGTTGTTATCGAAACGCGAATGAAAAATTCACGGGCCAACCATCTAACGCAATAGTATAGTAGAATTAGGATTTAGCCGAAAAGTAACTGACACTTCACCAAAAAAAAATTGCTTTTTGTAGAGGAGGCTGAAAATATTAAATATCGTTTTTTGGCAACAATTTAAAATTACCGCTAAATTGTTTAAATAATTCGCTAAGGTGCGAAAATAAGGTTTTTTTTGAAATAAAAAAGAAAACCGCAAACTATACAAAAAAATGTTTCAGATAAAAAATGTAGCTAGTAAAAAACCCTACAAGAAAACCCATCAAGAAATTTGCAAATCGATTAATTTGTTTATTTGTAAAATTGAAAAACCGTCAAAATGGCCCCTTATTTCAATTGTTTATAACTAATTATAAAGTAAGCCTTGTGACTTTAAAAGTATTGGAAAATGTAGGTATCGGTGTACGCTGAAAATTTCAAATCGATATATTTTTAAGTATTTGCAAAAAGTAAATTGTTTATTAAAAAGGTGCTTTCGTAAAACAGCTCTTGATTTTTTTTTTTGTAAACATCAAAGAGTAACGATTCAAAATTTATTCTCTTCTTGATGAGCTCTTCGATGTACTTGATAGTCCACTATCAAGTACATCGAAAAATTAATTGAATTTCACAAATTTAATTTTTTGTCATCTCATGATTGGCGAAACACACGTTGAGTGCAAAAAAAAAGTGTTTCGGTGTTAAGTGGGAAATTGAAGAGGCTTGAGGAGCCCCGTGGATGTTGCCGTAGTTTTTCGTTTTTCGTTAATTGATTTTTCTTGTGGATGCCCCGCCAATTTTATAGTATCTCGTGCTAGTTCCACTTTGCAACTCTGTCCGCCATAATTTGTGAAGAAACCGCGCCCATTAAGAATTCATTCGATCCGTGCCGCCGTTTATAAATATTGGATCGCGCGACGGAAAGAACAAAAAAAAGCGAATTGCGTCGAAGTGAATCTAGCGAGCCGGGGACGAGTTGAGTGGTCGCAGTGTTAGTCCAGTAGGCAGATACTTTTATGTGTTCTTGAAACATATAGGGCTAGTTTTGACGGTATCCTATGTATTTTAAAAAAAAAACACGTATTTTTTTCACAGTTTCGTTTATATCTCCGTTCCTTGACGTATTTTATACAGAATATGCATTTAAGAAGTTGTAGCCTATTGAATTTCCAAAATTTTAAGCCCAACCCGAAGTCTCCAAGTGCTATCGTTAACTTGCAAATGACTGCGGAATTTGAAAAAAGTGCTTTTTTCCACTATTTATTTAATTCGAAAGTAGGGAGACTATGATCATGAAATTTCTTGGAGGGACTGATGTTTATAGTATGGAGTCACAAAAAAATCAGCTCGATCCGTTAATAAATTTTCGAGTAATTAACGATCGAATTTTTTTGCAAGCCTCAATTAACAATGACGCCATTTCTTTGTTTATTGTACGATATTGACCGGGTTGGGCTAGAAAAATCATAAATCTCTTCAAGTTTGCGAGATATTTTGAGATTTTGAAAAATATTAATTTTATAACGTTTTCTACGCGACTACCTTTTTTGACGCGACGTATATATTGTTCTCGGAATTGTTGATAATATATAATATCTTGATATAATATCTTGAGAGTACGCTTCAAGACGCGTAAGTATTTAAAAAAAAAAATGGGCGTCAAGATTTTATAATCACAATTCTGAGAATTTCGAAGCGGCAACTAGGGATTGCAATCCGGAAAACCGAATCCGGTAATACGGCGGATCCGGTCACCGGATCCGGTAAATTAAAAAAAATACATGAAACATGAATTTGTTGACAATAAAACCGACTAGTGTACGAGTAGAAGCAGAATTAAGGGGACCGTCTACATTAGGAGGTCAAAATCAAACACTTTTTCGTGATTTTTTTACAAAGAAACGACACAATGGATTGTTTTGAAATGTTTACTGTTTATTATGTATATCAAAAGGTTTACAACAATTTTGTTTTTATTAAATTTCATATGTTTAAATAAAAGTTATTAATAATTGAATGCCGATGCCTTTGAAAATTCCTTCTCCACGGCGTGCAGGTTAGCGTCCCATAGAATCATCTGAATCATAAAAATAAAAAATGTTTGTAAAGTTTATGAGTATAGCTTCTATTTGAACTGAAATAAATCATGAATTTATTAAAATAAATAAAAAGAAATTGTTGTTTAAACAAAAAAAAATGATTTTCTGTGGAAAATTTTCGTGTTTTTCTAATAATTTTTTTGCCAACTTTTTTACTGATTTTTTTAGTTCAAATAGAAGGTAATGAAATAAGCTTTAATTAAAAAAAAGGCGATCCGTCCAGTAATTTTTGAGTCATCGTGCACGCCAATTTGAAAAACATCGTTTCGAGAAAAACGCGTTTAAAGTTTTCGTACATGAAAAATAGTCGATAAAATTTTTTTATCGTTTATTTAAAGTCGATAAAAAAATTTTTATCGTTTATTTACCTTAACTTTTTGGTCAATCTGCTATCCCTGCTCCATAAGAAAGTCCCTCCTCTTCTTCAAACAGTTCATTCCTTTGTAATTGCTTCGGCTTGATTCGGCTCGTTCTACCGACGCTTCGGAGCACGCGCACTATATATTATATTTCGACTGTTTACAGTTCGAATTCGGACTTGAAACTTTAGGAGCATATTCTACAGATGATATACTTTCAATTTAAGCCAAAAAAAATCGATTTTTTTGTACCCTTTAATGTAGGCGGTCCCCTTAAATAAATAGTGAAAAAAAAGCACTTTTTCAACTTCCGCAGTCATTTGCAAGTTAACGATTGCACTTGGAGACTTCGGGTTGGGCTTAAAATTTAAGAAATTCAATAGGCTACAACTTCTTAAATGCATATGGTACGAGGGTGTATCAAATATAAACGGGACTAATTTTTTTGTAAAGTGTACGTTTATTATAAAGTATTTACAATGTTATCTGTCTATCTATGTGTAATCTCCTCAAAATTTCTGTTGGATTCACTCCCTCCTTGGCCAAAAACTTGATAATAATCCGTTGCTCCACGGAGACATGCATTCCTTTCTCGCTCATGTTCTATTTATTACTAAATAATTTATAACTAACTATTCCCTTCCTAATAGCCGAGACTACCCGAACAGTAATCCCTCCCAGGTCTACGACGCGCCTGGAATTTAAAAAACAACCTATCCCGTTTATATTTGATACATCCTCGTATATAAAATATGCCAAGGAACGGAGATATAAGCGAAAATGTGAAAAAAAAGACGTTTTTTTTTCACAAATTGTTAATTTAAGAAATTAGCGGACGGTTTCAGCTCTACGGACCCCGCGCATTGTGTTCTACGCAAAAAAAATACATAGGACACCGTCAAAACTAGCACTATATGTTTCAAGTACACTTTTTGATGATTTTAGCTCCCTGCCTACTGGACTATGTGCCGCGCGGCAAGTTAGACCCGTCCGCCTCGTGAATTTTTAAAGGGCGCGATGTCCCGGACCCCGTTATCGCACCCCGCGGACGGACGGCGTCCGGTCACCTCCGGCGTACTCCCCCGCGGGCGGCGAGCGCATAAATATATTAAATTTCGTTTAGAAGAATTGGGGTTGGTGCACGGACAAGTCGAAGGAGGTCGAGGACTCGAACCTTCCTGAAAATTTCAACGGTCAGCAACTGTGTACAGTTTGCATATGGAGAAGGGTGTTTTTTTTATGTATTTATTGATGTCGGGAGGTTGCCGGAGCCTCTTTTCTGCCATCCACGTCGACATTAAATATAAACACACAAAACATAAATTATGTAATAATTTCGTGACTTAACACTAGAACCGACAAGGTGCCTTTTTTGTCCCCTCGTAAAATTAAATATTTTGCACATTCTATATTTTATGTCAGACCACTCTAAAGCGCAGTGACTTTTATTTATTTTACGCCCTGTACTTAACACGGAAAAAAATGCCCGCTTGGTCGCGAATTTTAGAGAAAAAAAAGCGGATTATACTAGAACCGCCGAGGAGACATTTTTGTGCCAGGCATGTTTTACTCCCTCGTTGCGCAGATTTGAACACGCTAGTGCAGGTACGACCACATTTCGTTGTTATAAAACGCCAGTTCTATGACACGGGACATTTTTGTCCCCTTGGCGGTTCTAGGTAGGTAACGAAATTCAGTGTGGCCCATTTGGAATTAGTAGGTACACCTCTGTAAAGTTTCTATATTTAATAGGGTCCGTAAAAGTGTGCTACAATGCAGGCACTATACAACTCTACGATAACACACGCCGACAAAATTAGGCCGACCCTCTAACCCAGAAGAATTCAGCGCTTTTGATGCGCTGAATCCGAATCCGAGTCCAAAACTCTCAATTGGCGCTGGTTTTCGAGATATCCTAACCTAAAAGTGCAAAAAAAGCGATTTTGGCCTAGATTTGAGGTTATGTAGCATCGCATTTTTTTTTCTCAAAAAACTATGAACAACATCTTAAAGTACAAGCCATGCCCTTTTAAATGACGTCGAATTTACTCAAATATCTTTTTTTTTCGCTGCGATATCGCATTTTGAAGTTTTTAAGTTTGTGAATTTCTCTAAAATATCACAGGCCGACAAATTTTAACCCCGAAACCAGAATATATTTTTCCAAAGGTTTTTGATGCGCTGAATCCGAATCTCTCAATTGGCTTTGGTTTTCGAGATATCCTAACTTAAAAGTGCAAAAATAATGATTCGAGATTATGTAGCATCGCATTTTTTTTTCAAAAAAACTACGAACAGCATCTTAAAGTACAAGCCTTGCTCTTTTAAATGCCGTTGAGTTTGCTCAAATATCTTTTTTTTTTTTCATTGACATCGCATTTTGAACTCTTTATGTTTGTGAATTTCTCTATATTTGAAAACCTATTAAGGACCACGTGTATATCAAAGAATTGATTGGTTTTTTGATTAGGAAACACTGAAAATGTTTGAAATTCAATAGCAGGTCAATGTTTTCTTATGTAAAAAGACCTGCTCGTTCATTATCCAAGGTCAGATTTCCAAAATTTTCCTAAAATTTTTCTCAAAATTTTAATGTTAAGCCGCCATTTTGTATAAAAAATAAAAAGAAAAAATGTTTTTCTAATCTTCAAAGTTGTAATAAAATGATGTTAAAACTTTAAAATGGTGTTATTATGTTATCACGTTTAAAAAAAAATAAAAAAACTCATTTTCGGGCGTTCAAAGAGTTTTTCCCCCTTAAGGGGACTAAGGAGGGTTGAAAATGCAAAAATTGGCTCGTGTTTAATGGTTTATAACAAGGCCGCGAATAAATAGAAAACTTTTTTATTGTTAAGGGTATTAATTTTCATAACATAGTATAAAACAAAGTCGCTTCCCGCTGTCTGTCCCTATCTTTCTACTACCTATGTATGCTTAGATCTTTAAAACTACGCAACGGATTTTGATGCGGTTTTTTTTTTTAATAGATAGAGTGATTCAAGAGGAAGGTTTATTTGTATAATACATGCATAATATAGTAGAGAAACACTGATAATTTTAGAGGTTTCTAATGTGATGTCAAAAACCGGGCGAAGCCGGGGCGGGTCGCTAGTAACATTATAAAATGAGAAAATTCATTGAAAGTCGTTCCCAGAACAATAATATCGGCGTCCCAATGTAATAAGGAAGACTGTCGAATCCACGGTTTTACCACTATCCCAATCGAACGGATAAAGGTTTTGGCAAACTCTAAAAGTATTTCTTCTCCTTAGGCTTTCCTCTATTGATTATACCTAAACAATTAAAAACAAAAATAAAACTAACAAAATGGGTCCAGAAAACAAAAAAATTTGGAAATATTCGAGTTATTTGTTATTATAAAATTGTAGCAATATTTTTTTCAATCCGATTTTAGGTATAATTCATGATCAACTCCTGTATAAATTTCAAGTTGATATCTTTCGCGGTTCTCGAGATATCGTAGTAAAATCATCAAAAATGTAGTTTCGAGAAAATCGGATTAGAAGTTTCGGTACAATATTTGTGTTAGAACAGTCGTACGGAAACAGAAACGTTTCGACTTTATTATTAGGTCGTCTTTAGTGTGTCGTTACAAATTAAAACTTAAATATACTCTCTATATTGCATAGAGAACCCTAGAAATTAGAATAAAGCTTAGACCGTTCGGTCGGGCCGACAGCGCCAATATCCGCGTTCGGCCGGCCGCGCGCCACACTACGTTTTACGCTATCTTGACCTCAATTTTGGGAATTTTTCAAAAAAACAAACGGGAAGATATTCCTAAAGGATCACAGTATCGGAATATGCAAAAAATCGAAAATCGATTTTTTCGAAATTTCAACCCTCCCTAGTCCCCTTAAAGGGCGATTCGGGGAACAATTCGGAAGGGAAATCCTCGCGGCCGCGGCGCAAGGAAGGTAGACATATCTCGTAAGTGGGTCATTAATAATCCACTTCCTTCCAATTCCGGCGAGTCTGAGGGGCAATCAGCCGAGTGCTCCATACATCTCGCCGGAACTCACGGAACTTAAAATCTTAATACGCCGAAATTAATATAAAAAGAAGAACAAACTCGGCTACCGAGATTAAAAAAATTCGGCCCTCAACTTTACTCACTGTAGGTATATATTAAATTTTCGTAACCAAAAAATAATTAACTATTTGTTTTTTTCATGGTGTTGAACAGAAAAGACAAAGAACGCGAGGAAGGACTTCCCTGGTAAGGTATGAGGTGCGTTTTGTCTGCAATTTATTTGCGTCTATCAGTACCTACAAACATTAGAAATGTTTTATGCTATTTTTTTATTGCGAGGTATTATATAACCATAACAAAACTGATGATCAAATTATCAAATATATATTAATGCAGTTTAATATGTGTGAGTGCACTAAAATAACATCATAATATAGTAAGTAATAAATTTAATCATGACATTTAATCTAAATACTAATTACAATTGCAGAAAATAAATAAAAGAATACGAGGTGTGGCTATTAAATAACCGAACTGCTGTCATAACATTTTTTATTCGTTACCAATTACAGTAGCAACCTTTTGCCTTCAAAGTACTTACGTTGGCGATCTCTACACCGCTCCATAAGACTTTTTCATTGTTGAAAGCAGTGCTGGAAGTCCGCTTCTGTCAGAACCTCCGTCGCTTTTGCTTTAACCGCTTCCACACTTTCGAATCTTGTGGAATCTGTATCACCGGGTCTAACAAGCCTGGATCGGTGTGAATGTTGTTTAGAATGTCAGCGCAAATGTTCATTCTTGATTCCTTCTGTTCGGGAGTGAGGAGTTTTGGCACCATTTTAACGCAAACTTTGCGCATGTTGAACGATTCATGCAAAATCTGGCGAACACATTCTTTGTCGATTTCTGTTATTTTAGCAAGCCCTCGGATGCTTAGACGACGATCTTCGCGGATTAATTTACCAATTTTTTCAATGTTTTCGTCCGTTTTTGACGTTGAGGGCCGTACACTTCTTTTAACATTGCATACGCTTCTGTAAAAGTTTTCCCGTTGTTCCGTCTGAACACTTAACATTCGATGCGTCACTGGTGCGTAGACTAATTCAAAAGACTGCTACAGTCAAACTGAGCGACCCACTGGCGTGTCCAGCGAGCTCAGGATGGGGAAAGTATCACCAGACACAGTTCTGTTCAAACTTGTCGCGACACGCTCGCAGCGCGCTGGTAGCAGCATCAGTTCGGTTATTTAATAGCCACACCTCGTATAAAGATATCGAGTTAACTTGAACTGTATATTTTAGATGTTTTTTAACCCTTTAAGACCCTGTGATCATAAGTAACGTATGCATAACGTGTGAGCCCATTTAGGGACACTTTTTAAACATATATGTTTTTAAATAATTAATGAATATGACTTACAACACTAAAATAGTAAATTAAAAAAATACATTTTTCTCGGGTCAAAAATAAATCCGGTCTCAAAGGATAAAGCAAATATCCTTAACGCGTTTTTGTGAAATCAGTTTTCGTTTAAATTTTAAGACAAATAATTTTCCCATATGCGACCTACATAACTTTTGGGAAACATTGTGCAGGTATAAAGAGCTTTATAAGATATGGCATTGTATAGAGAGCTTCAGCAAAAAATGTTACCTTGTCTGAACTGTTTGTAAGAAAACGTGTAGAAATGGGTTTTATTTTTTTTAATCGATCATCAATTGAAAAAAATGATGGGGCTCATATTTTTATTAAGGGGGGGAAACAACAGCAATTTTCAAAAAATCTATTTTTTGTTTTTTTTTCTTATTTCGAAAGTACAATGTATCGAGAGTATACTGGAAAGAGGAAAAATCTAAATATTAAATATTTTCGGAGTTATCGCACATATTCGAGAATGCCGGGGCTCTACCTCATACCACATACCGTAAACTAGCGAAACAGGTAGCCGGAGCGCTTGGGGTGGAGTAACATTTCTTTCATAATACCTTTTGTGAAGAAAACAAGCCTTCTAGGAGGCTGAAGGTTTATTATATGCACCTGGAATCGCTGATTGATCGATAAGTCACTAAAACTAATGGTTTTAATATGTTGGAACTTTGAACGCGATTATCTTGGAACTGTATTTTCAAAAAACTGCTCGTGCTGTAACTCAAAAAGTTATTGAGAGATTTTTGTCTATATTATTAGGTATCGGAAGGATGTACCTAAAATTTTAAAGATATCGCGTAATTACATTACTTTTTTGAGATAAAGATTGTCGAAAAAATAGTCGAAATTTTGAACATTTAATTAAACAGCCTACTTAATTTCTAATTGTATGCTTTTTTAATTTTATAGATTTATCCTTCCCGTGCACATGTCAATAATTGAAAAAAAAATGTTTTTTTGGTGTCCGATCAATAGAAAAATTATGACAAATGCAGCACTTTTCGATGTCACGCCAGAGACGCCTGAAGGAATAGTTTTTGAGTATAATTCAATTCATTTCAATATTTTAATTAAAACAAAGACGTATTAGGAATTACTCAGGCGTTTAGATGCAATAATAGGTTTAAGCCCTGTGACGGGTGTTACTTGTACTTTTGCAAAATATGCTACCTTGTTGGTTAAACATCAGAGTTCAGCTAAATCAGAAGTTTTTGTAACAAAATGAATAGCTAAGTAGAGAGATAAATGATCTTCATTTCTGATAATTGTAAGAGATTTGTCGATATATTGTTTTTTACGTTTTTTTTTTAAAGCAAAACTTGTGACGGGTGTTACAAGATTTGTGAGGGGTTTACGAATGCAAATTAAACAATAGCTTATGTACACTTTGAGGCTTTATTTAATAATATAGACTGTTAAAACTAGTATTATAAGATTTTAGATATTTTCTGTTCTATCATTTTTATTGTTTTTTTCGGGTTTCCTTTTGCTTCTTCTGTTCTTTTCTATGTCTTGGGTTTCTCATATGTTTATCGGCGAAAATATTGATGAATTTCTTTTGAATTATGAAAATTGAGAATATAATACCTGTTAATTTTCTATTTTAACATATATTCGCAAATTATTTTTTTTGCTCCTTGGTATCGATTCCCGCGGAATGGCCCAAAACTAACCCTGTTTAGGTACAGAACTATCGAGTATCGTTCGTTCAGGTAGGCAATGGAGTTATTTTCCTGTGGAACGCCGTAATCTCACCGTTTTTTTTTGGGCCGTCTCGTCACGCTGACAATTCCAGAAGGTCGACTCGCATATCGTATCGGTCCAACCGGAATGCGAAACTCGGTCCTGAACATGAAAACTTCTCCGCCGTGCCGAGGGGGCGTTGGGGGTCCAACGGGGCTAGGGGGGCGGTAGACGCTTTAAGGGCGGCCGTGCGCGATGGCCGCGTCAAACACACCACTTACTGCTGCATACGCTAACGGTGCATTAGTAAAATGTACTTAATACGTGACGGGCGTACCGAAACCGAGACGCCTCGGGATGGGGGGAGCGACGCCACGTCGGCGTCGGGCAGCGCCAAAATATAATCTTTGCGGAATTAAATAAAAAAATCTCGAAGAAGTAACGCTCGAAAAGGAATCCGCTGTGGCAGAGCAAAAGGTATGTGCACGAATCGAGTCCACGGTCTAAGTCGACACTTATTTTTCTAATTAACCCGTTTCGACCGAAAACGCCACTCCCGGTACATCGCATCGCTCTTCAGCGCCTCATAACTAATACTATTTGCGACAGAAAAATTTGACAGGGGCATATTTTTGAAGTTTAAGACGTGCCCTTTCCGATGGTGTCCATGCAATTCCTCCAAAAAAATATTAAAATCGTGTTTAAAAAAACACGATTTTTTGCAATTTTTTTTTAATCAAATTTTCAAGGGGTTTCCAGTCTGCAATGAACCTGGAACCTCACTAACCGGTGGAATAAATGTTTTAACTTTAAGTATACGTGGTTTAAAGATCGATTTTTTGCCTTATGCGTTCAAAATGGCGCCTGAACTGCGAACTTATTGCGTAAAAATTCAAGATTTTTTTATTAGAAAATGATGCAATTTTACAAAAAATTGTCAAGAATAAATAGTTATTAAAATCACTCAAAGAATGAACTGGAATTTTCAAAATTTTTTGAGGAACTTTTTTGGATTTTGCAAATATCAATTTTTTCAAAATTTAAAAAATTGTTTAAAATCCAGTGCATTCTTTGAATACTTTTAAGAACTTTTTGTTCTTGACATTTGATTTATTGTTGCATTTGCATTTTTATTTTTTTATGCATTGTTTCGAGAAAAAAGAATTCTAAATTTCTATACTAATTTGATCTTTAGAAATGTTTTTCTCGAAAACAATGCATTTTTACTATAAATTGTCAAGAATAAAAAGTTCTTAAATCATTCAAAGATTGCACTGGAATTTTTTTTAAATTCTATAAGCATTTTTTTAAATTTTACAAAAATTGACTATTTGCAAAATCCAAAAAATTGCTCAATAATTCTAGTGTATTCACCGAGTGATTTTAAAAACTTTTTTTTTGACAATTTTTTGTAAAAGTGCATCATTTTCCAATAAAAAAATCTTTAATTTTTACGCAAAAATTTTGCAGTTCAGGCGCCATTTTGAACGCATAAGGCAAAAAATCGATCTTTAAACCACGTATATTTAAAGCTCAAACGTTTATTCCACTGTTTAGTGAGGTTACAGGTTCATTGCAGACCGGAAATCCCTTGAAAATTTGATTTAAAAAAAATGTGCAAAAAAAATCGTGTTTTTTTTAACTGCTTTTTTTCACTATTAACATTTTTTTGGAGGAATTTCATGGACACCATCGGAAAGGGCACGTCTTAAAATTCAAAAATATGTCCCTGTCAAATTTTTCTGTCGCAAATAGTATTAGTTATGAGGCGCTGAAGAGCGATGTACTGGGAGTGGCGTTTTCGGCCGAAACGGATTATTATCTACAGATTGTAACTTATAGTGAATAAAAAATCAGCAACACGTTTTTTTGAGTCTTCTTAAGGGGGGGTAAACCCTTTGGACGCCCGAAAATGAGTTTTTTTTTAATTAATTTTTTTTAAAGGTGATAAAATAATCACACCATTTTATAGTTTTTACATCATTTTTTTACTACTTTGAGGAGTAGAAAAACGTTTTTTCCTTTTTTTTAAACAAAATGGCGGCTTTACAGGATATTCCTTCAGGCGTCTTTGGCGTGACATCTAAAAGTGCTGCATTTATCATAATTTTTCTATTGATCGGAAACCAAAAAAAAAAAAAAAAAAAACTTTTTTCAGTTACTGACATGTGCAAGGGAAGGATAAACCTATGAAATTTTAAATAAGTATAAAAATAGAAGCTAAGTAGGCTGTTTAATGAAATTTTCAAAATTTCGAATATTTTTTCGACTATTTTTATCCCAAAAAAAGTAATGTAATTACGCGATATCTTTAAAACTTTAGATACATCCTTCCGATAATAATATAAACAAAAGTCTCTCAAAATTTCAGCCAAATCGAAAAATAACTTTTTGAGTTACAGCACGAGCAGTTTTTGAAAATAACCAAGTTGGCATCTTCAGGAGAAGATTAAAACTTGAGTTTTTATCTTCTCCTGAAGATGCCTGCCAGGAGAAGATTAAAACTTGAGTTTTAATCTTCGCGCGGTTGGCGAAACGCGCGTCGAGTAGTGTAGTAGTTCGGTGTTTCGTGGAAAACGTCCAGTTTTTTGTTTCTACGCCGAAGGTTCCAGTACCCACTCCAGCTCCAAAAACTACTCAACCGATTGCTCTGTTTTTTTAATATGTTATTGTACACATTTACAGCTATAGCCTGGACAAAACAATCAAAAATATAGGTAACGAATTTTCCGACTTTCAGTCGATTTTCCGACCTCAAAAATGTTATTTTTTTCAACGGCCGTCATTTTGTTATTTTTCAGTGAAAAAAAGGTCCTTTTGGTCCGGGCTATAGCGTTTTCAACAGTTAATAATTTGCCTTTTTTTCTCAGATGTTCCAGACGGCCGAAATCATGTTAACCGTCGTTTTTGATTTTTCTTTTTGAAAAAAATCGTATGCTCAAAAAAAATCAATGTATAAATCCAACAAGAATATTTTTATCCTCTTAAAGTGTGAATAAATATTGCCTGTAAATTTTCAAAACGATATGCTGATTCCTTCTCTAAAAACAATGGTTTTTTTTTCATTGCCAAGGTAGATAGAAAGACCCCTTAATAAAATGTTTACCTCAAAGTAGGCAAAAACTAAATGGTATTTTACGGCGATTGAAAATTTTAAATGACATATTGGCGGGGTTCCCAATTTAATAGAAGCAATCAGTTTGGCTTTCTTTTGGTTAAAATTACAGCAACATTAGGTCGCCTACGAAGCAGAATTTTTAGCGGACGCTGTATACGGTTTTTGTACGAACATACGGTTATTAGACGTCACACACACAACTGGCCCGTATTTGCGGTTACCCATTCTCTTTTTGATTACACACCCTCACCCCCTTCCCGTCGGGGCTGAGCCCCCGCACCCCGCACCGCACTCGTCGACTCGACTGCGCGAAGTCATCATAAAATAACCGGCATTAATGAGAGTGCGTTCTCTCCATTTCGGCCCGCCAAATCTGTTCCGTATTAGCGGAATTGTTCCGGGCCCGGTTTTTTTCCCTCGCTCCCCCGGCTGGAACCGTCTAATAAAAGTCGAGGCATAAAAACGGTCCAATTATACTCCGCATGGAGCTCATTTCGCGCTAAACAATGGACGTTTTCTTCGGCCGGCGGAGTGGCAGGGCCGCCGTCTCTGCATCTGAGCGGCCACATCAAAGGGGGCCGAGCAGGGATCGATGGGGGCGAGGTGTAATTTCTGCGAGAACGACCGGTTCATTTGCCCATATCGGAAACTGGATGATACTCTTGTTGTCCGACTGTGTTCGGAAGACAGGAATCTATAGCCAAATACAGCCAAATAAGGCGAGGAGAAGTGTTAAGGGGGGATTGATACCTTTTCGGCTTAAAAAAACAAATTTTTTGTATACATATTTTGTTAGATAAAAGCTTCAAGAATTAGTGTAAGAAGCGGCAAAGTGAAATTCGAAAAATTGACGGAGTTATGACGTATTTATGACGCGCCGTCCGAGCGGCGCTGGGACGGCACGAAACCGGTTCCGTGAGAGCGGGCAGGTGTGAGCGTTCCAAGAGAAAAGAGGCTGAAGGTGATGAGGAAGATCCCTTTTTATGGTCCCGGAATAGATGATTTTATGCAAGTATTGAGAAATTTTTTTTATCGCAGTGTAAACATGTTACAAAACTTTAAACGCGTTTTTCTCGAAACCGCACTTTCAAAGTCGGTTCCCACGATTACTCGGTCTCTAATCAACCGATTCTCCTTTTCTTTTTCTTTTTTTAAAGCTAACAATATTTTGTTGTCGTTAACGGACTTTTTTTTTAATATTTGCATTTTTACTATTTTTTTGACACGCTTAAAGATGCAATTTTTCAGTAAAAATCGGTACTTAACATGTGAAAAGCCGTCATTTTTTCAAAAATTCAAAATTCAAAAAAAGCATCCGTTAACGACCGGCAAAAATCCTCAAGTTTAAAATGGCGTATTAATTTTTGCTTTCAGATAAACGCCGGCTTCAAAATCCTGTGAACCGCAAATCACGTTCGGAAGAACACCTCAAGTTAACGGGCCTGTGGGGGGGGGGGGGGGGGGGAGGTGTGAAATAAAATATAATTTTGTACATCAACAGGAGTAGTTTCACTTACAGAAAACCCCATCCCTCTACCTCTCTTCGTTCGCTCAAAATAAATTATCAAAAAAAAAACATGAAAAACGGCCGCAAAGGTATCAAACCTCCTTAAGGGGGCTTTCCCGCTTTTTCGCTGGAAAAAAAAGGTTTTTTTGTGAATTTTTTTTGGGAAAAATAAAACGGATTGAGACATTTTTTTTTAATTAAAAGATACAGGTATGTAGGTTACATTTAGTTTTTTATTCATTTTTTAAACCACAATGGCGGCCGTCGATCCTTGTTCCAATGCAGCTACTTCAGTCCGACATGTCTCATGTTAATGAGAATTTTCTACGACGCTATTCATCTGAAATCAAAAAATGAAACATTTTTATAAAATATAGGGTTGTTGTTAGTGTTTATCATAGGGGTTTTTTGAAATCCAAATTCTACGCGATTTGGTGCAACTTTGAAAAAAAAAAAAGTTCGATTTTCACCTTAAATTTCAACTTTTAAATTGTTATTAAAAATCGAATTTTTGCAATATCAAAAAAATCCTATGTTGATCACTAATGGCATCATTTGTGAACATTTTGAAATAAAAATCATTAAAATCGGTTAATTAGTGTCCGAGAAAAATCTCATTCCAGTTTCAAAAGCGTTGTTTTGAGAAAAATGCGTTTGAAGTTTTTTTTACGTTTTTTTGTTATATACTTATGAAATTTTTTTACTTACAGTTCGTCATCAATTCGGGGCCCGTACAGGACACCCTCCTCTGCCTTGTAGACCTCATTTTGACTTCAGGTCAGATAGCGTCATGCATTTTTTCCACTGAATCCGCATTTCGCCGAATACGGATAATAAGTAACAGACCGTAATAAGTTGTCAATTCGCCTATTACCTTGATGGTCAGTTTTTCTGTACCTCTTCCCCCGAGTCCCTTGTTTGTTTTCTTCGCATTACGGAGCCTGGTTCCCATGCGTTTTTCCCCACGTGACCGACGCGTTCCTTTTTCATTACTTTCGGATCGTTGTTGTACGGGTCCAAATCCAAAATCGCCTTGAAAGTCTTACTGTCCCCATCGCCAATATACTGAGCATATTTTACATTATGCTTTTCTTCGGATCGTTGAAACACTTCCTTTACACTGTCCACCTCCATTTTCCCTGCGTTACTCTTTTCAAGCGTCGGGACCGTCGTCACTAATCCGGCTGTAACTCGAAATCTAATACGCGGATCACTTTAAAATTTCAGGACAATGAATGTAAAACGCATCGATTTCAGTAAAAAAAAAACGATTTTTTGAAACCGAAAGCGGGAAAGCCCCCTAAAAAGAAATGCAAACTTATTGCTTCAGTTCATTTCAAAAATCTTCACCAGTAACCTGTCTAGTGCTTGAATTATTATAACTAATGTCCGGAAAGTATGGTACAACGTAAGGTGGGACTCGTAATTCGTCATGTCATTGACGGAAGGACATATGAGAGACCAAAAAGATAGTAAAAATGTGTTAATACACATACAATATTGGTAAATATCCGTGTTATAGAGTCAATTTTTAAAAAGGAATTTCAAGGGTTAAATTATTTGTACATAAATTGGGATTTTTTTTATCAAACAACGTTTAAATAATCTGAAAAATCGAATCGTAAAAGAAGTGAGGTTCTGAGAGTCATCACAGTCTCTCGGAAATGTTAGCCTTTTACCGAGTCAATTATTCCGTAAAAAAATATCCCCCGAAATGGCGTCGATTTGATGTTTTCCTCCGGGGGCGGGGGGCGGGCGCCGTCATCAAGCGAACTAGCGAAACACCGTTAATTGTGGGGCATATTTGGCCTTATCTGTGCTGGCGGGGGCGGCGGCGGCGGCGAGGGGAGCGGTCGTAAAGCGGAATTCGGCCGGTCGCCGTCGCATCAACCGGCGTTTTTACGAGCGCCAGGTCCGCCGACTTCCAATAAATAATTTTCTTATTCCGCCGCCGCCGTCCGTAAAACTCGCGCGACGGCCGCACAGCTAATTAAGAGTAAATCGTCATAAAACACTTGTAAACATAAATAACGGGCCGCACGAAATAATTTCCCGAAGCGGGCGCCGCTTCACAGCGGTCCCAAACGCCCGGAGCGCCGCACAGTGGGTTAAAATCGGAAAATCCTGGCCAAAAAATTGAGAAAGGTAGAAAATTTGTCAACCTATATCGAATTTAATGTTTTTTTGGGTCGCTAATTTCGAAATTGTACTTTATATTTTAAAAAAACAAAATGACGGCCCGAAAGTAACCGCTTTTTGCGATAAAAGCAACTTTTAAAAATCCAAATTAGAGTATTCGTATTTTCTGTAAATAAAATTTCAATTTAATACTCTCCTCGAAAGGGAAACAAAATGGCGGACCGCATATAACCATTTTTTTCGCGATAAAAGGTACTTACTATGATCAAAATTAGAGCATTGATATTTTCTACTTATATAATTTCAACTAAATCTCCTTACCGAAAAAAACAGGTGGAGAACCGGAAGTTAAATTTTCTTAAAAAGCTACATATTTTGTTTCGAATAAGATTATTTATATTTTTCATTAATAAGATTTTAATCTAACTTCCTGAAGAAAAGGAGGGCCAAAAGTAAGAACTTTTTGGAACCTACAATTGCACGCAACCTGTCTTCAGTTAAGTTACATTAGGTTACTAAAATTATTTTGTGTTAAAAATTGATCGCAGAGAACCTCAGTTAAGTTGGATTAGGTTAACTAGTATAAAATAAAAAATATATATTTCACGGAACATTGAAACACCCTATATATCTCCTTCCACTGGTCAATAGTGTACAACAGGTATATACATTTCCCCACTTGGTTGGGACTTACTATTGTATCGGGGATGAACACCTGCTTTGACGCAGATACAGTTATAATTGCCCCGAGAACGCTCTATTGGACGCGCCTTTCTATTTTTACATTTTTCACTGAAATAAGCAGTTTCAAGCAGCCAATTTTTATGAATTTCTTATTCCACTAATATTTCCCACATGTTAAATTGTGAATTAATGTTAGAACTCTGTAGATACAAACTATTTTCCTACTTTTGTTTTTCTACCTTAACATGCGCGTTTATATTATAAGCGCAGAGTTAACATTTATTTTCCATAATAAGAAATACAAAAAATTTGAATTTCAATGCATAGATAATACTTTACATCCCTTCGAGAGTGGCCTCCATTTTTTTAAGTCGGAAATACACCTTGTGATAACAAAAATTCACAACACACGAACGTTGAGTATTTCGGGACCGATTCTCGTACCGTTACGCACTCGAAGGTGGTCAATTTCCGACTGAAGTAGAACGGCAGGTATAAAACCTAGGTAGCTGTCGTTTCAGTATTACACGCAGGAAACCCTGATTCGCAGAGCTATATGAATTAAAACAGAATATAATGAACTTAGTGTTTCGATTTTTGGCCAGGATTTTCCGATTGTAACCCACTGTGCGCCGGCCACAAATCGAATCGCGAGCGATGTTCCTGACAATTCAAATTTGAACATTTTCGGGGTCAACATTTTTCAAAAATTAAATGACCGACCCAAAATAGCCGACACACTGTGTTAAAAATGACGCCAATCTTGTGAAAATCGACTTTCGGGATTAAGAGTTCCGAATCTCGGGTCAGGATTTAAAAATAAAGAATCATCCAAAAACAAAAAAAAAAAACAAAACGTCATCAATCCTGCCTATGAACGAGTGAGATGGAAATAGCGGTCATGTCGAAGTTGGAAACGAAACTTTGTTGTTGTCAAACTTTTGACAAGTTGCTGTCACAATAATAAAACAAATGATGGCTGTTACATAATGCAACAGCCTTGACTATATAAATTAGGTTATAAACTAGAGATTGAGAATAGACATACGTCTTTTTTGCTCGGCCAACTTTGATGACGTTTATTATGGATGGCTCATTATAAAATAGTCCACCGATTTTGTCAAAAATGACGCCACACTTGCGAAAATCACTACTGAGAGTTAGTACAATAATACAAAAAACATATTATTATTTCCAAAATGTTGTCCAAACTCGCAATATAAGATTAAAAATTAGTAACAGTGAAAAACTTAGCACACAAATTTTCGTGAAGATCGGATGCATTTTTAGAAAATTTGTCTGCCATTTTGTTTTCAAAAAATTAAATAATACATCCATAAGATCGGGTTTATTTTTAAGAAATTTGTGTGGCATTAAGTGTTAATAATTCAGTACATAATTTGTAGCCAGCGACAGCAAAAACCCATTGTACTACAATTTGATAAAGCCATATAATCGTTTTGGTTTGGGATTTTTCCACTGCGCGTGCGCGTGACTACAAAAATGTATTTTAGATTACAACGATGATCGCAAAAAATTGCACCTAATTCTTGCATTTTCCTAACCACAATACCTTCACCTTTTGAGACGTGCTTTTCGATACATACCAGGTGTGGCTATTAAATAACAAAACTGCTGTCGTAACACTTTTTATTCGTTACCAATTACAGTAGCAACTGTTTCGCCTTCAATGTACTCCCCTTGACAATCTCTACACCGCTCCATACGACTTTTTCATTGTTGAAAGCAGTGCTGGAAGTCCGCTTCTGTCAGGTGGTTCAGAACCAAGTCGCTTTTGCTTGAGAACCAAGCCTGAATCAGTGTTAATGTTGTTTAGAATGTCAGCGCAAATGTTCATTCTTGATTCCTTTTGATCGGAAGTGAGAAGTTTTGGCATTTTACACAAACTTTGCGCATGTTGAACGATTCATGCAAAATCTGACGAACACATTCTTTGTCGATTCCTGTTATTTCAGCAAGCCCTCGGATGCTTAGACGACGATCTTCGCAGATTAATTTACCAGTTTTTTCAATGTTTTCGTCCGTTTTTGACGTTGAGGGCCGTCCAGGGCGCGGATCGTCCTCGGTCGTTTCACGTCCCTCTTTAAACCGTTTAGACCATTCAAAAACTTGTGTGCGGGATAAACATTAATTCCCGTACACTTCTTTTTAACATTGCAGAAGCTTCTGTAAAAGTTTTCCCCAGTTTAACAAGAAACTTGAGATTAACCCGTTGCTCCATCTGAACAGTTAACATTTTTTCGACGCGTCACTGGTGCGTAGACTAATTCAAACGACTGCTACAATCAAACTAAACGTCTCACTGGCTTGTCCAGCGAGCTCAGGGTGGGGAAAATGTCACCAGACACAGTTCTGTTCAAACTTGTCGCGACACGATCGCAGCGCTGGTAGCAGCATCAGTTCGGTTATTTAATAGCCACACCTCGTATTTTATAAAGTACAAATTTCTAACATTAACATTTTGAGGTAACTTGCAATGTACTTCGTGCACTAAATATAAACAATTTTTTGTGAAAACTTGTTACCCAAACCTCCAGGAACACCCTACATACAAGAATAGGTACTAAGAACAATCATTTGAATTAAAAGATGGGACACTTTTAACACAGCCTATTTTTTCGCGTTATAACACATCATCCCTCATTCAAAATTACACAGAATTCCTCGCACAACTTTTCTGGCGTTTGGGACCGCTGTACAGCGCCCAATTCCCGAATTCCTGCCCCGTCTCGGGCAATTGTTTTTTTTATTGGTATCGCGATCGAGCGTAGGAAACGACTCCGGCGATATAAAAAGGCTGTAAAATACGGTAGCGAGTTTGTTTAGCGCTATGCACCTCGTCAATATTTAAAATTTAATTAGGTAGAGGGTCTTGGAAGGCAGGTGAGGTGAGGGAGGCCAAGAACTTTCCGTGGTCACGTCTCAGGCGATAGCGAAGTGACAAATAAACGCCGTCAAAGTGCCGGCGGCGAAGCGTCGATTCAAGCGGGTGGACTGCCCTAAATTAGGCGAGGGATGGGGGATGCTCTTTTTTTAACGCAATAGATATTGAACGGTCAAAGAGCAAGCATGGTTTTAGCACTAGTGAGTAAAGAAAATATAAGTTATGTTTGGTTTTTATGTAAAAGGTTCAGTTGTAGAAAAAATATTGAAATTAATTCGTGTGTAAAGTCACTTTTCGTTTAACAATCAATGAGTCATGTGATTGTGTGTATTTGATCTGTTTATGTGTGGATTTTTGCAATAATGGCACAGTCGTTACCATTTGTGAATAGACTGAAAAATATGATTGAAAATGACGAGGAATTTACAATAGACGGATCACATATTTTATGTATTCCTTGCAATCGTCGATACATATTTAGTAGGCTCCGTAGATTTAGTAGAGTGTGAAAAATATTTAATACAACTTATTAAACACAAAATATTACTAGTACTGTTACAAAATAGGAGGTTTGGTTTGATTTTTTCGCGCATCGTGGTCGATAATATTCACTCTAGACGTTTTTTTGAGAAATATGTATCCGATTTTCCGTTATCTTGTACATACATTGCGTAAAACATATTTACAGAAGACATATCAACGTGTCATGAGAAATATTAAAGAAGATATACTCAATAAATTTCCGTCACTGACAGTGAACGAAAAACCATATTTTTACGGTAATAAGATCGTTTATGTTTTGATATGAATTTTAGGTGTTTCAGAAGTTTTGGAACCAAAAAGAAAATTTGTTCAAGGAGTGAAGGACAATCCAGTTTATTATGCAAAAGCTTGTATAAAAATTTTATAGACGAGCAATTTCTCCTGTCTATTAGTGAATCTAAATTAAAAGTAGAAAGCAGTATTGAGTGGTCAAATCCTCTCACTGGAAAAATTCCATGAGACTTGTAATACATGTATTTTAAACATTTTCTTTGTACAGATTCTATATAAATTATTGCGTTTTCATAAATAGGAGACCAAACAACGGATGAGTACTCCAGCTTACTCATAATAAATGTTACATATAGCAATTTTAAGGTGTTTGTGTCTTTAAAACTACTCCAGTTTCGGGTGAAAAAAACCTAACAACTTAGAAGCCGAGGAGACAATCTGTGTGATATGGCCTGCAAACGTAAATTTTGTATCGAATATTACTCCCAGGTCCTTAAATTCGTCTGTCCTGTCTAGTATATTACCATTTATATTATAGTCATATATTAACGGGGTTTGTTTTCTGTGAAAAGAAAGTACCTTACATTTGGATATATTAAGTTTCAGACGATTATCCGAGCACCATTGGTTAACAGTAGTAAGTGTGTTTTATAAGCTTTGACTTCAAGTTGGCTGTGGATAAAAAACAATACATCTTAGCAATTTTTTTCCAATATAACAAATATAAAAGAACAAATGTAAAACAACTACATATTTTAGGCCGGAACCTGTCATCGACATACGTTTGAGTTGGCAAAGCCTACTTTGACATAATGTTTGGCCGAAGGCGTGTTGTTTCAGCGGCGTCAGTTTGGTTTGACGCCGCTCTTGTATTTTCCGATTTCCGCGTTTCCCGCGCGCGTAAATTTCTCGATTATTCGAAAAGTTGGGCGGCGGCACGCCGGCCCCCCATAACCTCTCCAATTTAACGGCGGTCGCATTAACAATTAGGAAATTAGTATCGATAAACCCGGGCTTATTATGCGACGATCAGAGCGGGCCGGGGCTCGAGTGCATTGCCTAATTAAAACGTTCTGTCACAGCGAACTAATCCGACGAAAGTACGCACGCATTCGTATAAGGGGGAGAGACAATTATTGTTGCTGTCACGGTTTGCCGGAAAAGGTGTACGACCCGGGGCCCACGCCAACCCTAATTAAGAAGTCGAAGAGTGGTGGCGGGAGAGGGGGTTTGTGACAGTCGTGGAGCCACACGGCGGAGCTTTAGGGGTAGCAGGTAGAAGGTCCCCTTCCATTTGTGTTCTGCGATAAGATGAACAAGATGTGAAACACGGTGACGGCACAAAAAAATGATTTCTTTTTCTTCAAAAAATATTTTAGTTTTCGTGATTTTTTTAGTATACAAGATACTTTTCGTTATTATTCATTACCAATTACAGTAGCAACTTTTTCACATTCAATGTAGGTACTCCCCTTAGCGATCTCTACACCGTTCCATACGACTTTTCCATTGTTGAAAGCAGTGCTAGAAGTCCGCTTCTGTCAGCTGGTTCAGAACCTCCGTCGCTTTTGCTTTAACCGCTTCCACACTTTCATCACAAGTAATCACCGTGTCTAACCTAAGCCTGGATCAATGTCAATTTTGTTTAGAATGTCAGCGCAAATATTCATTCTTGATTCCTTTTGCTCGGGAGTGAGGTTTTTTTTTGCTTTTGTCGATTCCTGTCCCTCGGATGCTTAGACGACGATCTTTGCGTATTAATTTAGGACCAATTTTTTCAATGTTTTCGTCCGTTTTTGACGTTGAGGGTCGCCCGGGGCGCAGATCGTCTTCGGTCGTTTCGCGTCCCTCTTTAAACCGTTTAACCCATTCAAAAACTTGTGTGCGGGATAAACATTCATTCCCGTACACTTCTCTTACCATTGCATAAGCTTTTGTAAAGTTTTCCCCAGTTTATCAAGAAACTTCAGATTAACCCGTTGCTCCATCTGAACACTTAACATATTTTGACGCGTCACTGGTGCGTAAACTAATTCAAACGACAAACTGAGCGACCCACTGACTTGGCCAGCGAGCTAGCATCAGCAGCATTAGCAGCATCAGTTCGGATTAATAATTTAATAGCCACACCTCGTAAAAAGAAGGGATTATAAAAACCTCAATTGATGTTGTTAATTGGAGTTTGAACTGTAGGTATTGCACGATTTGTTAAAATATGGAGACATCCAAAAAAAAACGTCATCAACTCTGGCTATGAACGAGAGAGATAGAAATAGCAGTCATGTCTAAGCTTTTCGGTTATTTCAAACTTTTGACAAGTGACTGTCACAATTTGTAAAATAAACAATAACTGTCATATGATGTGACAGTTTTGACAAGTAAATAAGGTTATAAATTCGAATAAGAATAGAAATACGTCTTTTTTTTCTTGGCCAACTTTGATGACGTTTTTTTTGGATGTCTCTATATATTGATTACCATAAAATTTATGTAACTTTATGTGGCGCCTGGTCGAATGGAGATTCGAATCGAGCCTCGTCGCAAAAGCTCGTAGATGTTTCATTCGTCAACAAAAAATTAATAATAGTAATAATAATAAACGTCTTTATTTACGGGCAAAGTTTAGTACAAAAATGCTACTCTTACACTTAAATACTACTCTTACAATTATTATTAAAATGATAATTAATCTAGAAGATCTAACCGTTTTTTTTAAACGAGTTAGACAAAATGGCGCCCTTTGAAAAAAAGTACTCTTAACCCTGTTTTTCGACCTTTGAGGGGGTGAAAAATAATAGTAATTATAAAAATATAAAAAAAAAACTACACACTGATATAGCCAGTAGATTGATGAACATTTACAAAAATAAAGTATTTCCCCCCTTAATTGACCCGATTCGAGCAAAATAAACAAAATCTTAGGTATTATAAAAACAAGTTAAAAAATGGATACATAAAAATAATACAGACAGTAATTATGTCTCTATAAAAATAAATATTTACATCGTTTATTTAAGGAATGATGGTAGGTGATCGTTGATATCAAGGAGAGGATTTTTTTGCAGAATCAAGTCCAAAACGAGAAAGGCGGCCTCGTCTTCAATCGTCTTTGAAGGTTTTTTTTAGTAAAAATAATATTCAAAAGAAAAAAGATACATACATTACTATAGTTTTTCACCCTAGTGACGAAAAGGGTTAGGATCGCGTCACATTTTCAAAAAAATATATATGATATTTTATAACAAATAAATATATTCTTCTATTTTTGTATTTCAGATTTTATTTTTTGCATCAGATTTTTGTATTTTTCATTGGTAGACATACACGTCCTAAAGAAAATATAAAATGATTTTCTGGAGGAAGACAAAAGTTAATTTCTTTTAAGCAGTGTCATTCTGTAGTAAATATGTATCTACTGATTTGAATACTTGAATAAATACCGCAACACTGTCTTCTCGAAATGCAGTCCTCCTAGAACGTCCTAATCGTCGGCAACGCCCATAAACACCTTCTTCAGACCACCTGACTCAACATCTTAAAACAGTTGTCACGTTACGGTCTACGCGGTTGGCAAGAGAAGGCAAGAGAAAATCCGGTCTCCATCGTACTAACAATTTGGCCTCGTTCAAAATCACTTAAATGACGATAATTTTGAATTTGTTGAATCCTAGGCGTTGGAAAGTGTTTACCATAGAAATATAAAAGTAGGACTAACAAGTTTATTATAGTTTAGCAAAAACTGATTCAAAGCATGCACTCTTTTTATATAAAAATCACAAGTACGAAGATAATATTGACATTTTCTGTTGAAACTTTATTCATTTTATTGCTATATTGAAGTACGTTTTATGTGAAAATGTTAAACAAATTGTTTAACTAATACTGGGTGTTAGGTTTACATTAAAATCAGTATATTTTCATAAACTAGACTTTAAATATGATTTCCGAAATGCTGACTTTCACCTTTTTTTTCGTTTGCTTAGAGTAGAGTATCGAGTTAATGATTCCCGTAAATGGTAGGGGTTGTTCCGCCGCTGGGGCGCGGGCTGCAATTTTTGGCGGGCAGGTGCACCGATGGGCTCCCCGCACCCGCGGCCCTCCCCCGTTCCGAAACAATCGTGGCGCATAAATCGATCTAAATTAAACGATATTTAATTACGGCGGCCTCTTAACTCAGACGGAGGCGGCGGCGGCGGCGCAGGCCACGCGAGCCGAGTAAATTTTATGAATTTATGCGGCAATCGTTTGCTACAGATATTAACTTAACGGAAATTGATGTTGCTCGTAATTAGTTTTCAATTCGGCAGCGGCAAGCGGACGGGGGGGAGGGGCTCGGGTACGTTTTCCGTAACCCCCCTCCCCCACCCCGGGATGTATCTAATGTTTCCGGTAAGTTACAATGTTTCAGGTGGCGTAAACGGGTTTTCAGCATTAATGGATTTTGTCTTTTAAACTGATAAAAATTGAAATATTTAAAGATCAAAATTGTAGGAAAATACTTTTGGCCGACTATTTTTAATACTGATTTGTTAGACCTTCAATGTGTACATATGTATATACCATATAAAAAATGAACAGCCATCTTATTTAGCCTGCCTTTTTTAAAACATTATTTTAAAATTTAAATTTATTTTTGTTATTATAAAATGTTTTTCCATCGCTGTATTATACTTACTGTTTTGTTAATACAATTTCTGTTGCTCATATTTTACATTTACATGTACATGATGTTTGCTAAGTAATCTGAAAAACTGAAAGAAATACTTCCTCAAGTGACTTAGTGAAGAAAAGGTCATATTTATACAGTTTTTTCCTAAGCGACTTGTCTATGATAATATTTGATATTTGATAATTTCATTTTAAAATTCTTTGACTAATTCTAAGACATTTTTGTTCTTAGATAATTTTTGCTAAGCTCAATAGATTCCAAAAAAAGTCCGATTTTGACAGCCGTCGAAAGTCAGATATCTCGTAACTCGCTTGGAGTTGATTTTTGGGACCTTGGTGCCATGAAAACTTTTGTTCAGGGGGATTCAAAGTACAACATATTTCAACCCCACAAAAATTGGCCGGGAACCAAAATCCATATGATTGGTGCGGGGTCCTAAACCTTCGGGGCACTAAGAAAAAAAATATCGCAGCGCTTTGCAACTTTGAGGTTTTTTTAGGGACATTTTGAGGTTAAAAAATTACCGACGATATCCTTCGTTCATCCACTATATCCAAAGTTATACCAAATTTTTCAAATATCCTTCAATTCGCAAATTTTTAACTTTTTTCAGCCAACATTATCGCTTCAAAAAAATTTGTTTATCAATCGCCCCCGATTGTGTCTTATAGAAAATGTTTTGCAGTTTTCACGACCCTACCTCCATTTTCTGTACGATCATTAGTTCCCGAGTAATTGATTGTCAAAGTTGAAAAGGACTTTTTTGCTTTGATCGACGATAACTCGGCGGCAAATCATCGTACGGAGCTCGTTAAGAGGTCAAATTAAATCTGATTAAATTGTCTAAAAGAGCTTTATGGTCGCATGATGAATAAAATTTATTTGAAGTCCACAGACCATTTTAACGACGAGCAAAAATTTGGAAACAAATTATTTGTTGGTTCTCGGATGATTACGTGAGAACCGCTCCCGCTAAAAAAATTTTAAATCCAGATCTGAAAACTAGACACTTGAGGCTACAATTTCTTTTTTTTATATTTTCTGTACGACCATTTTTCTCCGAGTTATCCCTTGTTGAAAATCACCCAAAAATTTGGAATTTTTTTAATGTTCCTTTAATTTTTGTTACTAGTGTATATGTTTTGTCTATAACGTATTCGGACTCTTGCTCCTTCAACCACCCCTAGACAACAAGAAAAAGCCTACACTTAGGAAATACCCTGTATTTTATTAATGTAGGATCAAATGACTAGGATAGATTCTTGTCACAAGCATTGATTCTTTACTTATTTTGAAAAATAAAACAAAAATATTTAATTTTAAGATTACTAAAAATTCTAGATTATTACTGTTCTCTTTTATTTCTCGGCCGACTTTGACGAGGATATTTCTCGAACAGCCCGGAGATTACCCGGAGCTCGCGCGCGGAGATTTTTTTTCAATTTCGCCCGGCCAAAGGGCGCGCGTCCTTTCATCCGGGGATCGGGAACCGAGCGCCGTAACAGCCGCGCGCGTATCTCGAGAAAATGAGCATAATAAAAGGCCCTCGTATACGTCGCCGCGTAATCTGCGGCGCTCCCCGAGGTGCCCCCCGGCTCGTAAACAGCGACACCTACGCCGCCGCTAAGAGTAGTCCTCCTCCCTATATCCCGCCGGGTCCCGGCCGTTGTTTTATTGTTGCCGGAGGATTTTCTACTTGATTGAATCCGCGCGGATCCGAAGCCCGCCTGTAAACATTTTGGACGGGAATTTGCGGGCTCGTACGGGGCCTCCGCAAACGTCGGGCCAGCGACATCGCTAATTTTTAAAAAAATGCGTTCGTTATCGCACCTAAAGTGGAGAGCCCAATTTAAAAAAAAGTATTAAAAACATACTTCCATTTTTTTTAAATATGCAAAAGGTTAATTATTTTTTCCTTTACATCACATATAAGAAGCTTGTTTCCGGTATGTGTCCAAAAATCGTATTTGTTTAGTATCAACACTAAAAAATTGATCCTTATAAGAAATGGTCAAGACACACTATAATTGAAAATCATAGAGTCGAGAAATAGCAGACCCTAACAGAACTCCATTAAGCAGGTGCAGATAAAAGACACCGTTGGTTAAAACCGTTAAAACCTTTGGTTAATTTAAAATACGACAATTTAAAAGTTAACAGTTTACAGAAACCAGAAGTTATGAAAAAAAATTATTTATATGTAAAAAGTTGTCATCAAGTTGTCATCGGTTATGAATTTGAGACGCTCATATTTTAAAAACTTTGTGTTACTATGTGTCACCGGGTATAAATAATAATTATTGTGTTAATTAAAGCCATATTTCCGCAGGTTATTATAGAGAATAAATTTAAACCTGCATTAATATGACCTTTGGCGACTAGTTGTCGCAACTAACATAAATGCCGCAGTTTTAATCGTGAATTACATAATTCCGCACGTTTTTTTTATGTACCTATGTTTTATTTAGTTTTTCAGTTACATTTTTACCCCGAACCGAGTTAATATAAAAATTTGATAACATCGAACCTTCTTCTTTATTTGTCTTTATCTAACGATTTCTTTGTTTTTACATTTTGTAAACATTCATTTTAAAAATAATGACATACAAAAGGAGTAAATATCCACTCACCATTTTTTATGTAACGCCGAGGTACTGCCATACTCATTACTTGAGGCCTGAGAGCATTTTTTTCCAATTCTTCTGTGATGTACCTGAAAAAAATATACAACTAAGAAAACATATCTCTCAGAAACACTATACATAAAAAAATATCCAGGATTGGAAAGTCCAAGATTTCAAAGCCGAGCATTAAATGATAGAAAAGAATTAACTCTTCGAGTAAAGGGAACTGACAGAGAAATATTATATCCATAGTTGCCAGACTGATATGTCATTTTAAAACTTTTATTAGCGTTATTCTCTGTCTTTCGTGATAGGGTAGCAATAAAATATGTAGGCAGGACGCCCCGCCCATAAATTATAATGCGCACGTGTGAATTGAATTATTATATCGTTATTGGTCTACGGAAAATAAGCACTTGAGTATGCCTGTGCGTACGCACTACGCAGTGTCCCCAGAAGTTAAATGTTTGGGTTGGTATTTTAGGCGATTCCATCGTTGGGCCATTTTTTATAAACGGTTCCTTAACTGCCTTCAATGGGCATTTTTTCTTTCTTTCGTCTTATAACCGGGTTGATTTATTTTTTTATTTTTTATAGAACTTCAATTGTATTTTCTTGCAGACCGGTTAGTTAAGGAATACAAAAATTTGAAAATAAATACAATTATACTTTTTTTAAGTGTATGGGATAATTGTAAAAGTCAGAATTACGTAAGAATTTCGTTTCATACAGCAAAGTCGATGTACACATCCATAGATGCGAAAAAGTACTGAGTTCATAACTAGTCATAACCAAAAAAAAAGTACGAAAAGCTTCGATTCAGCGCACCGAAGCGCGCAGATTCAGATTCAGAGCACCGAAAACCTTCAAAATAGTGTACTATGTTTCTACTTTAAAAAATCAGTCAAATTTTTAATCAAAAACTTTGAATTGAAGGGAATGAAATTTTTGTTTGCCATATTGGATCCGACATTTTGAATTTTTACAATCTGATAGTGGATATGTAATCAACGACCTTTAAAATGCTTATACAGTAATTTAACAGTATTTAGAAAAATACGCTCAAAGAGGTAAGTAGGTACCTTGTATTCTGCTTTTGGCTTGCATTTGAGTAGATAGGTGAGACACAAACTTCAAATTGTCATGTCTCAGGACAAAAAGAAAGATATCTGGACGATTCAAAGTTGATTTTAAAGAGAAAGAATCATACTTTTAGATGCTGTTACTAGTTTTGTGAAAACAAAATACCTTATGATGTTACAAAACTTGAAATATGTCGAAAAACAGTGTTTTTTTGCACATTTTGGTTAGGATATCTCGAAAACCTAACATGTTGGAGCAAATCCGAGCCAGTTTCGGATTTAGCACACCGAAAACCTTCTAAGTGTACTGGAGTTTCTGCTTAGTAAAAGCCATCAAATTTTGTTGGCCTGTGTAATCTACAAGTAATTTCAATTCTTGCTCTTGAGTATCTTTAGTAAGAACCTTTCTCAGCTAAAGGGCTGAATGGAGGAAGCGCGACGGAAGATGCCCGGCGAAATTCTGTTGCCGCAAAGTCAAGGCGCTGCGGCGGAGGCGGCGGCGGCAGCGGCGGGAAAGCCAGAAATTGTTTTTCCCGATGGATGTGGACCGTGCGGCGTGCGGTGGCGCGTAATGCTAAGATATGGCCAATAGAAGGGAGTTTTATAACCCTTACCGATGCTGCATGTATAACATACGGCATCAATATTTTAGTACCTGTAGCGAGGAGGCGGCGGCGGGGGCGGGGGCGGCGGCGTGTCCCTACCTCCATAACCCGGGGGCCAAACTACGCGCGTTCTCCCGCGGCGAGGCCCCTTCGGCTCCCATAACACAAATTGGTTGGTTCCCGGATACGCGCCGGGAACGACGGAATTACCGCGGGAATTAATTATAACGGGTTTACGTGTCTTTGGGTCTTATAACGTACTGAAATATGTACTTTTATACGGGGCGGGGCGTACGAGAACGTTACGCTTTATGTGATATTATTACCCCGCCCATAAAGTTGTATCTAGTACTATACAGGTTTATGGACGAGTGATTCCTACCAACTTCCACACTGCCCTAGATGCGCGACCCTCGAAAAATAAGGACCGTTTTAGGGTCATTCTCGTCGACATCAGGACTTTCTTGTATCCACAGGTTTGGATTTCATAAAAAGTAATATTTAGGGTCCGGAGACTGTGAAATACAACTCTATGATAACACAGCTCCACAAAAATTTTTTTGTCGTTTGCAGAGGTCTGACTATGTATTCGATATGTTTTTTGAGTCGCTGAAACCGAATCCGAAGTCCAAATTGCTCCATCAGATCCGGTTCTTTTCCTAACCTCAAAAAACAGGTCTAAAACCATGAAATTCAAGCTAAAAATTATATAATTTGATAAAAACCCAAACGACATCCCATAATCATATATTTCATCAATTCCATAACCATATAATCTCAAAACTACATAACCTTAGGTCCCATAAACCTCAAAAATCCAGTAACCTTATGGTTCTAAAACCCCATAACTCAGTAAAAAAGAGACTTATACACGCTTAAGCAGTGTAAATCGGTATGTTTGAAACGGATTTGCCATTCAATACCAGTACCACTTAACCTCAAAAGCGCGTGATCCTAAAACCTCATAACCTCAAAAAATCCCATAACCTTGTGATTGAAAGTTTAACATCCCTCTTAAAGTCATTTCCACGCAACATACATATAAAGTATCTATCGCACTCTTAGCGAGGGGGTGTAACGAATTTTTCCCCCGTCTTTTACTACCCTCACGACAATTTTCACCCCATTCAAATAATATTTTTATATTTCAACAGCACGATAATAGTTTTTGGATTTTCTTCCGAATTTACCTAGGTACAACTGGAGGAAACTCTATAAAACTAACTAATGGGGTTGATTAAAATTGTACCTTTTTTTCTAAAATGATTTTTTATGTATTCACGTTTCATTGCGTTAGAACAACTTTTAGTTAGCCAACATTAACCTGAAAAAAATACATTGTAGAAAATGGCGAAGGTGCCGAGTCTGACGACATCAAACATCACGAAACTAAAGTTCCTAACAGACACAGACGTCATCACAAATGACAAAGTGTCAAAATATTTTTCGTTAGTGTCCCCGAGCAATTTTTTATTTTATTTGTTTTATTTAGGTGAGTCATTCTTTTCGCTATTTATTTTTTACATGAATAACTTCCTTGGGCGTATTTCATATTTCTATCTTTTACAAAAATGCATGCATTAGAAGTGTAATAATTAGATCTCTCGCATAACGTCAACAGTCTCTGTTATTAGAGTGTTCGTTCAGAAAATCATCTGGATGAAAGGACACGTTCATTCGTCAGAAGGTAAACAGTAGCGCACTTGCGACGGCGGCAAAGAAATATAGATTAAAACCTTCAGGATTACATCAAAACTTGAATCATTATATCAGCAATATGTTCCAAAGAGAACAGAAACCTAATATGACAGTTATTTTCCTTTTACTTTTTCTAACGAACTAACGAAATGTTACAAAGTAAGGAACATCAAAGTAATTTTATGAAGCTCAATCTGTGTCATTGTCAATAATATTACTTAGTGGATGCTTGTATTACAGACGCCGTACGCAATTTCTTCCCTTTAGATCCCCTTAAAGTAGGGGACGATTTTTACGAAATTCCGGCATTCTCATTACGAAAACGCACTTGCAATTTTTAGTTACGGCTTTTAAAGATCGCCACAGAAAAAATATTTTAAAGAGGATCCCCTCTTGCGCCATCCGATTTTTCTCTAGCGCGTCTCTCCCTCGGCCCCTCTGCCCCTCTTGCTTTCAGTCCCGTTTAAATGCATCGCGCGGGAATCTCGTATACATGTCTACATTCTTACATTATTAAATCTGAATAACTACACGACTTTAGCGAGGGGCGGCGGCGGCGGCGGCAGCCGTGACGGCGGTGATGAAGTATTCACGCGGGCCACGGAGGGGGAGTGGGGCAGAAAGAGCGGGGATACGGCGTGAGCAGTGACGTACGTGTTACTTGGTTATCTCGGATACTTTTTTCTTCGATGGTACATAAATAAGGATAAAGGGTTAAATACACTAATGGAAAAAATTAAAGGGTCAAAAAAATCTTTCGAATTTTTAGTGATTCTTCAGAATGCTGTATCTCACTGAAAAATGGTCTTATCGAGGTCTAAAAAAAGCATTTTGAGGCTTCAAGTTTCTAGTTTTGAGATATTTCGGCAAAAAAATTTTTAGAGCTACATGTTTCGCGCAATTTTAGGAAGTAGTGTGAGAAAAAATTTTGCGAATTATTTTGCTTTTTTTTTCAAGTCCACGAGCTTGAAAAAAAATTTTTCTAACTTAGCTACGGTATGGACCGGATAGCTTGTTTATTCAGCTTCAATTTGCTTTTTTTTTAAATCTCGATACGACCATTTGTTGCTGAGATATCGGACTTTAAATCAAAAAGGACCCCTTTGTCTTTGATCGACGATATCTCAGCAACCAACGGTAGCACAGAAAATTTAAGGGCAGTTCTGAAAACTGGAATAAACACCCTACAAGGTTTTGCTGCAATTTTTAAGGAGATTTTTTTTATCCTTGACATGAATTTGAAAAAAACAGGAAAAAACGGGTAATTGATGGTTTTTCAGAACATCAACGGCTGAAATTATAATCTTCATTAAATGACTAATTTTGCGTGTGCCTTTTACAGTTGAATATAACCCCAAAAAACCATGCAAAGTTACATTACGATCTAACGAACCGTTTTCTTGTTGCAAACGGTCAAACTTTTGAAAAAATTAAAGGGTCACGTTTTTCGAGTTTAAACATGTCCTAATCATAGCTAAAGTGAAAAAAAATATTTTTCGAGCTTCCCACAATTTTGTCCACAAATACCGTTGAAATTTACCAAAAAAAATTAAAAATCATTTTTTTCGAAAACTGATTTTTTTTAACGCTTCCAAAACTTGAAAAAATGTTGAGTTTCACTACCGTCGGCATTAGCATTACCTAAAGCGTACCACGTGGAGGTTGCACGATCCGATTTACGCTAAATTTTGCAAAAATTGACTATTTGCAAAATCCAAAAAATCCAAAAATTCTGAAAAAAATTCAATGCATTCATTGGGTGATTTTAAGAACTTTTTTATTTTTGACAATTTTTTGTAAAATTGCATCATTTTCCAATAAAAAAATTTTGAATTTTTACGCAAAAATTTTGCAGCTCAAGCGCCATTTTGAACGCATAAGGGAAAAAAGCGATCTTTAAATCGAAGTTCAAACATTTATTCAACCGGTTAGTGAGGTTCCAGGTCCATTGCAGACCGGAAACCCCTTGAAAATTTGATTAAAAAAATTAGTGGAAAAAAATCGTGTTTTTTTTAACTGCTTTTTTTTCATAATTAATAATTTTTTGGGGGAATTTCATGGACACCATCGGAAAGGGCACGTCTTAAGCTTAGTTATGAGGCGTGTTCGGCCGAAACGGGTTAAACTCCCCTTGATAGATTTAGCGTTTCTCTGTATTGGAAAAAAATACATTACCAGAGAGATAATATCATTTTGGTGCAACGTAGAGTTTGTTACAATTCCACAACAGAAATTTTTTTATGAAAAATTGAACTTTTAATTGTTTGTAACCGATTTATAGGCCAATATTTCCGAAAAAAACTCCACGATGTATCGAAATAGAGACAACTTCAATTATACCTTGAAATATACGAGGTGTTTCTAAAATGGATGGTCAAAGTATAGGCGACTTATAGAACTAGCAAATTAATGTCGAAAACCTTAATTCATTTTATTTTTATAAACCGCTTCCTAAGGGAATTACAATGTGTCCCTGAAGACGGTTTAAAAAACTTTATCAAGGTTTCTGACATTGTTTTTCTTGTCCTATATGTGGCCTATAGTTTGACTACCCATGTTATGACGTTATTTATAATTTTTCTTCTTCGGCACAATTAAATTACGATTTTTATTTTTTCGTTAGCGTTTTCGCGAATTTGTTTTGTTCGGGGTTCGACGGCGCTAAGAATCTCACTTGGAAACGGCGGAAGATGCGGACGGAGCCCCCGCGTCGGCGCCGCTGCGTCGTCAAACGCTCGGAGCGGCCCGAACAGTGAATAATAGTTGTCTTTGCGAATAATTACGGTGCCCCGGGGCCGCTGGCTGGCCGGGCGAGCGGGCGCTGCGCCTTCTGCATAGCTGTCATCCGGCGTGACGGGAGGGAATTCGCATCAGCCGGGGCCTTATGCCTTCGGTCCACTCGCGGACGCAGCGTCGGGCCCGAGGCGCCCTCGAGGAACTCTAAGAGTTTCTCCCTTAGATCATTCCGTCCAACAGTGATACTACCCAAGTGGTAATCGCCCATTTTCCTACAACTTTCCAAAAACTATCACTACAGACGTAGGAGTCACATTAAACCATTCATAATACATAACATAAGCTACCAGTTTTGATTTTTGTTCATAACCTTCTAAATCAAAGACTTGGGGTACAGTCCAGTAGGCAGAGATTTTTATGTGTTCTTGAAAGATATAGGGCTAGTTTGGACGGGTTCATATGTATTTTTTTTGCGTTGAACACAATGCGCGGGGTCCGTAGAGCTGAAACCGTCAGCTATTTTTTTTTTAAATTAACAATTTATGAAAAAAAATAATATTTTTTTCACATTTTCGCTTATATCTCCGTTCCTTGGCATATTTTATATAGCACATGCATTTAAGAGGTTGTAGCCTATTGAATTTTCAAAATTTTAAGCCCAACCCGAAGTCTCCAAGTGTTATTGTTCACTTGCAATAGTTCACTTGAAAAAAGTGCTTTTTTTTTCACTATTTTTTTACTTCGAAAGTAGGGCCACTATGATCATGAAATTTCTTGGAGGGACTGCCATTTGTAGTATGAAGTTACAAAAAAAATGCAGCTCGATCTGTTGATAACTTTTCGATTAATTAACGATCGCATTTTTTTTGCCTTAATTGACAATGACGCCATTTCTTTGTTTATTGTACGATATTAACCGGGTTTGGCTAGAAATATCATAAATCTCTTCATGTTTGCAAGACTTTTTGATATTTTGAAAAATATTAATTTGGGCCTGTTTTATAACGTTTTCTACGCGACAATGTTTTTTGACGCGACGTATATACAGTGTGGAACAGCCAAATGAACATTCAGTAACTCCATTATTATGCATTTTTTTTTAGAAAATCCTGAGAGATGTCAATTTCTAATTCTAAAATTACATATTGCGACGTAAAAATGTCATCCCTAAATTCAACCCCTTCAGGTGACAGCTATAACCCCAAAATTTTCAAATTGGAAGTAGGGGCTTGTGATACTTCATTCGAACGGTCTTTTCATTATCTCTTCAAAACTGCTATAGTTTTAAATTTTATTACAGAAATTAGCAAGAAAAAAAGATAAGTTTCTCCAGCGTAGGAAATTCGTTACATTAAAATAAAACACAAATCATTATAAATGCAGCAAATGTTCAAAAATGCATGCCCCCAGCATGGCTTCAAGACGCATATTTAAACAAAAAAAGGGGGTCAAGATATTATAATTTTATAGTCACAATACCGACAATTTCGAAGCGGCAACGCTAAAATAATATGTAATGTAATTTAATAATATGTATACGTCACGTCAAAAAAGGTAGTCGCGTAGAAAACGTTATAAAAACTGGCCCAAATTAATATTTTTCAAAATCTCACAAAGTCTCGCAAACTTGAAGAGATTTATGATTTTTCTAGCCCAACCCGGTCAATATCGTACAATAAACAAAGATATGGCGTCATTGTTAATTGAGGCTTGACAAAAAAATTCGATCGTTAATTACTCGAAAAATTATTAACGGATCGAGCTGTATTTTTTTGTAACTTCATACTACAAACAGCAGTCCCTCCAAGAAAGTTCACGATCATATTCGCCCTACTTTCGAAGTAAAAAAAATGGTGAAAAAAAGCACTTTTTCAACTTCAGCAGTCATTTGCAAATTAACAATAGCACTTGGAGACTTCGGGTTGCTCTTATAATTTAGGAAATTCAATAGTCAATTACGTTAACCTGAAATACATACATACAAAAAAAAAACACTAATTTATCTTACTATATAGTGTCCTTCATAAATAGCGGATCATATGAGAAAAAAATGTATTAACGACTTTTTTTAAATGTAATTGGGCCTAACTTGTGCTTTAAAACTGATGACTCGATAAATTTGTAATTGTAAAAAAAGTTGTAAAAAAGTCTTGTTTTTTTTTTTGTTCGAGGTGTTTAATTTTTTTGGTTACATATTAAAAAATATGCAAAAAGATTTGACATACGTTCCGATTTGACATATTTCTATGACGTTATTTTCTAAAATATTATAGAAATTGCTCCAATATGTCGCTCCAAAAATACTAACATTTAAACTCGGTAGAATTTCTTGATGTTCCTTAATGATCTCGTAATTATTTGCCGTCCGTGTTTCAGTTTGCCCCGCCGCTGCTCCGGAATCCCGTCTTGCCCGAAAAAACTCCCGGAGCTATTAGACGTGTGTATTTATGCATGCCGCCGGGTTTTCCGCCGCTCTGCGCCCTCCCCTTTGACGTGCGTAATTACGACTTTAAAGCTCCTCTTTTTTCCGCGCGTCGCCATTGTTTTTGCGTGCGTTTTAATTTAGCGGAAATGCGCTTACCGGAAGACAACCGGGACGATGTCCGTCGAGCTCTCTTCTTCTCACTCCTAGACCGGTCGGATCGGAACAAAACAGGTCCATATTTTATGTAATGTGTGGATTACAATTATTGACCTTGTTTTATTCCTGTTTTTTTTTTATATTCGCGTCATAAAAAGCATCTCTTCATGGACAAAAAAATGGTATTTGGAGTGCTATCTATGCTATGATATATAGTGTTTTAACAGAACTCTGACCACTGAACGATATATATTTAACAGAACACTGACCACAGTCGACTCATGGCGCGTTCATATTTGAGTTTCGGGGACAGGAAATAGTCATAGGGCGGAATACGGTGGGAATGATGATTCGTCGATTCAGGCTGAATCGTGACATTGTGTTCACGGTGAAATCCGGCTCGACAATAGGCTCAAGTAGTATTCCTTATTGACCGTTTGACCCTCTGGAACGAATTCATGGTGAACCACACCATGGTAATCGAAGAAAACGATGAGCATCACTTTGATTTTCGACTGACTTTGACGTGAATTTTTCGGTTTCGGATCATTTTTGGCGCGCCATTCTAGATTGTTGGGCAGTTTCGACGTCATATTCAACCCCACGTCTCGTCACCAGTAATGATGTGTTTGATGAATGTAGTCATCAGTCATCAGCTACATTGGCAAGCTACTTTTGCGACCTCTACTCGCCGTTCTTTTTGCAAAAAAATTAGGTCTTTTGGTATGAGTCTGGCGGCGACGCGCTTCATACCCAAAACATCAACCAAAATATGTTGAGTCGATTAATAAGAGATGTTGAGAGCCTCTGCTATCTCTCTAATGCCAACACGACGATGTTCGAGCACAATTTCTTTCACTTTTTCGATGTTATCATTGTTAACAGAGGTGGATGGACGACTCGCATGAGGCAAGTTTTCTACGACCTCACGACCCTCACTGAATGCTTTATGCCACTCAAATACTTGCGTTCTCGATAGAGTAAACTCCCCCAAAACACTTCTGCAACATTTTCAATGATTCCGTAGCCACAATTTCATTGGAAGCGCAAAATTTCAAAACAAACTCGCGCGGTTTAAATGGACCAGTCCGGGTCTTTGATCAGTAAGCGTAAATCAGTTGGATAGTAACGAAATTGCTACAATTTATTTTACTTCCTAGTAAAATGGTGTTAGAGTATATACTGCGGGTGAAACAATGGTAATGTTACAGAACATTTTCTACCATGGCTTCGCAAGCCTGTATTCCGTGCATGAATTTCCTTCAAGGTCATGTGACAAAACACCATGTGATTTCTTTTTGTGACCGTACTTAAAGAACACAACTTAACAAGTTCCTATTAATCATCTTGAACGACTTCAAGAAATAATTTTGGAAAAAACAAATTACATTAACACTATTCATCATCTCCTATAAAATGTTTCTGAAAAGATGTCAGAAATGGTTAAAACAATGTGTAAAACAAGCAATATTCAACAAGTTTTGTTTTTCTCAGTTACAATACCTATTTTATCTCGCTTCGTGTTTAAATTAACCCTTATGAAAGGCAAAGAAATTGGATTTGAACTCAGCCCATCAAACAAAAACTTAACCGAAATGCTTATAACTCGAGACATGAAAAATTTGCTAAAATGTCAGCCATATTAGAAAAAATGACCAAGACAAAAGGGTTTTTTTCAACAGCGAACTTCAGGGCAAATTTATGACTCCCGTCATCATCTAAACATAAGAATCCAATTAGACGGAACTCGGAAATTCATCTGGAAGACAATTATTTTACGAATAGGAGCGGCCCCATACACTTCCCACTCGCATCGCACAAAGAGCAATATCGTAATTCACCGACAATGGACTACCCCGTTTTCAGCGGACGAAAAAAAAAAAAACAATTAATGAAGAACAATAACCGCAAATGCGATATATGCATAACAAAGGCGGAGCGAGGCTGAAGATCTCTGCATCAGAAAGCGCGTCCAAATTAAAAAGATGGCCGGCCGGGACGCGGCGCCGAATATCCCGACTACATGTAAAACAATTACGGAAACAACAGAGGTGCTCAGGGGCGTCGCTGAGTTTCTGGAGGGTGGGACATGTGAAGTTTTTCGGGAGATTTGAGAGTTGGAAGAAATTAATTTTGGAATTTCGAAGAAAGATTTGAGAGAGAAGAATTTGCACTTCTTAGCCTCCACAGTTGTTGTTATTCATATACCGAGTGGCTCCGGAGGTCAGGTCAAGCTTATATCGTAAAAATAAATTAACATTTTTTTTTTATTTGGTGCAATAATAATAGGAATAATTTCCAAACAAGTGACGAAAAAAATCTGAGATGGCCGACATCAGATTTCGCCGAAAAAAGCACTAAACCCAATTATTTTAAATGGGATCCCCTGTATATTTTTACATATTTGGATTCTACGGGTCAGAGTACATGCAACTAGTGTCAAATCTGGTTTGGTGTACCTATATTTTTTTAAACATTTATTTTCTTCATATTTTCTACATTTATTTCAAAATAAGAAGAAGTAACTGCCATATGTACCTACATCGTTTAAATCCCTATGAAACGAACAATTTAAAAGAGGGATGGCTCACTAGATGTTCCATTTGAACTAGGTAAATGAGTTTGCCTTAAAAAAAACAGATGAAACGCTAATATGAACTAATTTGATCTCCAATAAAATGAAAATTGAATATGTTTTTAAGAAGATTATGTCTTATGGATGATATCAGTTACTTTTTTCAATACTTACAGCGGCACGCACCGTGAACTACCTACGGTGAATAAAAATTAAAAAAAAATCTACTACCAAAACGACATTTGACATTTGTAGTCCAGTAGGCAGGAAACTAAAATCATCAAAAAGTGTTCTTGAAACATATAGGGCTAGTTTTGACGTAGAACACAATGCACGGGGTCCCTAGGGCCGAAACCTCCGCTATTTTTTTTAAATTAACAATTTTTTAAAAAAAAAAAAGTCTTTTGTTGTTAACGAAGTTGAAAAAAGTGTTTTTTCTTCACTATTTTTTACGAAAGTAGGGCGACTATGATCATGAAATTTCTTGGAGGGACTGCTATTTGTAGTATGAAGTTACAAAAAAAAATCAGCTCGATCCGTTAATAACTTTTCGAGTTATTAACGATGGAATTTTTTTGCAAGCCTTAATTAACAATGACGCCATTTCTTTGTTTATTGTACGATATTGACCGGCTTGGGCTAGAAAAATCATGCATCTCTTCAAGTTTGTGAGACTTTTTAAGAATTTGAAAAATATTAATTTGGGCCAGTTTTATAACGTTTTCTACGCGGCTACCTTTTCTGACGCGACGTATATATTGTTTTAGCGTTGCCGCTTCGAAATTCTCGGAATTGTAACTATAACATCTTGAAAGTACGCTTCAAGACGTGTATTTAAAAAAAATGGGTATCAAAAGTCTCAGCCTACTGGAGTATTTGGTTGTATGTTATCAGACGTATAGAATCCAAATATGCAAAAATATACCAAGGATCCTGTTTAAAAAACTAGATCTAGTGCTTTTTTCGGCGAAACGGAAGTCGGCCATCTTGGATTTTTCCGTCACTTGGTTAGAAATTAATTCTACCATAAACCTCCAAAATTAAAAAAAAATCTTTAATTAATATATATCTTGAAAACTATTTTTTCAATATATGAGCTTGGCCCGACCTCCTAAGTCACCTGGTATATCACCAAATCAAGTCAAAATGAAAAAATAAAATCTCAAAAACCAACTACAACGAAATCGCCCTACTATAAAGTCAGAAAAAAATATTACTGACTAATTCGACCACGAAAAACACGATGGCGTGATAGACAAGTCGCTACGAACGCGGTTTTCCCAGAAACGAGAAAAAATACCGGAAAATTATGATTTTTGGCATATCCGGTTACCCTAACGACGGGGAAAAAACTGATGGCAGGTCCGCATTCACCGTCCCCCGGGAGTTAGTCTAGGGGGAAAATACCATATTTCGTAATTATCGTATACATAAAAAAGGTTAAAAGACCGAGAGCAAACAGCTTAAACCTAAATCTTGACGACTCAGAACATTTTAGGCCTATTTAGACTTTAGACAATGAAGAACTTCCAGAAATATGCTAGTATCTACTATGAAAAAATGGTTTGGGAAAGTAAAACAGCGTTCGTATTAATAGAAGAGAGTACCAGAGAAGAATGCAAAAGGATCAACATGCGATAATACGTAGCAAGAACGTGGCGTCTCAATTAAAAAGAAAACAAGAAGACACGGATAAATACTCGTATTTCAATTCAACCAGTTTCAAGAGATATAGGGGTCATAAAAGCCGTCATATGGCCTTTCCGGTTCCTGTGTAGCTACGCCTCTGTTCTTGGCGTAGTTCGCTGCTACGAAGCGAATCCCCGATAATGGAAACTGCATCGATGTGGTGCACTTCTCATTAGAACCCCGATGGTAAAGCGAGCATGCATTAATTTATGGCTTCATTTGTCTATCTCGAAACATGCCCGCGTGCCATTTTCTGTTTGTTCCATAATTGCCTATATTTTTAAAGTCGAGCCCCGTCTGGCTTTATTTAAATACTTTCTATACTCGTAAAATATAGCCTGTGTATTCATAAACAAAGTATTTCTCGAATTTCAAATAATAATCAACAGATTAACAACGGCAACATGTTTTTTTTTTATTAAGTATTACGCAATAATAATGGCCATAACTTAAATTCAATAAAAACTCCAGAACTTGCTAGTTCTAAGAGTCATCATGTCAATCAAAACATGTGAAATTCTATTTCCATTCCAATATTCCACGACATATTTTAAGTAGGGCTCGGCATTAAACGTTTAATCGCCAAAACGTTTAAACGTTTATTTAAGAAACGCGTTTATTATCCCGTTTAATGATTAAACGTTTAAATTACAAAACGTTTAAACGTTTATTTTGCTTGTAAACGTTTTTCCCCGTAAACGTTGTTTTCCTTGTAAACGTTTATTGTCCACAAACGTTTCTTTTGTTTTATTTTTATTTTTGCTCGTAACGTTTGTCTTTTCCTTTCTTTTTTCTCTTTATAATATTTTTGGAAATGCATGGCAAAAAATATTTTAAGTATCTCTAACGTTTTCGAGATAAGATTAAAAAAAAAAAAATTTTCATCTAATATTGTAAATGATGGGTTTGAGTCGTTTGCGATTTTTATTTTGAAGACTTTTGCTTAAAAACTACAATATCCGAAAAATTAATGTTCCACAAGCGTTTAAACGTTTAATGCATTATAAACGTTTAATGTCTCATAAACGTTTAAACGTATTAGTCAGAAAAAACGTTTAATCGGGAAACGTTTAATCGGTGACGGTCTTAAACGGTTAATCGTAAACGTTTTAATCGTAAATTGGTTAATCGTCCAAAATGCCGAGCCCTAATTTTAAGTACGTTCTTTTACTTATGGTAGCTTTCTATCTGTCGGCGGCTACTGACGAGCTCCACGATAAGCGAAACCTATCCGAAGCTCCGGTATTTCGAGGTGGCCCCTACTAAACGCGTAGCGGTCGTTTTTACACGTTAATTACGGCCTGTTTTCCAGCGCGAGGGGCCCAAAGCTGGCGCACGTGGCTCAACAATGAAATATATTCTTCATAAATTTAAAGAGCCGACGTTCTCGCGGCGCGTCGTTGATTTACGCGATACGAAACGCCCGCCAAAGTTTACGTTTTAATTCGACCCTAATCGCCCGAAACTTTTTCACGACCAAAGAAGGGGTGCGGCAGGGCCGGCGCCTATGTTACGGGGCCCACTGTGAGATAATAATAGTAAAAAGTAATTGAAAACAAAAACACAATGCTCGAATTTTTCAGCCTGTAAGGTTTTTTTTTAGCCTTGAAGGTAAATATAGAATTTATATGACAATAGGTGACAAATATGACAAAAATAATTGATCCTGGAGTGGGTAAAAATAATTGCATAATTTCTGGAGATACGTTGGATTAGGTACAGTTAATCGTCCTATTTTAATGTTACACTAATGGAAAAAAATTAAAAAGTTTCTAGTTTTGACATATTTCAGCAAAAAAGTAGTGTGGAGAAAAAAATTGCGACTTTTTTTGCTTTTTTTCAAGTCCACGAGCTTGAAAACAATTTTTCTAACTTAGCCATGGTATGGACCGGATAGCTTGTTTATTCAGCTTCAATTTGCTTTTTTTTTATCTCGATACGACCATTTGTTGCTGAGATATCGAACTTAAATCAAAAAGGACCCTTTTTGTCTTTTTTTGTTATTTTTTGGTGAAAAAGTTCCTTTTGGTCCGGGCTATAACGACCTTATATAACACTTAATAATTTGCCTTTTTTCAACCGTCATATTTTGATGTTTTTTTTTAAAAAATTCGTGTAAACAAAATAAACAATGTAAAAATCCAAAAAAAAAATATTTTGCACTCTTCAAGTATGAATAAATATACCCGCAAATTCTCAAAACGAAGTCTTGATTCCTTCTCTAAAAAAAGTTTAAAAACAATTTTTTTTCATTGTCAAGGTAGAAAGACCCCTCAATCAAATTTTTACCTCCAAAGTAGGCCTTGCCAATTCAAATGTATATCTTTAATAGGCTCAGACTTAAAATTGTTTCTCTCATTTCGTTATTATATCTATTAACCCATATTTGAGGCAGAAAAAGTGAAGTTGCTAGGATTTGCATCTGGGCCATCAGATTTAGAGTCAAAAACATAACCATTACCTCAAATTGACTATAGCTGAGGCTGCTAACACATTGGGGAAAAAATGGCTAACACATATTTACGGCTTTTTTTTCCAAAGCCAACTTGAGGCCAAATTTATTTAAACGCTCGATGTACACAGAGAAAGTACCAATACCAAAGAAAATTTTATGCAGTCCTTAATAGGACCTGGCAGGGGCGCCCTCAAGATTGAGTAACATTTTTTCGAAATCAAACAAAGACCACATGAGAATTTTGTACAAATTTTGTACATTTTTGTACAACCAAGAATGATTTTTGTACACCCTGTTTAACCGGCCGAAATCGAAATTAAAAATGGTACTCAAACTTGAGGTCTGTGCACACTTTTTCCAAAAATCAAATTTTAATTATACCATTAAAAAGATCGAATTTTGTACATTTTTGTACAACCAAGAATTATTTTTGTACACCTTTCAAAAATGAAAAAAATCAAGTGTCAAAAGTGGTACACAATTCTGACAATTTTTGAAAACTTGAAAAATTCATATATTTATACATCATCATATAGAGTGATTTTTGTACATTTTTGTACAACCAGGAATTATTTTTATACACCCTTCAAAAATGAAAAAATGTAGTGTCAAAAGTGGTACACAATCCTGACAATTTTTGAAAACTTTGAAAAATTCATATGTTTATACTTCATCATATAGAGTGATTTTTGTACATTTTTGTACAACCAAGAATTATTTTTGTACACCCTATTTAACCGGCCGAAATCGAAATACAAAAATGGTATTCAAACTTGAGGTCTGTGTACACTTTTTTTCAAAATCAAGTTTTAATTACTTATACACTTTTGTACACCCTTCAAAAATGAAAAAATTAACTTGTCAAAAGTGGTACACAATCCTGATAATCTTTGAAAACTGAAAAATTCATATGTATATACGTCATCATATAGAGTGACTTTTGTACATTTTTGTACAACCAAGAATTATTTTTGTACACCCTATTTAACGGGTCTAAATCGAAATATCGACAAAGATAACGGGTCTAAATCGACACTTGTTTTTTCATTTTTTGAAGGGTGTACAAAAATGTACAAAGTTCGATATTTTTAATGGGATAATTAAAATTTGTTTTTGGAAAAAGTGTACACAGTTTGGAAAAAGTGTACTCAAGTTTGAGTACACTTTTCAAATTTTTGTATTTCGATTTAGTCCCGTTAAATATGGTGTACAAAAATAATTCTTGGTTGCAGAAAAATGTACAAAAACCACTTCTATATGATGACATACAAACATATGAATTTTTCAAAATTTTCAAAAATTGTAGGATTGTGTATCACAATGACACTTGATTTTTCATTTTCGAAGGGTGTACAAAAATAATTATTGGGTGTACAAAAATGTACAAAAATTCGATCTTTTTAATGGTATAATTAAAATTTGATTTTGGAAAAAGTGTACACAGACCTCAAGTTTGAGTCCCATTTTTAATTTCGATTTCGGCCGGTTAAACAGGGTGTACAAAAAATCATTCTTGGTTGTACAAAAATGTACAAAATTTGTACAAAATTCTCATGTGGTCTTTGTTTGATTTCGAAAAAATGGTACTCAATCTTGAGGGAGCCCCGGGCAGGACCGCGTTTGTGCACCGTGGATACCCGCCTGACGCCGGCCCTGTCTCGTGGGCAAAACGGCGTTCGTCGGCGCATAAATTACCGCCAGCCGTTTACCGCCGCCGCCGCCGCCGCCGCCGCTCCCCCGACGTATAATCTTCGATTATGTGTACACCGCTCCAGGTAATCCTCTCCTAAATCGCCTTAAGAAGTGAGCGCCGCCGCTTCTCGTTGGCGGCGGGGCGCTTGGCGGTGTTCCTCGCGGATAATGCCGCCCCCCGAAGATTTACTTACACCTAACTAACTAACAGGATGCCGAAAGCGCGACTGACGACGAGAAGTACCCGGTGAATCTACGGGGTGAGTATTAGTAGTATCGTATGTAGGAATCCCGAAAACTAGTGGAATTTAACCCGTTTCGGCCGAAAACACCACTCCCGGTACATCGTTCTTCAACGCTTCATAACTAATACTATTTGAAACAGAAAAATTTGACAGGGGAAATATTTTTTGAAGTTTAAAACGTGCCCTTTCCGATGGTGTCCATGAAATTCCTCCAAAAAATTATTAATAATGAAAAAAAACAATTTAAAAAAAAAATTACATTTTTTTTAAATCAAATTTTCAAGGGGTTTCCGGTCTGTAATGGACCCGGAACCTCACTAATCGGTGGAATAAATATTTGAGCTTTAAGTATACGTGGTTTAAAGATCGATTTTTTGCCTTCTGCGTTCAAAATGGTGCCTGAACTGCAAAATTTTTGCGTGAAAATTCAAGAATGTTTTATTGGAAAATGAATAAAGTTTTCAAATTTCCTTAAAAAATTCTGAAACGATTTTTATTCTTGACAATTTATAGTAAAAATGCATTGTTTTCGAGGAAAAAATTTCTAAAGATCAAATTAGTATCGAAATTTAATTTTTTTTTTCTCAAAAACAATGCATTTTTACAAAAAAATGTCAAGAATAAAAAGTTCTTAGAATCAATCAAAGAATACACTAGAAAGCCAATTTTAAAGCCAAATTGATGTTTTTGGGCTCAAATTGTTCTTTGAGCAATTGTCTACAATATGCGATGAACATTAAAAAGATCACTCTGATCAAAAGTTACAGGGGTTTAAAATAGACTCATTTTTAGCTTATATCTCGTGATCTACAAGCTCGATTTCATGATTCGAATTTTTTCAGATAGAGGAATGTTGGACAACTATTATATTCATGTTTTATACAGCAATTCGTCAATTACACAGGACCACAAAATAGTTTTTTCATGTGCGGAACACGTGACACTATGTCTACTATATGTTTTTTGGGTCGCTGATTACGAATCCGGGCTTATTTTTGCTTGATCAGCTAACGTAACCTCAAAAAACGCCCAAAAACTCAAAAAATCGACTTCATAAATTGAATAGCACACGGGACCTGAATTTTTAAAACTTGATAGCCCCTTCAACTGAACTCTTGCATCTCAAAATCTCCGAATCCAAATTTTCAAACTCATAGCCTCTTTAACCTAACCTCAAAAACCCCCCAAAAACAAAAAAAACGAGTCCAAAAACTCAACAGCACACTTAACCTGAATTTTTAAACTTGATAGCCCCTTCAACTGAACTCTTGCATCTCAAAATCTCCGAATCCAAATTTTCAAACTTCTAGCCTCTTAACCTAACCTCAAAAACCCCCAAAAATTAAAAAAAAAACGAGTCTAAAAACTCAACAGCACACTTCACCTGAAAGAGTCTAAATGTAATGTCTAAAACTAGTCCTGTGAGAAGTGGTACCTACACGTAGTTCAGGATGGGTAACGCTAAATCCACTTCAGCATATTACTGTTTTCAGGGTGGTGGAATTTCAGATTTTAGAGGTACTTTTTCCATAACGTCGCTAGTTACTGGCCAAGCAATATATCCTATTCGCATATTGTCGCTAGAAACGACGATGAAGATACATAGCATTAACATCATTCAAGGACAAGAGGCTATGGTTTAGTCTTTTGAAGGCTTCCGTTTTGCATCAGTTAAAGACATAAATTGAAAAGTCTACCGTTTTACAATATTTAGGTCCAGTATGCTGTTGAGTTTTTAAACTCGTTTTTCGTCGCGTGTGCTATTCAATTTATGAATGCGATTTTTTGAGTTTTTGAAGGATTTTTGAGGTGTTTTTTAGCTGATCAAGCAATAGTAAGCCCCGGATTCGTAATCAGCAACCCAAAAAACATATAGCAGGCATAGTGTAGTATTCTGCACATGAAAAAAAATTTTGTGATCCTGTGTTATTAAAAAAAAAAAATAGTTGCGTAAGGATATATCTTACAAAAAAATTTTCATGTTATCTTTCATTTTTTTTTTTGTTATTAATAAATAAACGAAACTAAAAACGAAATGAAATATTGTTGTTTTTAGTTTCGTTTATTTCTTAATAACAAAAAATAAAAAAGTAACCTGAAAATGTTTTGTATGATATCCCTTAGAATATTTTTTTTATATTTAGAACATTTTACAATATATTTTATATCAATTATTTTACGTACTTTTTGAAGTAAATTTAAAAATCCTTACCAAGTGCTTGGCGCATTTCCGTCCTCATATTTTCACTTCTTTATGCAACTATTTTTTTTAAATAATTGACGATTTACTGTATAAAACATATGAATATAATGGTTGTCCAACATTTATCTATCTATAAAAATTCGAATCATGAAATCGAGCTTGTATATCACGAGATATAAGCCTAAAAAATGAGTCTATTTTTAAACCCCTGTAACTTTTGATCCGTGACCTTTTTTATGTTTAAAGTCAAATCAAAGCTTTTTAATGCACTTTCAAGAAAAAAATTGTTTAACTTTTGTAGCTTGATTATCGACGAAGTTGCAGTGTAGATTTTCGTCCAATTTTCGATGAAAATCGATCACCGTGCGTCGTCTTTCCCTGCCACTTTTTTCTACACTCGCGCTTCTTCAACTTTTAATCAGCGCGATCCGCGTCGCGGGGCGGTTTGTCCGGCCGCGCCGTCTACGTCTTTAATCTTCTATGGGACGTCTTTAATCTCCATTCGATCGCCGCCGGCTGGATTAATGCGGGATATTTTCGTTCCCCGTCGCGCGTCCCGTTCGCGGCGCTCCCCTCCATTGTGTCCGCCCGTCAGCGCGTCAGTGTTCTCCTTATTAACTTTGCCGGCGTCTCCTTTCGACGCCGCGCTCCTTATGGCAGCGCGGCGCGCCGCGACGCCGTGACCCATTTTTTGCCCGCCGGACCCTTTCGCCGCCTTAATTGGATATTTTTCAGGGGGGATAAGGAAAGGAATAATATCGAGATTTTCTTTCAAGGGCCAGCAAACGTTAAACAAAACAGTATGAATTTTTCATTGAAAGTTACCTAGCAACCGATTCGTTAAAAACTTTAAGGTTATACCCTAGGAAGGATAGAAAATTTTTTCAAAAAATTCCTCAAGCGTTAAAAAAATTGGTAATCGGGTAAAAAATAGTGCAATTTGGAGTGCACTAGTTTTGGATCAAATCGGTTTGTAGTAACGTAACCAAAAAATTCATAAACGTGTGAAAACCCTTTTTTCACTTTTTAAGTACCAAAAAACATTATTTCCGAAAAACAAAAAATAGCACGTTATAACGTTAAAATTAAAATCGGTTCACAACTTTTTGCAAAAAAAAACCTTCGAAAATTGCCCTTTTTTACTATCTAATTATTCGGCCTACGAAAGTCGTAAGGGACTTCCCCGACGTGACCAAATTGTAGCTCTTTTCGGCGGCTACTTACATTAATTTTATCAAAAAAATTCTTCATAACTTTTGACGCAATTCGAAAAAATGTAAAAAAGGTGTTTTCGGAAAATGGCCCGACAATTGTCAATAACCGTCCTACTGTAATTTTTCAAAGGCAGCGTTTGGTTCGTGAAGAGGTGCTGTACGATTATACAATGGACCAAGTTTGTCAAATTTGAAGAAGTATCTCCAAAAACTACATTGAAAACCGGGCTGCCAAGCGAGGGGGAAAGGCCGCATGGTGGGGAACTCCTCGACTGCCTGGCGCGACTGCCTTTCTGGTGCGCTCGAATATGAAGAGTTCCCCCACCATGCGACCTTTAAAACCCCTTCGCTCGAGTGCCCGAAACGCAAAACAGTCCAGTTTTCAATGTCGTTTTAGAAGATACTTCCAAATTTGACAAACTTGATCGATTGTATGATTGTAGAGCAGCTCTTCTAAGAACCAAACGCATTTGAAAAAAAATTACCATAGAACTGTTGTTGACAATTGCCGGAAGATATTTTTGAAAACACATTTTTTACATTTTTTCGAATTGCCCAAAAGAATTATGAATATAAAATGTATTAAAAGGACAATGGTTTTTACTGTACCAGTAGCCGCCGAAAAGATTACAGTTGGCAACTTACAAAGGTACTACAAGTTTGGGCTAGAACGGAAGTCCCTAACGACTTTCGTAGGCGAGTAATTAGATAGTAAAAAATGCCAATTTTCGAAGGTTTTTTTTTTTTTTTTTTTTTTGCAAAAAGTTGTGAACCGATTTTAATTTTTAAAAACTGATTTCATTCGTCTTTTTAAGCGTTATAACGTGCTATTTTTTGTTTTTCTGAAATAATTTTCTTGGTACTTAAAAAGTGAAAAAACCGGTTTTTCACACGTTTATGAATTTTTTTGGTTATATTCCTACATACCGATTTGATCCAAAACTAGTGCACTCAAATTGCACTATGTTTTACCTAATTATCAATTTTTTTTTAACGCTTGAGGGAATTTTTTTGAAAAGTTGGACCTATTTTGGCTCTTTCCTAGGCTATTAATCCAAAATTACCTCGCCCGAATTTAAGGGGTTACCAGCAGTCATAAAATTTGAAAAAAATCGACTTTTGGAAAAATGTCGATTTTTCAAAAATTCGAACGTAATAAGAAATGATATCCGTGTTACTTTAAAATACAAATAATTACAGGATGTTTCCTGACTTCAGGGTATGATTAACATTATTAATAGTACTTACTAGTAGGTTACTAGTTAATAACTATAACTTTTACATTAAATACATAATAAATTTGAAATAGAAAGTAGTCTACTAGATTTTTATAAGTAATAAAACAATTATTAATATATTAATTTAATTGTTAACAGATGTTAATGTAAATAATGGTCGTTTTAGTTTAGAGAAAAATTGTAAGCGATGAATAAGAGGAGATAAGTGACAAAAAAGTTAATAACCTAAAAATCAAAGGCAACCTTAGAAAAAAATAAAATATTCACCTTCACAGGAAAAACGTATTAATTTTTACTATTAGTATATTGAAAATAATGACATAGTCTTATAAAACACCCTGTATACAACATTTCATTGTTAAAAAATATTTTGTTAACAAAAAACATGTCGACTAACATAAACTGCTCGTCAAAATTAACGTAACAGTTTTTTTTAGATTAGCGCCATTTGCTATTTGATTTTATTGATTTGCTAGATTATATTGATCTATCGACTTAATTAATGCCCCAAATTAAACGGTTCGCAGTCCACACCCTAAAAAACCAACCCCACGTCGAAATATGAATTCACAAGATTTTGACGGCAATTCAGAAACATACGGGATAGACTAAGAAGGATGCTGTCGGGTAAAAACTCCATTCCGACACACATTAAGATCTCCTCAATAAGTTCTGCGCATTTGGTCGCTGTCCCATCTCCCAACCCATTTCGATAACAGACTAATTTCCGTTTTTTTCTCACCCCTTCTTTTTCTCTTTTCCGTCCCAGCACCTCTCTTTTTGACACCCTCCAAAAAAATCGCCTAAAATTAAAAATCGCAAGTCTCTAACTCAGATAGAACGCAAATCTAAAAAGTATTACGCTACTTTTGACTAGCAGTTTATTATACATACACATATACCTACATAAAAATAATTATTATCATTTAGTAAACTCTTAATACATTTTTAACAGAATATTAGATAAAAATAAAAATTTTAGCCATTGTTGTAATATATTTGCCTTCATATAAAAAATTCCTAGTTATAATAAAATTAATAATTTTTAATATTTATGTTGCAGGTTTATGTTTGGGCCAATTCTGAAAGAGGCGGTGGTATTGATTGTTTTTTGTCATATTTTTGTGAGCGGCAGGGATTTACTAGAGGTGAGTCTTCGTATTACATTTTCTTTCAGTTGTAGTGACAGAAACATATACAGTGCGCGCCTAAAGTATGGAATAAATTCAGTAAATGTGAAACCAAAAATTTTTGGAAAAAATCCTCGAACAGGTCGATTTTGTTTAATTTAACGCACATTTATGAGGAAACGTCTATTTTCAGATGTCATTTGATTTTGAGTAATGACGTCATCAACTTATTTTTCAAATGGCAACCCCCCATTTTTTTAATTTAATTTGAGAGACCCTTTCATTGTCGATTTAATGGTATAAAAAATGTTGCCACCTTACATAACAAAATTTTTGAGTAAATGACAATTGAATATTACAAAATGAAAAATATATTTTTCACAATAAATAAACGAAAATTTCTGAAAAACTGAACACAAATAAAACATAGCAAAAATGTACAGTGTTAAGTATGGAAGAGAACTCTCAGAGTACCTCTACACTAGTTGTCTCAGAAAATGAAGTTAGTCAAACAACAGTTCTACGTATCCTGAGGAAAGAAAACTATCATCCCTACAAATTTCAGCTTGTGCAAGAACTCAACGAAGACGACCCTGACCGGCGACTGCAATTCTGTGAATCTGTGTCAAACAAATCCAAATTTACACCAGCAAATACTTTTTTCCGATGAAGCCACGTTTTGTCTAAACGGCATAGTGAACCGTCAAAATTGCAGGTATTGGAGTCGGACGAATCCTCATTGGATCATCGAAGCACATACTCAACATCCGCAGCAATTAAATGGGTGGGCCGGAATAGTCGCAAACAGAATAGTAGGGCCTTTCTTCTTTGAAGAAACTCTTACAGGAGAAAGATATATGGAGTTCTTGCAAAATGATCTAGTTCCAGCGCTTGTAGTAATTTTCCCAAACGAGAGTGATCCTGACATTCCAGATAACACACTTTGGTTTCAGCAAGACGGAACACCCCCGCATTATGCGCGCTCAGTTCGTGAATATTTAGACGTCATCTTTCCTCAGAGGTGGATTGGCAGACGAGGACCGACAGAATGGCCCGCGAGATCCCCAGATCTTACACCACTTTATTTTTATGGGGTTATTTAAAATCAAAAGTTTACTGCAGAAGACAACACAATTTAGCCGAACTACGAGATCGCATTAGAGATGAAATGGGATCCATTAACCCGGGAAGTCATTCAGAATGTACAAGAAGAATTTGTATACAGGCTTGCATATTTCCAAGAAGTTGATGGACGACATTTCGAACACCTAATTTAAAGTTTTATCTGCTTATTAAATTTTCGTTTATTTATTGTGAAGAATATATTTTTCATTTTGTAACATGCAATTGTCATTTACTCAAAAATTTTGTTATGTAAGGTGGCAACATTTTTATACCGTTAAATCGACAATGGAAGGGTCTCTCAAATTAAATTAAAAAATGGGGGTTGCCATTTGAAAAATAAATTGGCAAACAATTTAAAAAAAAAAAAAAATCTGGATAGAGACACCCTAATCACCTAGCGGCATGAGATATACTTTACGACCTATTCTCATACCTACCAAATATACATAAAAAAAATTCATAAAAATCGGTCAAGCCGTTTCGGAGGAGTGCGACCACAAACACCGTGACACGAGATTTTTATATATTAGATAGTCTTATACTTGCTAAGGAGTAGCTGTTATAAAGTGCGGTTAACAGCATGAGAATTATCGCTCTTGCTTTAGAATGAAAAAATTATCTACTCTTCACCCTTTTCCTTATTATAAAAAACTTATGCTGACTTTTTAGATGTTCTATATTTACCATATCAGTCACGTTTCTTACACTCTTAAGTAGCATTTTAATAATTAATTTTTAATTTAATTTTGGTAACCAAAGTAATTTTTGGTGGTCCTTTTTGGACTATCATTAAGCATTATGTTAGTAAAACGGAATCAAATTCAATACGTGTGAATTGGCAGTCTGAGGTTAAATTTTGTTGAACGCTTCTTATTATGTTACTTTTCCAACACATCGAGGACAATTTTCTATTAACGAAAAACGCGCGTTTGCAAGTTTTTTTTTTCGATCTTAAATTAAGGGGAACCGGCTGCAAGGCGCCCGTTTTCGGTCGTTCCGTCCGATAACGGGAAAAAATTTTAGTATTCCACGCGGCGCGGCGCGGCGCTGCTTCGTCCGATACGGGGTGATGGAACGCTTTAATTTCCGACTCGAAACCGGGCCGCATTAATTCATTATTCGGATTGATTTAATAAACGCGAGATCTGCGCGGATTTATCGCGGAAGTGGGACGCTCGAGAAAGTCTCGGATTATGCAGTCCTAGACTTCCTTTCAAGGACTATTCAAAGGCTTCAACAACGAAAACCGTTGCCTAAGGAATCATTTCCTGCTTCCACATCTGCTTTTTCCACATTTAATGAGACTAAAACTTATTAAAAAACATTAGTTAACATCTTGAAAAGTGTGTGCTTTGGATAAAACCTTCATAGCATTTATGACATTTATGACCTGATTGACCTCCGTACAATGACCTACAAATATGACCTTTATGAATGTTGTGACCTTTATGACCAATATGACCTGTAAGGACATCATGAACTACATAACGTTTATGGCTTTTTGGACCTTTATGACTCATGTGACCTGTTTGACACTTATGACCCATATGATCCTTATGCTTTTGACATATGTACAGGGTTAGTTTCCATAATTTGACAGAAGTTGATGAATTTAAGTTATTACACATTATTAAAAGTAGAAAAAAGTTCCTCAGACAAAAGTTGTAGATTTTTTCATAAAGTTTTATAATATGCTATGAAAAAGAACAATTGAGCATCCGAATTGTTTTTTTTTATATCACATTATAACAATAAATGCAAAAACTATAACTTTTGTCTAAAGAACTATTTTCTGGTTTCAATAATAATCTCGCAATAACTTGTCAAATTATAGAAACTAACCCTGTACATATGTGATTTTTATAGCCCATAATATTATGATAATGTGGTCATAAGTAATTTTTATGACCCACCAATCTTTATTATTTTTATGATCAATAGGACTTTTATGACCTATTTGCCCTTTATGACCCATATGATCTCTATTGAGTCGTGTTACCCATATGGTCTTTATATCTTTATGATTTGATAACCTTTATGATCTTTCTGACCAATATGACCTTGATGAATTTATGACCTGTATCACCTATGTATAACCAATATGACCTTTATGGCTCGTGTGACTTGTACAACCAAAAACGTATAGCTCATAATTATTGTACTGGAAATGGACATAGTTATAAAATCGGGGGTAGATGCTGATATTTGAATTCTTCTACCTCAAAAAACTGGAAAACGACACGTCACAAGAATATCTGTCTTAATTTCCATTAAAATACAACTCCTTTAAATTGAGTACATCGACAAATAACCCCTGTAATTTATCGGAAGAGCCGAACCGGGTATCGAACCGCCTCTCTGGAAAAATTCGGTGCCGCCAATGAAAAAAAAACAACTGTCACCCTCATGAAAAATGTTTTAATGTAATACCATAGGCCGTGATAAATATAGATGGATTTTATTCATCATTTGTCGTTCCCGCGGGAAATGCTCTTAATATCATCGCGTATCGGAACATTAACAGATGCGATTTTTATACCGGGAACAGCGTTAGAGGGTGGATAAAATATTAACGTTAACGGGTTTTAATTCTCCGACGCTGAAAACAAAGGGGTGGCGAGTTGCTGTTTGGTACGCGGATATTTTTTAACGAAAATGTATGTACCTATAGCAGCATGTATTTAAAACTGAATTATTTGATATGTAAAATATTTATATAGTGTGGCCCTCTCCTTCTTAGCAATGCTTATCACGGCAACCTATATTTCAATTAATCCCAAGCTGTATACAAAGTTAAATACTTCATAAAGCAAACCCTATATATTTAAGGGGTAACACTTCCTTGTAAATTTTTTTGACCATTTTTTTTATCGGCTTAAATGCTTCCTTAACTATCCAAAAATGTTATCCAAAAGGTTTTATGTGCTGTTTTACTAGTAATTTGTGCGCGTTCGATATGTTGCAGTAGGGTCACTATTCCTTCGTAAACACAGTATACCTTGAATTAGAAGGACATGAAAGCAGGAAACAGCAGAAGGACAGCATGAAAACCTTGAATTATAAGGACAGTTGTATGGCCCAGGCATCGCCGGTTAGTGGTAAATAAAAAATTACATCGAAATATACGTACTTGAAAAGTTAAACGCGTTTTTCTCGAAACCATGTTTTTCGAACTGGCCGTAAAGCTAGCGCCTACAATTTTCAATTAATCGACTTGAAATTTTAACTGTAGCTAAAAAAATTTAATTTTCTAGTGAATGCCCGTAGAACTTTTTGATTTATGAAAATTTACCGAGTTTATAGCCGATTTTCGGTCGATTTTTTCCGAAAGAAACGTGTTTTTTTCTTTAAACTGACCATTTTTTAAAATCAATATTTCGAAAAGTTCTGCGTCCGTTCACTAGATTTTTCGATGTAATTTCAAAATCTTTTTGGTTTTTTGTTCTAGATGCACAATTGCGACCTGTAGGTTTACGGCCAGGGAGGTCATAAAAAAAGATGTTTCATTCCGAGAGCTTTTGTGACGTCATTTTGTTTTTAAATTACTTTAAAAAAAATATTCTTGTGTACTATAAGAGATGTGTAATGATGTCTAAAAAAACGAATTTCAATACATTGTTTTGCCTTTCTACAATAAATTCGAGAAAATGAGCCTTGATTTTGACCCCACAAGGTAGTGTTACCCCTTAAAAAGGGGAGAACAGGACCCACCGATCTATCGAAAAATATACATTTAAAAAAATGTCTTTTGTTTTTTTCAAGGTTTAGTTGTTCATTTGTTTCTTCTGATGATACAAAAAGTTTCATCAACATCTGGTCTCTCGGGATGCTCTTTAGTCAACGTAGCATTCTATGGCCGTCTGATGTCTTGACTGGTCATGGTACGACGGTCTGGTGTCATCTTAAGCTGATCAAATTTTGCCATTTGGAGTTCTATTTAAAAACTGGACAGGGCATTTTCAAGGGTGGGCATTTGGACTTTCATAAATGTAATCCTCGATTAAATGAATGCGGATTTTTTATCGAAATTTGATCAGTAAAATTTTCAATCTCAAACCCTGGTAGTTCAAAATATCCGTAAAATAAGTACAGTCCACCTTCTAATTTTAGCCTAGGAAAGATAGCCAAAAATAGGTCCAATTTTTCAAAAATTCCTTTTTTTCCCTTCCCTTTTTTACTATCTAATTACTCGGCCACGAAAGTTGTAGGGACTTCCGCGGACTAAATTGTAGGTCTATTCGGCGGCTACTTACAGTAAAAATTTTATCAAAATATATTGATAACTTTTTGGCGCAATTCGAAAAAATGTAAAAAAGGTGTTTTCGAAAAAATGGCCCGGCAATTGTCAATAACAGTCCTACGGTAATTTTTCAAAGTGCGTTTGGTTCGTGAAGAGGTGCTCTACAATCATACAATGGACCAAGTTTGTCAAATTTGAGGAAGGGGAAAGGCCGCATGGTGGGGGAACGATTTGAATGGACGCGACTGCTTTCGTGCGCTCGAATTGAGAGAGTTCCCCCACCATGCGGCCTTTCCCCTTCGCACGAGCACCCGGGCCCCCGAAACGCAAAACAGCCCGGTTTTCAATGTCGTTTTTGAGATACTTCCTCAAATTTGAAAAACTTGGTCCATTGAATGATTGTAGAGCACCTCTTCACGAACCAAACGCACTTTGAAAAATTACCGTAGGACTGTTATTGACAATTGCCGAGCCATTTTTCGAAAACACCTTCTTTTTCCATTTTTCCGAATTGCGCCAAAAGTTATGAATATGTTTTGATAAAATTTTTACTGTAAGAAGCCGCCGAAAAGAGCTACAATTTGGTCACTTCGTAGGCCGAGTAATTAGATAGTAAAGAAAGGTCAATTTTCGAGGGTTTTTATTTATTTTTTTTGCAAGAAGTTGTAAACCGATTTTAATTTTTAAAACCTGATTTTCTTCGTCATTTTAAGCGCTATAACGTGCTATTTTTTGTTTTTCTGAAATCATTTCTAATCTTTCCTAGGCTATTTTCAGTTGTGTACGATGCATGGATATCGTGAATCCAACTGGCTCCGCAAAGCGCAGGTGATACGCCGCAATAAAGAAGAGGACCGGGATAGATATATACGATACTTCCCATACGATGCGAGACGCGTGACTCGTCTGGGAAGGGTTTCGAAATACCGATACATTAGGTAAAAGCGCGCGGAGCATCTCCGCCGAATCAACGGAAGATTTATGGCCACTCCGGATGATAACTTACCCCCCTCTAATAAGTCCCGCATCCGAACGGCATCCGCAGCCGAATGGATATTGGTGCAGATATGGAGATGAGCGAGGTGGGCCGCCCCCTCGGTGAGGGGATACTTTACGGCGGCACTCCTTAAACGAAAATACACATGCAGGTACACCCGCCGATTTTGCCGTCACTACGTTGGGCAGACCGGCAGAAATATAGATGTTAGAATGGAGCGACACAAGAAGAGCCGTCGTTCGTTTAGGACGCTGTCGCAACATACAATATGTCCCCGGATCGAGTTGAAAAGAGGAAAAATTTTTGTGCTTTTGATTTCTCAGAAAAAAGTCACTCTTGATGATTTGCCCTGCTTGATTTCAAACCCCCAAAACGCAAATTACTTTTTATATAACTCAAACGGTTCTCGAGATAATGCCATTTTTCTTCATAATTTGGACTTTCACAAAATTTTAGTAATTATGGTTGGCGGATTTAATCCAATAATTTCGTTGTATAGGATAGGTACTATATGCTATAGAAACTCAATTTATTAGTTAGCTAAAAGAATGATTCGAATTACTTAGTCTCATGTTTTAATCATTGAATCAAACAACTAACTGATTATAAAATTAAATCAAAACTAAACCAGAATTTTTTTTATTCAAATTATGCTCCCTCCTTTTTCTGCACAAATTTCAATTCGAGCTCTAAATTCGTTAAAACTATTTCTAATTTCCTCAACTGACAAAGGTCTTGACTGCATTTTGATCCTTGTTTTTAATTGCTCTTCATCATTTTCTAGTGGTTCACGATAAACAATTTACTTTAAACGTCTCCATAGATAGAAGTCCAATATTGTCAGATCCGGGCTTCCCTTCCTATCCAGTGTTCATTAAATTCGGAATTGAGCCAATTACGGACAGTAATGGCATGATGAGCAGGGCACCCATCTTGTTGGAAAAACATTCTCGTTCGATAACTTCGAAAGGAAGTTCATCAAGTCTATCTGTTAAAAAAAATTTGTATCATCTCCAAATATGTATTACGATTTAAATTTTCTTTGAAAAAATATGGACCAATAATGCCATTTGTATATGAAACCGCACACCGCACATTAACTTTTTTGAAATACTGTCTTCTACAAGAAATAGTAAAGTGGGGATTTGTTTCACTCCAATACCAATGCTGAGAGGAAACGACGCCGTTTGTTGAAAAAGTAAATTCATCGGAGAACAAAATTCGCTTATGAAATCCTACGTCATTTAAAACTCTATTGCCCATCTACAAATAAAAATCCAAACGTTTGGCTTCATCACCCTCCTCTAAGGTGTGCCTGAATTTTGGTTTAAATGGTAAAATCCGGTTCTGCTTGAAAATTCTCTGTAAATGAGATTTACTTATTTCAGTTTAAATTGCCCTTCTTCTAAGTAAAATTTAATAAGAGAGTAAATTAATAAACGCATTATTAAGAGGATAATCGATTTTTCGTTCAATCCGTAACTTTTACGTTCAATCCGTAACTGTGTTGTACTTTTCGTTAGATTACAAGACAATATTAAGCACTTTTTTATTTTCGTACTTATACTACCTACCATTTTCATGCACGTACTATGCAGATTTAAAAGTAAGATCCATCTCGTATATGGTAGCCAATAAAAACTGCTACGGCGGGAGCCTGTGCAGTTTAAGCGGCCCTGCAATAAAAAAACTTTCCCGCGAACGCAAATCCGGATCGGCTTATGCTTTAAACCGGAAAGTTAGAAAGAAAATAAGAAGGCCCGTATCCCGATGTTTATGTAAAAATAACAGGCGAGAAACATCTGTTGCTAAAAATGCGGAATATTAATTCTAATATCCGGCGCGCTTAAATACGGCCCATAAAGCGTTCGGGGAGGCGGAATGCCGCCGCCGCCGCCGCTCGGCTTTTTATTTTCCTATTACCGTCGGCTAAATTATTGTTTTACTTAAGGCTCGCCTGTTTAATAATTGATAAGATTACACGCGCGCGCGAAAGAAACGGCCCCGGAAAACGAACGGTCCCCGGGAGCGGCGACGGTGGGGGCGGCGGCGCCGGGACCGCCCCCGCCGCTTTTAATAGTACAGTAATGAACAAGTCAGGATTGCGTCGAATTCTCGGCCTCGAGTCGCTAGAATTTCTGTCCTATAAACGTCCCCCGGTCCACTTTATGAATTTCTAGTTTCCGTATCGTTGAGAATGCGCTGTAAATCACGGCCCTGGCCCTGGCCCTGGCGGCGAGCCCCCCCCCCAAGTCGCGAAAATTGCTTTGGAGCTATTAAAATCGTACTTTTAAACCGACATTTTACGAGATCAGAAATGTCGAGCCAACAAAAAATGTAGCACACAGTACATACACTTGACACTTTTTTTGTCAAGTCTTGACACTCAACTAAAGGAGGACAAGAGAGTAGAGACTAGACTATTTATACTCAAAAAAGTTAATCATCTCTGGGTGTGTATGATGCGAAATACACATTAAGTCCAAAAAAGTGTTTCTGTGTTAAGTGACGGAGGTGTTCAAATGTGAATTAAATATGGAAAAAAATTTATGTGGAAGTAGTGATTCCTTAGGCGGCAGTTTTTTAAGTAAATTTGATCGGAAAACATTGCGTCATACGGTGATCATCCAAGAGTAATTTTTAAAATATTTTATTCAAATGTAGAAAAAAATTTTCGTCGGTGGTTTCATTTTGAGACGACCTTGGGCAACATTTTAAATAATTTTCAGATCACTTGTTTTTAATTACAAACAGCCACCACATGAAACTTCATTAAGTTACCTCTAATAGTTTTGGAAATGAAATACCCTTTTCTTACATCGCTTTCAAAGGGTGCAGCTCACTTAGAAATAATTTCAGGACCCATGTTTATAGGAATAAAATATCCTATTTTTGAACGTTGAATACGCCACCAAAATCTTGCAGGTTAATTTCGTTTTTTTAATAATTAAAACACCCTGTATCCAGGGTGATTCCTAAGTTGTAGTCTAAAGTGTATAATTATTGAAAACAAACATTTATAGCCTTTATCTATAGCAATCGCATTTTTTAATAAACCCAAAAAAAAAGAGTTACCTTATTAATTTTAAAAATGCATTGCCTTCAATTTAAAGGATATGTAAATTCGAAACACAGTAGAAAAACATTACAACTAATGTTCATCGCTTTTTTTGTGATCATTTCTTCCTAGTATTTTCTTATCTCCAATGTTTTTGTGTTCAGAATTTACCTATACAGTGTGGAACAGCCAAATGGAATAAATTCAGTAGCTCCATTATTATGTTTTTTTTTTAATTCTGGGACAAGTCAATTTCTAATTGAGGCCATTATTTGCAAAACTCCCTCTTTGCTATTTGATTTACTTTTCAAGAGCAACAAAAAATATTTCAGCTTTCAAGTAAATTATATTTTCAAATTATTATATTTTGTTATCAATACATTAATACGCATTAATAATAAGTATGATGATCGTAAATCTGAATCTCTTACAGGTTTTGAAAAAAATATTTTCGCAGAGATTTTGCAAAAAAAAACAGAACCTCATTAAAATTTCATTAAACCAACAACAAATAACTTGTTACAAACATTCAAACAAAATTTTACAATAACAAAATTACGTTCTAAGTGTCTTATTCAAAAAAAAAAGAACATTCTAAACTTAAAAACATTCAATTCACTACATGTAAACAGAGAATCGCGTTAGTCACGTAGGCAGAAGAACAGCGTGCTTATTGGCTGACGAGCAAACAAGCAGTTCTGCAAATACACTATCAAATCAAAGAAAAGTTTTGCAAACAACCGATAAGTTTGTACCAACTTTTATATAAAAAAGAGGCAGTTATGAAAGGTATTAACGATAGTAATACATTCCTTATTAAAAACCAGTTGAACTTGCGAAAAAAAGTTAATTTTGATTTTGTCGATTAGAGACTTTTGCAAATAACGGCCTCAATTATAAAATGACATCTTGCGACGTAAAAATGTCATCCCTAAATTCAACCCCCTTCAGGTGACAGCTACAACCCCTAAATTTTCAAATTGGAAGTAGGGGCTTGTGAGACTTCATTTGAAAGGTCTTTTCATTCTCTATTCAAAACTGCCATGGTTTTAAATTTAACAAGAAAAAAAGTTTTTCGTAGCGTAGGAAATTCGTTACATTAGAATAAAAAACAAATCATTATCAATGCAGCAGATGTTCAAAATGCATTCCTCCAGCATCTTGGCAGCATCCTAGACGTAAATAGAAATGTCTTCTGACGTTAGTTAACATCTGCGGGGTAATCGACCTAATTGCAAGTGTTATTCTTCTTCTTAAGTCAGCTAAATCGTCGGGTTTGGATTTGAAGACCGTACTTTTTACATATCCCCATAGGAAGAAGTCTAACGGCGTGAGATCAGGTGATCGTGCAGGTCATTCCGATAAGATTGTGTGGAGATATTGCCGGACATTGACTTGTCCGGGACATTGACGTAATGTCCTGGTGCACCATCCTGCTGGAACCATATTGCATTACCTGGAAGTTATGGGTTTCCTTCAGCTGGATACAAGCTTGCCGACGTCGGTACAGCATTATTTTGGAGCAGCGCTAAATAAGTTTCTCCATTCAAATTGCCGTCAATGAAGAAGGGACCAATGATATTTTCTCCAATTATTCCTGTCCAAACATTAACTTTCTCAGGGTTTTGCGTGTGTAGTTCCCTCATCCAGTGAGGGAATTGTAATTGTACGTATTTATTAGTAAGTTTTTATCTTAAAATAGGGAATGTCGGCAATTACAGACATTTATTTTTTGTTAATATTAACATTTCAGAACCTAAATTTGACAAATATAGAGACATCCAAAAAAAACGTCATCAAAGTTGGCCAAGAAAAAAAAAGACGTATTTCTCTTCTTAATCGAATTTATAACCTTATTTACTTGTCAAGACTGTCACATCATATGACAGCCATTGTTTATTTTACAAATTGTGATAGTCACTTGTCAAAAGTTTGACATAACCAAAAAGCTTCGACATGACCGCTATTTCTATCTCTCTCGTTCATAGCCAGAGTTGATGACGTTTTTTTTTTGGATGTCTCTCTAGTATGTTATAGTGTTATTTTATTATCTTTTATATACTTATATAGTTATACGAGTAGCTATCTTTTTTTCTTGTTAATTTCTGCAATAAAATTTAAAACCGTAGCAGTTTCGAATAGAGAATGAAAAGACCTTTCAAATGAAGTATCGCAAGCCCCTACTTCCAATTTGAAAATTTAGGGGTTGTAGCTGTCACCTGAAGGAGGTTGAATTTAGGGATGGCATTTTTACGTCACAAGATGTAATTTCAGAATTAGAAATTGACGTCTCAGTCTCAGGATTTTCTAAAAAAATGCATAATAATGGAGCTACTGAATTTATTCCATTTGGCTGTTCCACACTGTTTAACCATTTCTTTAAATTAAAAACTGGATCGAATGAATGCTATTTTCGAATTCAATAATAAGGTTATTAAACCTTAATAAGCCTTATATATAAACGGCCCTTTTAAACCTTAAGGCCTTAAATAGGGCCCGCTGCAAGCGTAAAACGCGCGCCTAGCATCTACCACTTAACCCCTACCATCTACCCCTGCATCTATGCGAATTACATAAACATAAACAGGGCGCCGCCGCCGTGCGGGAAATAAAACCGAATTAGCGCCGGGCCGGTCCTTAAATATCGGCGCACTTACGTTTATTTTGGGCGGTTCGGGAGGGGAAAAAAAGTCGGCTTTTAGCGCGCGAGGCGGCCGAGCGGGCGCATCGATGAAATATTTAGCGCCGCTAATGCGCCCCCATTTTTAAAGGGTTATTTTACGGTCTGCGTCCGCCGCCCGTTTTACGCCGATCGAAAGACGGAGCCTAACAAAAAACCACTAAACGAGTACGGGTGTTTCCGGGGAGCCCCGAATTGAACTTACCTATAGGTGAAATGGACAAAAAATTTAATTTTTCGACAAAAAAGTCATTCTTCATAAAAAGTTTTGCTTGTCTTGAAACGCCCAGAAAGTTTGTTGTTTGGCCAATTTAACATACAGGGGTGTTCGAAAATAGCAAAAAATTAAATAACAATGAAGAGTAAAGTACCTTAAATATTAACGCTATATAAAAAAGTTATTAAGAAAAATTGTTTGCAATTAAATTTAATACTCGAATATGAAAGTATGGCCTACTAGTCAATATTAAGTATTTTGAAGAGATTCCGGAATTTTTATCATTGTTATACGTTTGAAGTATAGCCATTTTCCTTTAAAAAAATTATGTTTACTAAATGCGCAGACATAATAAGAAATCATAAACCTCAAAAATATTATTTAAACATTTATTTTGAAGAAATCATGATTTAATAAACAAATTCAATAATTATTTTGAAAAAAACACAAAAATTATTATTCACGCACCATAACTATTCTACATGCAGGCCTCCAAGTTCAACACACCTCTCCAGTCTCGTTCTAAAAGATGTGTATGTTGAGTGGATCATTTCTTGATTTACTTGGGCCACTGCTTGAATGATCCGAGTCTTGAGGAAATCAATAGTGTGTTCTATCGGCTGTCTACAAACTATTTTCTTCAAAAATCCCCAGAGGAAAAAATCACGTGACGACAAGTCAGGGGACCTTGCTGGCCAACAAATAGGTCCATATCTTCCGATCCACTTCTCTCCAAATTGTTTGTTAAGCCAACTGCGGACCTGAATTGTTGAATGGGCGGGGCATCCGTCCTGTTGAAAATACGCTTTTTTTTCTATATTCCAAATTCGTCTTCGTCTAATTCTGGCCAGAAAAATGTGTTTAGCACTATCACAAGTATGAATTTTGATTTAAATTTTCTTTAAAAGAATACGGACCCATTATTCGATTGAAAATAATTGCACACCAAACATTCACTTTTTTGAAATTTTGACTTCTAGAAGTGATTGAAAAAGACGGATTTTCTTCTGCCCAAAAATTTTCGTACTAACTTTTTCAAACTTTGACGGCTAATTTTGACTTCTGGATATTGTTCATGAAACAATTCAATTGCATGACGATAAGAAATATTACCGATACTATAACATTTAATAAGATAAATTTTATGTTGTAAAGTAAGCATTATTTGGAATTAAAAATCAATAATTGAAATTTCAAGCGCTTTGTCAAACACAATGTTAAACAATAACAATTGCCTTATTGATGGATTACTGGAATTTCAAATGTTCTAATTAGGGACTTTGAGACGAAATAGTGTAAAGACAACCTATTAACTACAGTGTTGATTGACTAAATGATTATCTGGATGCGCTGTTTCTTCAAAATCATTTTTGGGGTTTATGATTTCTTATTACGTCTGTGCCTTTAGTAAACATATTTTTTTAAGGAAAATGGCTATACTTCAAACGTATAACAATGATAAAAATTGCGGAATCTCTTCAAAATACTTAATATTGACTAGTAGGCCATGCTTTCATATTTGAGTATTAAATTTCATTGCAAACAATTTTTCTTAATAACTATTTTACATAGCGTTAATATTTAATGTACTTTACTCTTCATTATTATTTAATTTTTGCTATTTTTTGAACACCCTGTATGTTAAATTGAACAAACAAACTTTCAGGACGTTTCAAGACAAACAAAACTATTTTCATCCATTCCTTCTTTAAGATTTGTCTCACTTATAAGCGCGAATTTCCGTCTCACATAAAGAAAATCATTTCCTTCTGCATTTGAGGCTTTAGAATTGTTTTACAAGACCTAGTTTTGTATGCAGAGGAGGTAAATAGGTACATCCTTATACCTGCTTTGCAATCAGTCAAAATATGTTGTTGATGTTCTCTATAACTTGAACTGGTGTGCCATCCTGCTGGAAGTAGCCTTATCGCACCTCTTTATCGAAAATGCGTTTACAAAATTCTAAATTCTAAAATTTCATTACAGTATCTCACCGAATTGAGTTTCTTAAAAAAAAAATAGGTCATCTCAACACATTATATGTATCTCAGTAACAACGCACTTTCAGAAGTGTGTTGTAAATCAACTTTTCTCATCAAATGACTCATACTAGTTAGAAAATTGATAACACCATCAAATTATAAATAATGAAATAAAAAAAATGGTATCTTATTCATGTATTTCCTTGTTTCAGATATTTCAACCCAATCCTGCCCTACCCCAAGAACTGAACGAATGGTTAGCGTCGGTTCAAAAGCACAAAGACGATTTTAGATTAATCAGGGAGTCCTTGAGAAAGGCCAAGAAACCCAGGATTCAGCTGGAAGATGAGGACGACGAAGAATTCGAAAAGAAGGTAAAAGTTCTTCTTCAGAAAATCTGTTTTATCCATGACTAACATAAGTAAACTTTTATATTTCCTATTAGAACCTCAATCAGTTAAATTTAGAAGATGGTGCCGGACAACAAACGGCCGTAAAAACCGACGAAGGGCCGAAAAACGACATATACCCATACATGTACAAATCCGACAAGGAAGACTCCCCGAACCTGAAAAACCTCAATGCAAAAGAGGGTTCTCTTCGACCGAGGCGAGCGTCCGACTTCAGCGATCACAAAAACTTCGTCGATCTAGATCTCAAGGCCAAGGTCGGGGAAGTGAAGCGGTCGGACGACAAGTACCCCGAGAGATACAGGGCGTCATTTTCGGAAGACCGCGATGCCAACAGGGCAAAAGAGCAACTTCAAGGAGAAGAAAGAGGCTCCCGACTCGGACAAGGACGTCGGCAAACGCGAGGTCCAGATAGACATAAGGAAGGACGGAAAACTTATAAAGCAACTGCGAGAGGACGAGGCCAACCCCAAGTCCATCATCCTCAACATCCAACCGCCGCCGGAAGTGAAGAAACCCCAAACGGGGGTGGTCCAGGACGCGCTGAGGGCCGCCAAGGCAAGCCTGAACATCGTCGGCCACGTCAACAAGTTGACGCCACGCACTGACGACGAAATAGTCTCGTACACTCGAGCCGCGACGGAGAGGAGCGCCAACCCCGACCAGATGAAGAGCAAGGAGTTCTACAGCAACTTCAACAACCTCTTCAGCGCCAACGAGCACTTGAACACTGACAGCAGCCTGGCGCGCCAGAGCGTCAGCACGATGGGCCCGCTGGTGTACCACGTCACCATCCCGGACTTCGTCGCCTACCCGGAGGCCAGCTCGGGGTACAAGCACCTCTACGACTTCCGCACCTGGTCCGATCTGTCCGACTTTTACTCCAAACTGAACGCGAACAACGACCGAGGCAAGCCGGCCGCCAATCCCTACAACTTCAACAGGAACGACCTCCAGGATATGAGCAAGTACTGGACGGCGTCCGAGAAGCACAGGATGCAGGAGGGCATAGCGTTCGCGAGGAACACGGGCAAGCTGATGCACCGCGTCAAGTTCCCGCAGAGGGCGCAGGCGCAGAACGACAACGACACCGGATTCGAGCCGGCGCAGCGGATCGAGGTGGACAACGGGAGGCTGGTGAGGATCAACGTCGCAGAGAGGACGCTCGAAGACGACGGTCTGCAGGGGAACGCGGAGGCGTCTAACCATTACAAACGGAACTACGAGCCGCTGTCGCGAGACATCGCCGGAGAGGGTGTCGTCGAGATAGACGGTCGCGATCCGAAGCCGGAGAGACAGAGCAAAGTCGCCAACATCACAGAGATTGATCCCAGGAGCTTCACGAAGAGGGATAAGAACGGCGCCGGGGCCAACATCGACATCCTAGAAGTGGATGGCGCCAAACCGGACTACGGCTCGATATTCTATAAGGTTGAAGAGAGCAAAAACACCATCCCTAACTTCAAGGAGTTGATCAAGCTGAAAAACAAGAGGCAGCTCGATAAGATACAACTCATCGACGACGACAGACCCGAGGAACCCATGAACGTCGACAATATTGGTAACAGCTTAAACATGTCAGGCGCTCCAGGTATGCCAGACGTCCCCTCCGACGTTCTCAGTTCGATAGCCAACGACACGAACTTCGAAGAAGACCAGGAATTTCTGAAACAACCCACCGACGTCGAGAGCTTCGGCGTTTACCCGACAGAGCTCGCGTCGAACCTAGAGGAACACCGCGCCGAGCTGTTACCATCGAACGTCGAAAACAAAGCTTCGAATGGAGATATTAGCAACGGGAACGGCTTTATAGACCGAAACTACGATAAGAGCAGCGGTCCCTCGTTCAGCAAGGAGGACGGCAACGAACGAGTCAAAGAAAATTACGAAAAAGTCGACTCTCGCCACAACGTTCTAATGTGCGACGACGCCCAGTGCCATGCGAAATTCAGAGGACGCCACAAACAGGCATACTCCTCGTCGAATGCGAAGTCTCCACAATTACGACCGGACGTGGATTTACACCGGAAGGCCGTCCACGAACGATTGGAGACGGTGAAATCCGCCCGAAACCTAAACGACCTCGAAGACGACGCCCGCAACCACCAGAACGTCGCGTACAACGGCGGCAGGAGGCATCCCATCAGGCATCACGCCAAGATCTACTCGGAAAGATACGATCCCGACTTGAAGAAGATCGTCGTCGTCTACGACGACTTCCCCTACGCGTCGTCACGGAGGAGAAACGCCAGGTTCGAGCGGAGAAAACACGCCGACGAAGAGGACGATCGATCGGATTGGGATGCTGACGAGGAGGCGCCCAATTACGTAAACCAAATCGTACGCCATCTACCGCCCAATCTGATCATCAGAAAGAGGGACTACTTCGACGCGGTACCAGAAGCGCCGCCTAGGAGGAGGTTCCGCAGGCGATACCACGACAGCGCGTACCTGGGAAAGCTCGATTTCGATTCGAACGGGTTCAAAGGGTCCAATTCCAGGGATATCAGCGACCTAAACGATAATGGAATCAATTTCGTCGTCGGTACTTCCAGCAGCGAGTCCGCCGTGGACAGCGCCTTCGTAGGGAGGCGGCTGAAGGCCGTGGACTACGTGTATGACGCGTACGATAAATCGGGCGACGACTACTACGGCGACGTCTCCACCGAGCTGCTGGAAGTCGCCTCCGAAAGCGAGAGTAGGGCGGAACTCCTCCAGAAGGACTCGGTGGAGGGGGACTACGGCGACGAGGAGGATTCCGTGACGGAGAAACGGAAGAAGGTCGAGTTCAATATAGTCAAGAAGACGAGGAACGAGTTCGCTAACCCGCGCACCACCACAGAGAACGAGGACGACAACTATTACAACGACGAGTACGAAAACAACAGCTACTGCGGCAACGAAAAGGCGGAGGGAAAGGAGAGTGCGGGGGCGAAACAGAGAGGCCTCCACCTCCCACCACTTACAGAACCCCGGCGGAGCCCAACGCCATGGAGGTGGCGCGGGTCCATCACGGCCGCGTGGGCCCCAACAAGGTGAAGCCGAAGATGCACAAGCATACGCGACTATCCGAAGCCAACAAAGTCAAGGCCGAGGACGACCTTTTGGGCCAGAGGCCCCCCCAGGAAGTTCCTCGGACAGCGGCGCGTCGTCGAGAGACGCAAGCACGCCAAGGCGGCGCACCCGGATAAGGCGTCCGAGTTCCAGCGCTGGCCGATGTTCGTCGTGGACGACAGCGAGAACGAGGAGAAGCTGCGGAAGAGGTCGCTGGCGTCGAAGAAGAAACGGCCGGAGACGCGCTCCTTCCCGCTGGCCGCCAGGGACTTCTTCGTGCGGCGGAAACGCAAGCGGAAGGCCGCCGACGGCAAGCAGAGGGCGGCGAACGAGGCCCAGGCGCCGGTGGTGCTGCAGAAGCGGGAGTCGGAGAAGCCGCCGTCGGCGACGACGATGATGACGACGCAGAACCCGAGCTCGAGCCAGACCGAGGGCACCGCCAGCGCTGCCAGTGCTGCCACCACCTGCGAAGTTAGCGGGGCGGCGGCGTCCGCTTCAGGGAGTGGCGGAGTGTCGTCAGCGCCGGGGGCAGAGGAGACTTGCGCCACGCGCCAGCTCGCCGTGTCTAACGCCTGCGAGGTGGACGTCAACTTCAACGGTACCGACGTAGAGATGACCACTATCCTGCCCATGGCGCAGGTAAGCACAGTTACCGTTGTGTTGGCGATATGTAAGTATCGCCCTCTCGTGAGCACAAATGGAAATAGGGCAAATTTTTGTGTGTTCACTCCTTCATAGCCTAGGAAAGATTTTTCAAAAAAATTCCTCAAGCGTTAAAACAAATTGGTAATTGGGTAAAAAATTGTGCAATTTGAGTGCACTAGTTTTGGATCAAATCGGTTTGTAGGAACATAACCAAAACAATTCATAAACGTGCGAAAACCTCTTTTTTTTCGCTTTTTTAAGTACCAAAAAAAATTATTTCAGAAAAACAAAAAATAGCACGTTATAGCGCTTAAAAAGACGAAGAAAATCAGTTTTGAAAAATTTAAATCGGTTCACAACTTTTTGCAAAAAAAAAAAATAAATAAAAACCTTCGAAAATTGACCTTTTTTTATTATCTAATAACTCGGCCCACGAAAGTCGTAGGGACTTCCGCGAGTGACCAAATTGTAGCTCTTTTCGGCGGCTACTTACAGTAAATCAAAACAACTGTTTATCAAAAAACATTCATAACTTTTAGCGCAATTCGAAAAAATGTAAAAAAAGGTGTTTTCAAAAAATGTCTCGGCAATTGTCAATAACAGTCCTACAGTAATTTTTCAAAGTGCATTTGGTTCGTGAAGAGGTGCTCTACAACCATACAATGGACCAAGTTTGTCAAAATTGAGGAAGTATCTCAAAAGCGAATTGAGGAATATCTTGAAAACCGGGCTGTTTTGCGTTTCGGGCGCTCGGGCGCTCGGGCGCTCGAGCGAAGGGGAAAGGCCGCATGGTGGGTGAACTCTTTCAATTCGAGCGCACGAAAGCAGTCGCGCCAAGCAATCAAAAGTTCCTCCACCATGCGGCCTTTCCCCTTCGCTCGATTCCCCTTCGATCTTCCTCAATTTTGATAAACTTGGTCCATTGTATGGTTGTAAAGCACCCTTGACGAACCAAAGGCACTTTGAAAAATTACCGTAGGACTGTTATTGACAATTGGCGGGCCATTTTTTTGAAAACACCTTTTTTTACATTTTTCCGAATTGTGCCAAAAGTTATAAATATTTTTTGATAACATTTTTACTGTAAGTAGCCGCTGAAAACGGCTACAATTTGGTAACTCGCGGAAGTCCCTACGACTTTCGTAGGCCGAGTAAGTAATTAGATAGTAAAAAAAGGGCAATTTTCGAGGGTTTTTTTTTTTTTTTGCAAAAAGTTGTGAACCGATTTTAATTTTTAAACACTGATTTTGTTCGTCTTTTTAAGCGCTGTAACGTGCTATTTTTTGTTTTTCTGAAATAATTTTTTTTAGTACTTAAAAAGTGAAAAAAAACTGTTTTTCACAGGTTTATGTTATTTTTTTTGGTTATGTTCCTACAAACCGATTTGATCCAAAACTAGTGCACTCAAATTGCACTATTTTTTTACCTAATTATCAAAATTTTTTTAACGCTTGAGGAATTTTTTTGAAAAATTGGACCTATTTTGGCTATCTTTCCTAGGCTATCAGGTCTCCAGAAGTGTCCGCTCTTCGTAAAAATGTTACGAATCGTTATTTTCAGGTAGATAAACACGGCGCGAACGGCACGAAGCACAGCGGCTACGAGAAACTAGACGACGTCCTGGACGGATACTTTCCGGCCAAATTGGTCGCCGACATGTTCGAGAAGATACAGAACAACTCCAAGCTGAAGAGCCGCTTCCACAAGGGCCTCAAGAAAACCAACAAAAACGTAAGTATCGCCTCCGACGTCGTTCCCGACTAATATCCGTCACTCGTCGTCTTGCAGTTGGCCTTCCAAAACCCGAACGACACCAACGTCCAGGAGGCGAGGAGCATATACAACTCGATGACGTGCCTCATGAACAAGCTCCAGCTGACGACCAGCTGCCAGGTCCTGCCCGAACACCTTGGCCTCTATCTGCAGTCCATAACGAAGACCAAGAAGGAGGACTCGCTCGCCCGCATGAAGGAAATGGAAGACATCAACCCGGAGCAGAGCCAGAACCAGAAGAACTTCATCTTCGAGTCGATACCTCAAGGCGTGGGCAACTTCCAGGACAAGGCATCAGTCCTAAGGGACCTCCTCGATAAGTTCAACAATCTGCCCGAAAAAATGTAAGGCCAGGGCGATGCCGGTCAAAGAGTACATAGAGAATCACCTGGGTATGTTGGGCAATATGAGCGGAGGCAGTGGCGGCAGTGGCGGCGGCGGCGGCGGTGGCGGTGAAGGGGCGGAAGGGCAGCAGAACAGCCCCAAGAGGGATGTGGATAGCAAAGCCGCGCAGAGCGACGACGCGCTCATACAGGAGCAGCTGGAGAGCCTGGGGCTGGGCAAGGGGCACCGCTTCACCCCCAAGTTCGACCTGGACAAGATGATAGAGAGCAACAAGCAGGAGAAGGCCGCCACGCCGCAGCCGCAGCCGCAGCAGCAACAGCAACAACAACAACAAGGCAAGTCGCAACCGCCAAAAGTAAACGTAAATAAGAGGGACTTGGGGGGTGTTTCTAGATCTAAAAAATATAACAAACTTGTAGATGCGGCGCGGAAGGTCCGCTTGAGAAAGGAGAGCGAGCGGCGGATCGCCGAGGCGTTCGGGAGGTCCGGCGATTATAGCGAGTTTAATTTTAACAGGAAAAGTAACGGAGGCAGGGACGTAGCTAGGGCTAGTTTCGAATCGCCGTTAGTCTATAGTTTGTAGAAAGAGTCTCGTGTGAAGGAGTAACATTATATAATTTTACTTTGTATATTATTAACTTATTTATTTTCTAGTGTATAGAAATAAAAATCAAGGCGCTACAGTGCATTTTTCATTTTTCATAGATTCACAAAATAGATTTCACAAAGCAATTTCGAAATATTTATTATATCGAAACATTAAAAAAAAACTCGTCAAAATTAACTGAGCAAATAATTACGTATATGCCTTCTATTCTGAATTGAAAATGATAAATACGCCCGGGGGAACAAAAAAAAGCGGTGCAGTTTTATGATTCCATGGGCGTGCGTATATCTTTTATAAATTCGAAAATTGTGAAATAAGTTTTTTCATTTAAATCAATATATGAGATTAAAATTAGCCTGCATACAAAACTCTTAATATTTGTAATATAATTTGCTGTAAATAATGCTCATTTAGCCAGACAATCTCAAAAAATTGTCTGTTTTAATAAACCTAGCTGAAATACACGTCACTGGTGTCTTAAACAAGTAAGAATTCCTAATGTCGTAAATCATCTTAACGACGTCGTAAAAAATGTATGGCACAGTGGACCGAATAAGTATTTAACGAATGTATTCGATGCAAAGCACAATAGTCTAATGGATCGTTGGCCGGTGTTAGCACTAACTAACTAACGAACTAACAGTTTACTGAAGTATGAAGTATACTTGTATAGTGAACTTAGCAATTTTAGAAAATATATCTGACAACCTTGATTTTTTTTACCTATTTTCAATTTAGAATGGAAATTCTATACCTGTCTGTTACTGCATTCGGTCCATACTTAAACAATTAAGGTGTCAAGATTGTTAAGTCAATTAAAAAACATATAGCGTTCTATTAAAAAAAGAAAGATGTTTGTTTTGTTGTGTATCTGTTCCATGTTCGATTGTTCAGTTTATAGCTGTGTGGAACAGCCATATGGAATAAATTCAGTAGCTTAAATTATTATGCATTTTTTTAGAAAATCCTGAGACACGTCAATTTCTAATTATAAAATGACATCTTGCGACGTAAAAATGTCATCCCTAAATTCAAGCCCCTTCAGGTGACAGCTATAACCCCTAAATTTTCAAATTGGAAGTAGGGACTTGTGATGCTTCATTTGAGAGGTCTTTTCATTCTCTATTCAAAATCAATTTCCTACGCTGGAGAAACTTTTTTTTCTTAATAAAAAAAGTTAATTTCTGCAATAAAATTTAAAACCATAGCAGTTTTGAATAGCGAATGAAAAGACCTTTCAAATGAAATATCACAAGCCCCTACTTCCAGTTTGAAAATTTAGGGGTTGTAGCTGTCACCTGAAGGGGGTTGAATTTAGGGATAACATTTTTACGTCGCAAGATGTCATTTTAGAATTAGAAATTGACGTGTCTCAGGATTTTCTAAAAAAATGCATAATAATGGAGCTACTGAATTTATTCCATTTGGCTGTTCCACACTGTATAAGATTTTTTTATTTTATATGATAAACGCAGTAGATAAACAAAGTTTAAGACTTTGTGAACAAAGTTTAAGACTGTATCAGGCACCTGGCCTTTTTAGTTTTTATCGTGTATCACCTTTCCTCTTTTTTCTAGAAATGCCTTTCTCCACTTTTCCAGTTCGACCTGAGAAAATATCGCCTCGCAATAATTTTAAAATCATCTCTGCTGCCTGGGTCGCCGGCAGCTAATTGAATGTCGGATTTTACGAGATTTTTTCGCCCCCTCCGAAGGTTTGCGAGCGTCCCCTCCCGGGGGCATACGATCGTGATACAATTATAGGGACTTAGGAGATTTAGACGTGATACGTGAACCGAAAAATCCAAATCCCATTCAAGATATAGAAATAATAAATCAAATACCCATTTAAGTTATTTTTTATCGGTTTCACGTCCCGTGCCGGGGAAAGTTGGAAATTAAGAGTAACATATCGAATGGGATCCGGAGTGTTTTGCCACAAATGGACCAAATGGACCAAATGAAACAAATAACAAATTATAAAAAATTGTACATACAGTAAAACTAACTTGTACCTACATATACATATATGCATGTACAGAGTTATTTCTATCATCCCCACTGATAGTTAATATTCATATTAACTACACTACTCCAAAAAATTAAGGGAACAAAAAAAATCCTTGGTGATTTTTGAAAGACTATCTCAGTGAAAAATTGTCGTATCTAGATTAAAAAAAAAAACATTTTGAAGAGTAAAGTTTCTAGTTACTACATACTATTTCTTAGGATTACATGATAACTGATAACTAGAATTCGTGCGAACGCAGAGTGTAACAGGACCGTAGTCAGTTAACGAATGAAAATATTAATATGTTTACATAAATTATGTAGCAACATAATACTATTTTTACCAAATAGTACAGTTAAGTCAAGGATAAAATACCAATATAAATTAAGATAACACGTAACAATAGCAACACTTACCCGACAAACGTCAGTGTTGAGACAAGGTTCCCATGGCAGGTTGGCGGTGGTTAAAACATATTATTATGTGCTTTTCTAAATGTTCTGGAGTGAAATTACCTACTGAACGCCCGCAAGCATCGGTAGCTTCGTTTATAATAAAATACACGACATTGTCCGCAATGTCTTCGCGTATTGATGTCACTACATTGTTGTAAACCCGATCGATATATGCAAGTCTTAACGTACTTTCATGAGGAATTTTCGGTCCATATATTTTCTAAAAACGTATGTAACTTGGGGTTCTCTAGTTTGTTTAATGGAATATTGCTTCAACAAAGGCTTCTGTAAGTTCATAGAAAAATACGGAGTCGTCAGCGCTGGACGAGGCATGGCTTTTCAGATGTCTTGTTACTTTAGTTTTATCTGAAGAATTTATAATGCGTTCACACACAGTACAAAAAAGGTCATTTCCTTGAATACGTATGTCCCTAAAATCCTCGGGATCACTGTCAAACCACGTTTGAAATACTTCCCGTATATTTCTTTTCACCTTTGGCATGGTACCTCACATTATTCACTTCTTCAATACTTATTTAAACACACGACGAATACGTAAAAACGAAACGTATCAACGCAATGCAATACCGGCGACTGTCTGTTACAGCGTGCCATAAAAAACTAAAATTGCTAGCGCAGTTTTCGTAATGCAAGTCAGCTGTGAGCTGTGAAGGCCAACGAGTCAGGAAGGGCAGGACATGCACAGTGTCGGCCCTGTGACATTCGCGCTTGGTAATAAGTAATAATCTTTAATAATGTACTATGATGCAACATAGTTTCTGTGAACGTATTAACATTTTCATTCGTAAACTGACTACGGTCCTGTTACACTCCGCGCTCGCACGAACTCTACTGTCGATAACCATGGTTCATAAACCATTCGATTATATGAAACACTCAAATAACTTTGTTTAAAAGACAGTCATAAACAGCCAAATAAGTAATTTCAATAAAATGTTTGAATAAGTCCAAGTACTGTTGTTTCGAATAGAAAGAATTAAAATACGGATAGTTTAGCTTAGAAGCATCGATGCATTTGCTGCATCTATTTATAATTATTTCTTATTCCTATAGCTTTGACAAGATTTCTTAAGGGGTAGCACCACTGTAGAATTTTCAAAAAATCGATTTTTTTGTTTTTTGGCTTATATACATACTTTGTATCTTCTAAAATATGAGGCAAAAAAGTTTTATTCATGAAACAAATTTTTCGCGCTTTTCCCAAAGCGTGTCGAATGCCTCTAATGTGAGTCATACCTGCGACGACTTACTTGCTCGAAAGGTACTACGTAACGTCTTACCTACTGATTTCTAACTTCTGTAATACACTATTAGATGTCGTTAGAAACTATGTTTACTCAATCAAAGTTTGAAAAAAATCAAGTGAAAGTACGTTAGTGTAGGCCTGAAGAGAATGAAGAGTATGAAGATTGGTATGAAGAGCATTTTACAAATTATGAAAATTCTAGAGATGGATATCGGTGTGCAATTTTTACTTGGAAGCCGATGTTACGCGCATCAAATTCGAACATCCTTTGATCGATGCGGCAAAAGTGGCACGCTCCAGCAATAAATCATCGACAAAAGGAGACGAGGAGAACTATTTTAACGTGGAAGGGCAGCTTTATGGTCCCTGGATCGCAGATTAACGGTAAAACATTTTAAACAGTCGAGTTTCTCATTTTTTCATGTCCAACTCGTTTTAAAATTTTAAATGCGTTTTTCTCGAAACACGATTTTTCAAAACGGCATGTAACATAACTCCAACAATTTTCAATATTTTGGTTTGAAATTGGAACACATATCTTTAAAACAACATTTTGAAGTGAAACATGTACGGATTTTTCGATAAGTTAATTTAAACAATTTTTATAAAAAAATAATTGCCCTTTTTTGTGAAAAAAGGCTTTTTCTTAAAAACGCCAATTATACACAAATCAATATTTTTAAAATTTCGTACGTGTTTCACTAGCTATACTCATGAAGATTAAGAGGATTTTTTTGTTTTGTTCCAAATCAACTTTTGCATCAGTTCCGCTGCGTGCCGCGGAGCGCCTCGACGACAACATGTCTGCGGAGAATAACTTTAGCGCCGCCATTTTGCAATATTTATGGATGAAAAAATTCTTGTACATCAATATCTGACCAATAACACCCTTAAAGGGTTTTTTCTTACTACCTTTCCTTCAATCCGAAAAAAATCGTCAAAAAAAGCGTTTTTTTTTTAGGCTGTTACAGTGGTGTTACCCCTTGAAATAGCTCGTTAGTATGACACAAAAATTAGGTCACTGAAAGCGTTAATTCCGTTACAGAATCCGCCCGCTATTTAATAGCCGCGCTGTGGTGATTCGAACGCGTGCGACTGCATTTTCGCCAAACGCCCGTCGGTAATCCGCGTTTGAGTTATGTGCCCGGCGCCGCCGCCATATTTTAAACAAGGCGCCCGTGCAGAATTAATAGAGCCGCGCGTAGCTCGGCTTCGCGTCGCTGCACCAGCTGCGGTGCATTCGAAGATTGGTACAAATGATCGAGCAGATATTGAAACATAATTAGTTTCGGTTGCGCGTTCCCGGATCCGTACGGTAATTCTGACTGATGAGGTCAGCGGCGGCGCAAGGCGAGAAAGGGTCGAAGAAAGGGTCGACACTGAAAATTTAGTTTTCGCGACATCTGTTAAAGAAGCTTTTCTTTTTGCTATTAGTGTTTGCAAAAGTTCTGCATTAAAACATTAATTTTCACACTTGTTACGTGAATTCGATCACGTAAAGAGTCATAAAACAGTGTTATTAAGGGAATAATAAATATATATATATAATAGTGTCCCGAAATTCGCCTGCAATATTATAGTGACGCATATTACGTTAAAAATATGATATTTTTTTTCATGAGTCCTGAAATTGTTCCTAAGGAAGCCACAGCCCTTTGAGGGTGACTTAAGAAAAGGGTATTTTTCAGAATATGTCTAAAAGTGTAAGTGGCAACCTAACCATATTTCATATGGTGGCTATTTGTAATAATTAAAAACAAATAACCTATAAACTAAAATATTTTTAAGTATTGCCCAGGGGCTTCTCAAAATTGGAGGTAACGGGCTAAATTTTATCAAAATTTGAGTGACCTCGTATAAAATGGCAGGTTTTAATTTTCTAATTCACCGTTTGTTAAATTTCCCCTTCAGTAAAGTGAAGTTTGAACATGAGAAACAATTAATTAAGAATATAGCTAAGAATAACGGTTACTCGGTCCATTTAATAGATGGGTTAATAAGGAAGCATAAATTTAAGAGAACCCTGGACAATTCCACGACTTTTCGTAGAGATACTGACAATTCAAAATTTGTTTCGTTACCATATGAACCTAAATTCACCCGCGGACTAGATAAAATTTTTAAAAATATTATTATCAATTTGGTTTATAATTCTAAAAATAAACTACAGACGCTTTTGGGCAACCCCAAAGACAAAATCCACAATAACGAAAAGTCAGGAATATATAATAAATAAGTTGTAAAGACTGTGATCAAAAGTATATTGGGCAAACAAAAAGATCTATTTTGACTAGATTTAAAGAACACATGGCTCATTTGAAATATGGCAGAACGGAAAAATCTTTCTTGCAATTTTGAAAAAATAATAAAAAAATTCTAGAAGACTAAACAGACGTAAAAGATAAAATCAATAGATATTAAAAACAGAGCGTGATTTGAAAGTTGAGAAATATAAGTTAAAGAGAAAGGACAAGGCAATCATCTATAAAAAACATTTAGTAAAGTAGATAAATAGTGCAAGTGTGTAGGTTAGAATTTAGTTCTAAGACGAACTGCAAGTTTTTTCAATTGAATAAAGTTGCAAATCGGTTCAAAAAAAATTAAAGTCAATTTCGACATAAAAGTTCATGATCTTTCCGAATCTGCTATTTTTTTTATGAAAATTGCATTTTCATAGGTTATGTTTGCTTTTTGAGTGAAAATCTACGATTTTGAATAATTATTTTTCAATAAATCAAGATTTCAGAATCGAAATCGATATCGAGTATGGTAGAAAGATGAATATCTTGCGTCCATAGACGCTTTTCCTTAGATTTAACATGATTGCAAATGAAAATCCAAGATGGCGGTCTCCAAAATGGCATCTCAAACTCGAAATTTCTGTGATATGTAATGTTTTTTGTAAGTAAACGTCAGTTCGTCATGGATTCACGTGAATGAAATTAAATGAAGAGGTCGCTATTTTTGGGGTCGCTGATTACGATTGTGAGGTTAGATTTGAAAAATCAAATATGGCGGATCCACGATGGCGGACAAAAGTTCGTCTATTTGAGGCTTAAGGGGTTAATCTTCTCCTGAAGATGTCAACTTAGTTGGCGAAACGCGCGTCGAGAAAAGTATAGTAGTTCGGTGTTTCGTGGAAAACGTCCAGTTTTTTTTAATTAATACAATGTTTCACACTTTCATATTCACAGCAACTCAGCCGCTGACTACATCCAGTGCTTTGGTAAAGACATTTGATAGTTCCGACCTTGTCGGACCTAAGTCTAATTCCATTAAAACCCACTAGAGGGCGATATCGCGAAGGTAACGCCACAGCACGGTGTATTATGTCAATCAAGGAACCCGCGGCCCGCTCCCGAGGGAGCGGCCGCCGCCGCTGGCCGCCCATGCATCTTCGCGGCGTCCGCCGGCCGTCGGTCACTCGGCGGGCCGCCCTGCGAAGACGCTGATTGACGGACAGACGGACGAGCGGCGGCGTCGGACGCCTCGAGCGCGCCCCCGACCGCCCCCCCGCAATTAATCTTGTTCGAGAGGCGATCGACGCGTTCATCACTCGGACGGGCGTGGGGAGGGGGCGCGTCCAGTGGCGGCTCGTGACTTTTTCTTGGGGGAGGCAAACATATTTTGTAAAAAATTTTTGTTTCCTAAATTTTTGTGATGGTAAACATTGTTAGTAATATGCCGCATCGTTAGGAGGCATAGTACTCTACTTGGTCAATAAAATATATTAAGTACATTATTTGTCTAACAGAATATACCTAATATATTTTATTGGTTCAGCAAAACCATCGGGAAGGTGTAGAGTTTCCATTCAATTATTGTACAATTAAAAGATGCAGTGGAATAAAATACGGATTTTTGCCACAACTGCGTTAATTTAAATTTGACGGGTTGAATTCATCACTTTCATAATATTTTGTTGTCTAAAAGATGTAATTTACAAACACAACTAATATGTTCCTGACTTTCTGAATGTGCCAACTGAACGAGATAAAGTTTTAAGATTTTATCAAATCCAGACTTTGTCCAAGCATTTTCTCCGCGATTTGAAAATAATACACACGGCCAACACAATAATTTATTTAAGTTAAAGAACCACTTAGCCATTTGCATTTATCATAGCACGTATTAACAAAACTACGAGCCGGCTTTACCCTGATTAATTAAAGTTTTACTTAGACCTTGGCAGTGGTACTCTTAAATCTTGAACAAATAATTTATCCTCATAAGACATGCGATTAAATGTGTACTTAATATGATACTCAACAGTATCATTGCAGGTTAGAATATTTATTTGAGTGTCATGACAACTCGTATTGTTATTTTTATGAAACAAACTGCTCCACCCGCCAATTACCTCCATTATAATTTTGTATAATTAATGAAATAAGACGTTCAAATAATGACTTACGTATGTAAGTAATATGGAACACGTTCAATAATTATTACCCTCCTATACCACTCAAAACACACAAAAAAAAAACAGCAAGAATAACGGCACTTTCCAACAAAAATTTCCAAAATACAGAACAATAAAAGATAGTTTTTGTAGGTTAGATCGTTAGATTCATGAAATCGAATGACTAGCTTTCTGCGCTGTCACGTGTGAGAGGTGGAAGGTGGGCGTGTTTGCCTCCGCAATGCAGTTTATTAAATGACATTTAATGCTACTGGTGTTAAGGGCTAAATTTGTTAGCAACTCAAGTAGTTGCGAAGCTTCGCGCTTCCCTATTCCTTATAAATACATAAGTGAAAACATTGGCATCGGAGGCTTGCCACCACGGCGATAGACTAGGCGCTGTGTCGTTTATGAGGGCTAATATGTTGCAAATAATAGTGCAGGAACTCCTTTGACATATGTTTATTAATATTTTTATTTTTATAAGTTAATTTTTTACCCAATATACGAATTTAAAAATGAAAGGCAATTAAAGTATTATAGGTAGCATATTAAATATTAATTTTATTAAATAAAATTAAAGTATTGTAGGTTTATAAAAAAAAAACTTATTTGTAATTTTCACAGGGGAGGCACTGCCTCCTCTGTCTCCCCTGACTAGACGCCACTGGGCGCGTCCATTAACGCCGCTTCCGCCCGGGGGAGAAAAAGAAATATCTACGTACGTATTTTTACGGATGCAAATCGACGGCTGACCGCCCGGCCGAATTTTCGGGTCGGGGGGCGGGCGAAGTGTTAAACGAGTTCGAAAATAACGAGCCGGAGAAAACCTCATCAAGTCATCAAAGCCAGCCGCGAACGAAACAGATGCAGTCGAACCCTAAAGTGGCATTATTTTAAGGCCTTCAAACTGACAGACATTGTGAAAACATTTTACGAAACGACACCTTTTTTTAACTATTTTAGAAATTTACACATTCGTACGAGATATATTCCGCACGGTTTTTGACCAATTACAAAACGCTTAGGCGCGCGGTATATCAAGTAGGTACATATACTGAATCTACTTGACTTAAACTTATAGCAGACATAAAAAAATTCCACAAAACGACGCGTATTCAGGCTGCCGCCTATTGAACGTTTTTTTTTTTTGAGCTTCTTTAAACGTTCGTTACCGCACGCAAAATAAACTAGCGCATTGTCTGAATACAACGAGATGCGGAAACAACTGTCCATAATACACTAGTAACAAAAATTAAAGGATATTAAAAAATTCCAAATTTTTGGTGATTTTCAATAAGGGATAATTCGGAGAAAAATGGTCGTACAGAAAATAAAAAGAAAAAAGGAAATTGTAGCCTCAAGTATCTAGTTTTCAGATCTGGACTTAAATTTTTTTAGCGGGAGCGGATCTCACGTAACCATCCGAAACTCAACAAAAAAAAATCCAAATTTTTGCTCGTCTTTAAAATGGTCTGTGGACTTCAAAAAACTTTTTGAAGTCCACAAAAAAAAAAAGAAAAAGCTTTTTTTTCATCATGCGACCATAAAGCTCTTTTAGACAATTTAATCAGCTTTAATTTGACCTCTTAACGAACTCCGTACGATGATTTGCCGCGGAGTTATCGTCGATCAAAGCAAAAAAAGTCCTTTTCAACTTTGACAATCAATTACTCGGGAACTAATGATCGTAGAGAAAATGGAGGTAGGGTTTTGGAAACTGCAAAACATTCTCTATAAGACACAATCGGGGGCGACTGATAAGAAACTTTTTTTTAAGCGATAATATTGGCTGAAAAAAAGTTAAAAATTTGCCAATTTAAGGATATTTGGAAAATCGTCGGTAATTTTTTAACCTCAAGTGTGCTCAAAAACCCCCTCAAAAGTTGCAAACCGCTGCGATTTTTTTTCTTAGTGCCCCGAAGGTTTAAATTTATCGTTTCGGCCAAAAATCACCGTAACAAACAATTTTTTGATTTTTATGAATTTTTTCAACTTCAATGATTTTTTTGGCGACAATCCATATTTTTTTGCTCAAAAACATTACTCGTTGGAAAAAATCGAAAAAAAAAATTTTTTTTGACTTTTTTTTTCAAAAAATTGAGGCAAAAATTATCTAAGAACAAAAAATGTCTTAGAATTAGTCAAAGAATACCTTCAATTCTTTTTTTCGAAAAATTGCAATTTTGACCAAATTGTAGCTCTTTTCGGCAGCTACTAGCAGTAAAATTTTTATCAAAAAATATTCATAACTTTTGGCGCAATTCGAAAATATGTAAAATAATGAGTTTTCGAAAAATGGCCCGGCAATTGTCAATAACAGTCCTACGGTAATTTTTCAAAGTGCCTTTGGTCCGTGAAGAGGTGCTCTACAATCATTCAATGGACCGAGTTTGTCAAATTTGAGGAAGAATCTCAAAAACGACATTGAAAACCGGGCTGTTTTGCGTTTCGGGCGCTCGAGCGAAGGGGAAAGGCCGCATGGTGGGGGAACTCTCTTAATTCGAACACACGAAAGCAGTCGAGTCGCGCCAAGCGACGAAGTTCCTCCACCATGCGGCCTTTCCCCTTCGCTCGAGCGCCCGAGCGCCCGAAACGCAAAACAGCCCGGTTTTCAATGTCGTTTTTGAGATACTTCCTCAATTTTGACAAACTTGGTCCATTGTATGGATGTAGAGCACCTCTTCACGAACCAAACGCACTTTGAAAAATTACCGTAGGACTATTATTGACAATTGCCGGGCCATTTTTCGAAAACACCTTTTTTTTACATTTTTTTCGAATTGCGCTAAAAGTTATGAATATTTTTTGATAAAATTTTTACTGTAAGTAGCCGCCGAAAAGAGCTACAATTTGGTCGCGAAGGCCGAGTAATTAGATAGTAAAAAAAGGGCAATTTTCGAAGGTTTTTATTTATTTATTTTTTTTTTCAAAAAAGTTGTGAACCGATTTTTATTTTTAAAAACTGATTTTGTTCGTCTTTTTAAGCGCTATAACGTGATATTTTTTGTTTTTCTGAAATATTTTTTTTGGTACTTAAAAAGTGAAAAAAAAAACGGTTTTTCACACGTTTATGAATTTTTTTGGTTGTGTTCCTACAAACCGATTTGATCCAAAACTAGTGCACTCAAGTTGCACTATTCTTAACCTAATTATCAATTTTTTTTTAACGCTTGAGGAATTTTTTGAAAAACATTTCTATCTTTCCTAGGCTACAATGTAATAATAAAGTATTACTATCTCATTTGCAAATCCACGACTCGGTCAACTTTGAGGAGGTGATCCCTTTGAAGGATTAAATAGTAAAATCATCGCTGCGGTCCGCTCCGGCGTCCTCCCGCCCCGGATGAATATTTAAGGCCGCCCCGGCGAATTTATATCCTTCGAAGCACGTAAAAGTGGGCGATATATCTCGCGGAACTTTTATTTTCGCGAGGGCCGCGCATTATTCAGAAAAGCTCGGGGGCTGGGGGGGCGGTTGCACCCCGGAGTGGAGCGCGGCCGAATAATCTCCCGGAACGTTTAACTTCGCGGGGCGGAATTTCCAGTAACGAGCCCGGAAACCCGGATTTATTTACTCCGGTTCATTTTCTAAAAATAATACCCGGCGAATAACAAGCCATCGAGGAACACCTGCGGCCCGCCGCCACCGTCGCCGCGACGCGGGGGGCCCCCGCCTGCGAAAGCTCGCCCGTTCCAAGATCAGATAAAACGAACTGCATCGGAAAACGGCACTGGAAATATTTGAAAATAAGTTCACCTCACCAAAAAAAAATTGCTTCTTGTAGACGAGGCTGAAAATATTAAACATCGTTTTTTGGCAACAATTTAAAATTATTGCTACATTGTTTAAATAATTCGCAAAGGTGCGAAAATCAGTTTTTTTTTTTAATAAAAGGAGAACCGTAAACTATACAAAACAAATGTTTCAGATAAAAAATGTAACTAGTAAAAAACCCTACAAAACCCATCAAGATTTTTGCAAATCGGTTAATTTGTTTATCTGCAAAATTGAAGAAACCGTCAAAGTGGCCACTTATTTCAATTGTTTATAACTAATTATAAAGTAAGCCTTGTGACTTTAAAAGTATTGGAAAATGTAGGTATCGGTGTATTTAAAAAACGTTGAACATTTTAAATCGATATATTTTTAAGTTTTTGCAAAAAGTAAATTGTTTATTAAAAAGGTGCTTTCGTAAAACAGCCCTTAATTTTTTTGTAAACATCATAGAGTAACGATTCAAAATGGATTCTCTTCTTGATGAGTTAGACTATCAAGTACATGGAAATATTAATTGAATTTCACAAATTTAATTGTTTAAAATTGACATTGACGATTACGTCCGTTTTAAAGTTATAAACAAATGAAATCTCGTTCGTTTTTTATCGTACAATGTTGAGACTAGAATCATTTTACAGCTACGATTTTTCTGCGAATTTAAAAAAAATGAATGCTCCAAGTAACTTGGGAGCCGAGTTTTTTTTCTTTTCTTGCACTCATAACTTATTCAATTTTTTGATTTTTTTTTTTAATTAACACAGTAATAAGATCAAATCTTGCTCTTTATTATGTAAGAATTTCGAAAGTATGTAGTAGTCGGTGCTCCTGCGCGCAGATTTTCTTTCGGTCGCTTCAAAATCACAGCGTACGAAAAAAATCGGATTATCTCCGAAACTATACATCGTAGAATGATATTTTTTAATTCGGAGTAGCTCGTGAAAAAAATGACTGGGAATACTCACAACTTTATTCAAATTAGTCCAAGCGACTTTACATTTACACAACAATTAAATTTGTGAAATTCAATTAATTTTTCGATGTACCTGATAGTCCAACTCATCAAGAAGAGAATCCATTTTGAATCGTTACTCTATGATGTTTATAAAAAAATTAAGGGCTGTTTTACGAAAGCACCTTTTTAATAAACAATTTACTTTTTGTAAAAACTTAAAAATATATCGATTTGAAATTTTAAACGTTTTTAAAGTACACCGGTACCTACATTTTCCAATACTTTTAATTTCATAAGGTTTACTTTATAATAATTAGTAATAAACAATTGAAATAAGGGGCCATTTTGACGGTTTTTTCAATTTTGCAGATAAACGCAAATTTCTTGATGGGTTTTGTAGGGTTTTTGACTAGTTACATTTTTTATCTGAAACATTTTTTTATATAGTTTACGATTTTCTTTTTTATTTCAAAAAAAACCTGATTTTCGCACCTTTGCGAATTTGTTGCCAAAAAACGATATTTAATATTTTCAGCCTCCTCAACAAAAAGCATTTTTTTTTCACATCGACTAATTCTATAGTAAACGGGTTTTACAAACAACGGCTAAAAGTATAAAAACAGTAGTAACACGTGCATTGTCCTCTGTAGATGTAAAAAATAATAATGTATAGTCCTTCTAATTTTAATTGAAAATGATAAATACGCCTGGGGAACAAAAAAGGCGGTGCAACTTTATGATTCCATGGGCGTGCATATATCTTTTATAAATTCAAAAATTGTGAAAAATTTTTTCATTCAAATGCTGCTTACAAAACTTAATATTTGTAATATAATTTGCTGTAAATAATGCTCATTTAGCCAGACAATCTCAAACAATTGTCTGTGTTAATAAACCTAGCTGAAATACACGTCACTGGCGCCTTAAACACGTGGAATTTCTAAAGTCGTAAAAATTTTATGGCACAGTGGACCGAATGAGTATTTGGATGTATTACATATAAAGCAATCCTATAGTACGAAACTTTTTTTCCCCCCCCCCCCCCCCCCCCCCCCCCCCCCCCCCCCCCCCCCCCCCCCCCCCCCCCCCCCCCCCCCTTCCCCCCCCCCCCCCTCCCCCCCCCCCCCCCCCCCTCCCCCCCCCCCCCCCCCCCCCCCCCCCCCCCCCCCCCCCCCCCCCCCCCCCCCCCCCCCACCCCCCCCCCCCCCCCCCCCCCCCCCCCCCCCCCCCCCCCCCCCCCCCCCCCCCCCCCCCCCCCCCCCCCCCCCCCCCCCCCCCCCCCCCCCCCCCCCCCCCCCCCCCCCCCCCCCCCCCCCCCCCCCCCCCCCCCCCCCCCCCCCCCCCCCCCCCCCCCCCCCCCCCCCCCCCCCCCCCCCCCCCCCCCCCCCCCCCCCCCCCCCCCCCCCCCCCCCCCCCCCCCCCCCCCCCCCCCCCCCCCCCCCCCCCCCCCCCCCCCCCCCCCCCCCCCCCCCCCCCCCCCCCCCCCCCCCCCCCCCCCCCCCCCCCCCCCCCCCCCCCCCCCCCCCCCCCCCCCCCCCCCCCCCCCCCCCCCCCCCCCCCCCCCCCCCCCCCCCCCCCCCCCCCCCCCCCCCCCCCCCCCCCCCCCCCCCCCCCCCCCCCCCCCCCCCCCCCCCCCCCCCCCCCCCCCCCCCCCCCCCCCCCCCCCCCCCCCCCCCCCCCCCCCCCCCCCCCCCCCCCCCCCCCCCCCCCCCCCCCCCCCCCCCCCCCCCCCCCCCCCCCCCCCCCCCCCCCCCCCCCCCCCCCCCCCCCCCCCCCCCCCCCCCCCCCCCCCCCCCCCCCCCCCCCCCCCCCCCCCCCCCCCCCCCCCCCCCCCCCCCCCCCCCCCCCCCCCCCCCCCCCCCCCCCCCCCCCCCCCCCCCCCCCCCCCCCCCCCCCCCCCCCCCCCCCCCCCCCCCCCCCCCCCCCCCCCCCCCCCCCCCCCCCCCCCCCCCCCCCCCCCCCCCCCCCCCCCCCCCCCCCCCCCCCCCCCCCCCCCCCCCCCCCCCCCCCCCCCCCCCCCCCCCCCCCCCCCCCCCCCCCCCCCCCCCCCCCCCCCCCCCCCCCCCCCCCCCCCCCCCCCCCCCCCCCCCCCCCCCCCCCCCCCCCCCCCCCCCCCCCCCCCCCCCCCCCCCCCCCCCCCCCCCCCCCCCCCCCCCCCCCCCCCCCCCCCCCCCCCCCCCCCCCCCCCCCCCCCCCCCCCCCCCCCCCCCCCCCCCCCCCCCCCCCCCCCCCCCCCCCCCCCCCCCCCCCCCCCCCCCCCCCCCCCCCCCCCCCCCCCCCCCCCCCCCCCCCCCCCCCCCCCCCCCCCCCCCCCCCCCCCCCCCCCCCCCCCCCCCCCCCCCCCCCCCCCCCCCCCCCCCCCCCCCCCCCCCCCCCCCCCCCCCCCCCCCCCCCCCCCCCCCCCCCCCCCCCCCCCCCCCCCCCCCCCCCCCCCCCCCCCCCCCCCCCCCCCCCCCCCCCCCCCCCCCCCCCCCCCCCCCCCCCCCCCCCCCCCCCCCCCCCCCCCCCCCCCCCCCCCCCCCCCCCCCCCCCCCCCCCCCCCCCCCCCCCCCCCCCCCCCCCCCCCCCCCCCCCCCCCCCCCCCCCCCCCCCCCCCCCCCCCCCCCCCCCCCCCCCCCCCCCCCCCCCCCCCCCCCCCCCCCCCCCCCCCCCCCCCCCCCCCCCCCCCCCCCCCCCCCCCCCCCCCCCCCCCCCCCCCCCCCCCCCCCCCCCCCCCCCCCCCCCCCCCCCCCCCCCCCCCCCCCCCCCCCCCCCCCCCCCCCCCCCCCCCCCCCCCCCCCCCCCCCCCCCCCCCCCCCCCCCCCCCCCCCCCCCCCCCCCCCCCCCCCCCCCCCCCCCCCCCCCCCCCCCCCCCCCCCCCCCCCCCCCCCCCCCCCCCCCCCCCCCCCCCCCCCCCCCCCCCCCCCCCCCCCCCCCCCCCCCCCCCCCCCCCCCCCCCCCCCCCCCCCCCCCCCCCCCCCCCCCCCCCCCCCCCCCCCCCCCCCCCCCCCCCCCCCCCCCCCCCCCCCCCCCCCCCCCCCCCCCCCCCCCCCCCCCCCCCCCCCCCCCCCCCCCCCCCCCCCCCCCCCCCCCCCCCCCCCCCCCCCCCCCCCCCCCCCCCCCCCCCCCCCCCCCCCCCCCCCCCCCCCCCCCCCCCCCCCCCCCCCCCCCCCCCCCCCCCCCCCCCCCCCCCCCCCCCCCCCCCCCCCCCCCCCCCCCCCCCCCCCCCCCCCCCCCCCCCCCCCCCCCCCCCCCCCCCCCCCCCCCCCCCCCCCCCCCCCCCCCCCCCCCCCCCCCCCCCCCCCCCCCCCCCCCCCCCCCCCCCCCCCCCCCCCCCCCCCCCCCCCCCCCCCCCCCCCCCCCCCCCCCCCCCCCCCCCCCCCCCCCCCCCCCCCCCCCCCCCCCCCCCCCCCCCCCCCCCCCCCCCCCCCCCCCCCCCCCCCCCCCCCCCCCCCCCCCCCCCCCCCCCCCCCCCCCCCCCCCCCCCCCCCCCCCCCCCCCCCCCCCCCCCCCCCCCCCCCCCCCCCCCCCCCCCCCCCCCCCCCCCCCCCCCCCCCCCCCCCCCCCCCCCCCCCCCCCCCCCCCCCCCCCCCCCCCCCCCCCCCCCCCCCCCCCCCCCCCCCCCCCCCCCCCCCCCCCCCCCCCCCCCCCCCCCCCCCCC